>OX422140.1:231704670-231941602 GCA_949129095.1 Volucella bombylans
CTAAGTGTTACCATTCACGAAATAAGCACTAGTTGAAAAAAAAACGTTAGATGGCGGACCCTTTATAAAAAGTAGCATACAAAAGTTGGAGCAAAAAGTGCTTGCTACTAAGCAAAAGCAAACTGCTCGCAGACAGAGGGAGCAATCAGAAATAGAGAGCTTCGTACGACAAAAACAACGAGATCAGAACAACTGCAGCAACAACAAAACAAGCAGCAGCCGAAACATCAACTGCAGCAAAAGCAAAAACAGCAAAAGCAACAGCAGCAGCTGCAAGAACAACAACAGTTGAAATCACAGCAGCTGAAAAAACAGCAGCCACAACACAACAGCAACAACAACAACAGCAGCAGCAACAACAACAACAGCAGCAGTAGAAGAAGGAGAAGGTGCCTCCGATCAACACCTATAAACTAGAGGTAAATGCAACCAAGGACCTGTGTAAATTGGCGAAAGTGAAATACCTCCTAAAGGAAACGACGACGGAGCACTACTCATTCACACCGAAGTGTGAAAAGGGGCAATCGATGCTGCTGAAGGGGTTGGAACCGTCTTCTGATCCTGAGGAGAAGTGCGAAGGACTCAAGTTTGTGGGGGTAAAGCCATTTACCACAGCTAGAGCAAGGCGGGAGAAACGTAGTCTGCCGTTCTTCCTGGTGCAGCTCAGTCCCGAAAGTCGTCTGGATAGTCTACGGAGTATCAATGTCTTAGACTACCAGATTCACTGGGAAAAATTAAAAAGGAGCGAAGGCGTTCTACAATGCGTTCGCTGCCAGGGGTTCGGGCACGCCACGTCGAACTGCCAAATGCAGCCTCGATGTGTGAAGTGCGCAAAGAACCACAGTTCCGAGGAGTGTGCTCTGGGTAGGGACAGAGCATCCGATAGGATGCAGCTCTCGTGCGTGTTATGTGGGAACGTGGGACACACCGCAAACTATCGGGGTTGTCCTAAGTTCGCCGACATTAAAAAAGCAAAAACTGGAAGTCAAACGTTCACCTGTTAGGTTGCAAACCCCAGTTGCAAACACCCAAATTTCCTACGCCCAAATGGCGTCAGGTAAGGGGGCTACGGTACAGCAAACGACTGTTGCTTCTCCAGCGCCAACTCCGAGAACAACGGAAGCTGCACCTAACATGCTGGCCATCTTGCTCGCAATCCAAGAGCAGATAGCTCAGCTGCAAAAGCAGATACAAGAACAGGCCAAGCGGGTGGACCAGATCTATGCGCTGCTGCCGAGTCTAACGCAACACATATCGTAATGGGTACGCACATGGTGGAGCAAACTGTGAAGGTCCTTGCAGTGAATGTTAATTCACCTCACGTTCAATTAGGATTGAACGAAGAGCCGCAATGTTTAAATTGCTACAAGACCAAAGTCCTGATGTGCTTTTCGCTAGCAAAACCAAGCTAACCGATAAGCACAAACTGGAATACAATAATTATATCGTTAGAAGAAGAAACCGGTCAAATCCAAACGTGGAGGCGATGTCGCGATCTTCATTAAAGAAGGTATAACATTTCACAGAGTGTACAAGGGAGGGTTGCGCAGGTTCCGGGTGTTGGAGGCAGTCGTTATTTACATCCCGCTCCGCAGTGGAAAGCGGCTGTACTTGGCCCCTGTTTATGCATCTGAGGCTTCACAATCCACTCTATTCATTAGAGAGCTCGACACGTTTTTTCAACTTCTGAGGCTGGAATCGGGGGAGAATTATTTTATAATCGGCGGGGATATCAACGCTAAACATAGAGATTGGGGAAATAATTTGCCAAATACTAGAGGGAACCTACTACTCGATTGGTGGGGTCAGAACGATGTCATGTACAGACTCGGTCTTAAAGCGGCGGATAACCCGTCGTTTCCCAGAGACGGGTCTTATTTGGATCTACTGCTGTACGACGAACGTATACGACTGTCAGGTACGAACTTACAAACGCTAAGCAGTCTGCGCACATTCGTGTATGACAGCGACCATTGCGGTTTTAGCACCGAAATTACAGTTCCCAACGAAATTGCGGAATTGGAGGAGTTTGTCCAAAGATATTCTTACAACTACAGTAAGACTCGATGGACACGCTTCTCCGCAACCTTGACTAGAGCGCTCTCCTCGAACACGCTCCACCTACCGTCCAATAGGAAACGAGCAGATCGACAATTACCTAAAACAAATGGACGAGACAATTAAACAAACTATGGGCACTACAATACCGCGGTATCGACATACAACTAACGAAGACCTATTCCGCAATCCTACTATTGATGCACTGCACCGACAGAAAAGTAGACTTCTGACAAAGCTCAAAAACTTGTATAGACAGTTAACTGACCGGTTAAACCCGGAGATTAGGACACTGGAGTCGTCGATTAAAAATGTGCAAACGTTAATAAAAGAGATTTACAGAATTTCTGTAAGTTCATATTGGAACAACAAGGTTCGGGCTGTAAACACCAGCAACCCGAATATGTTTCCGCAAATAAATAAACTATTTCGGAGAAGAAATTAAAACAACCTTCAGTGTCTTAAAATAGCCCGGACGACAGACAACGAACGGTTACTGACAATAGCAGGTATTGATCCAAATGAGGCCGTTGATGATGACGACTTCTTTGTGATCGAGGGTCCGCAAGAGAAGGTTTAGGCTATAGGGGCTACTTTAAAGAAAGTATACAAGGCCACTGATACCATTGGCTCTAATTATGACCTGCAGGGTCGCCTCTTGGTTCACGACTTCTGCATTCGAAATGAAACAGGGAACTGGTGATCCGAGGGCTCTGGTTTCACACGGTTCAGCGATGAAAATATGGCAAATAATGTCATTGCCAGAGAGGGTGACCTACCCTCGTTCATTTCGAGGGAAGAACTCCATGAGATCTTCGACACAATCAGGGCTAAGAAATAGGTGGGGACCGATGGTATTCCGAACATCGTGCTTCGACATCTTCCTCTAGAAGCGGTGGACATTTACACCACCCTGTTTAATAATGCAATGAATAATGCACATTATCCAGCGCAATGGAAAATGTCGGTGATTCAACCTATCCCCAAAAAGGGAAAGGATATATCCAATCCGGCGAATCTCCAGTCGATAAGCCTCCTTCCGAATATCAGTAAGATTTTTGAAAAGGTAATCAATAGAGCTCTGTCCAGGTGAGTTGAGGACAAACATATAGTTCCGGGTAATCAATTCAGTTTTAAGGCGGGACATGATATCTCACATGCCGCATCTAAACTGGTGTCCGATATCCAATGGAATAAAAGCAAAAAACAATATACTGGTGCCTGCCTTGTTGACTTGGAGAAGGCTTTCGATACCGTATGGTTAGAGGGTCTTTTCTATAAGCTGACTAGGCTGGGGATCAGCAAACCACTCTTGTCCATTCTTTATAATATGCTAACCAACAGACAGTTCATCGTGAAAAAGGGTGATGTGACTTCTGTTGGAATATTTCAAATTAAAAATGGTCTTCAGCAAGGTGCTGTCAATTCGCCGATCCTATTCAACATTTATACAAACGACTTGATAGGTTCACTTCCCCATACTATTGCGTACGCAGACGATTTGATAGCGTACAGAACAGGTCAAACAATCGAGGTCATTAACACTCTCTTGCAGCGTGACTTCGATAAGATAAGACGATTTTGCGACGACTGGAAGTTGAAAATCAACTTTCAGAAGTCGGAAACCATTCTCTTTAGGACGCCATTGTCTGGAGCCTCTAGGGATACCAGAAAAAAGTTCTCTATCATTGGACAACACGGACAACCTCTTGACTGTCGAAATGTAGTCAGATACCTTGGCATCTGGCTAGATCAGTTTCTGTATTTTGGCAAAAATGTAGATGCTGCTCTGGCCAGAGCTAAAGGTGCTTTTGCCCTTACAAAGAGACTTGTTTTATAGCAGCCAATTCGATGCGTGGGTAAAGGTAATCTGCTACATGGCCCTTAATGGAAAAGATTCGGGTGTTTGAGAGGGCTTGCCTTAGGGCTTGTGTTCGCTTGTACAGAACACCAGAGTCGGAGTACAAGAAATTTTATCCTAATGAGGTCCTTTACAACAGGGCGAACCTTAAACGAGTGGACAACTAAGTAATTAAGCTGACTCGAAGACACATTGCAAGAGCAATGACCTGACGAATAACCCGATATCTGGGGCTTACTAGCCCGATTACCTTTACCACGAGAGTGTGCGCCTTGACGGCTTCGTTCCACCGGAAGCATTCCTCTACCTTGATCAGATAGGATTGATCCAGGATAGTTCAGTGGTCTCGTTAATCTTCCATGTCGCTCGGACAGCTGGGGACAGGCGACTCAACTACAACAGAGACGTCGCACACGGCAGTGTGGATCGTCTCAGGTTCAGTAGGGCTGTGGGGAATCGCGATAAGAGGGATGTCGTTCGGCAGCTCCAGCATTTCTGGTGGTTGAATGATGGGGAAGATGTTTCGTCGTCGTTTCCGTCAATTACGGACCAGCCTCACTAATGAGGCAGAGGTGACCAATCTCTTTTCTCTGTGAATAGCGATGGCCATGTTGCATAGGTTTAGGTTAGCATTTGAGAAACATATACATATATTGATAAATACAATGGTATATACTAATATATGTATGTTATTGTGTATAATGTCTATTGTGTGTATGTTGTATTGTGTATGTAGGTAAACTAAGGTTTATTTTAAGTTAGATATTAAGTTTTATAAAAAATAAAAAACAAAATGTCCATATGCCAAGTTTTTTGTTAACAATTTTTTTTCTTAGCCTTAAGTATACAATATAAATAATTCTAAATTAAATGTTAATAAAGTCGAAAGACATAGATATAAGAATTTAGAGTAGCTTAGAGTGCCTGTGTGGGGCCAGTAATTTAATTTAAGAGAATTCTAAGCTAGCATTTAAGCATTTTTTGTTAGTATGTAAGAGTTAATGATTAAGAAAATAAAATGCATTGAAAACTAAGCACTCAACTGCACACTTTTTTTCTCTTTGCTCCAGTGCATTCAACTTCATTTCCAAAACATCAACCTTCTTGATAAGAGAAGCTTTGCTTTCCTCAAGAGATCTAATTTTGGTTAGCGCATCACTATTGAGTTGTTGTAGCTTAATAATCTCAGTATACAGCATTTGCAGTTTTATTGTATGGGCACCCGTATTGTTAGCATCATGGGGAGCAATTCCTGAGATTGGAACAGCTGGAACTTTAATAGGTGTAAATGTACCAGTAATAATATTACGGTTTCCGGAGCTAGAACTAATTGGAATTCGAGTAGAGGTATCACTCTTCGAAGAGACGATGTTAGCAGAGACATTTATGGGAGCATCTGCCAATATTGATTTTCTTCTCTCTAAAACACAACTGCTTCATTTATAACCTTGACCACTCCTCTCGTAAAATTCAATTTCTCTTTTTTCGAGATTCGAGCCCTTTGCATGATAATATTCTTTGCAATTAAAACACTGTAGTTTAAGATCATGTCTATCGACTTTTAGATAACATAAACCGCACTTAATTTTTTGTTTATTTTTATTGTATCGTAAAATTTATGTATTAATTTAAGACAAAAATCACGATACGGGCAACGTTTAAACTTAAACTTGGTTGATGTTGTAGTTTTTTAGAGGAGGTAATTACCTATGTGTGTGTCCCCATCAACACTCAAAGAGATTATTGAATGTTGAGATAGTGAAAAAATTATTTGAAATTAATCTTCCATGGGTATACACAGTGAATCAGTGCCTGGTACAAAGTGAAATCCCTGTTTTACTATCAATTTATTCAGTAAAAACATAAGTTTAGGGATAAACAAAAGAATAAAAAAGAAAATAAAAACTCTTTAAGTATTAACACAAAAATAAAATATAAAACTTAACAGTTCTAGTCCGTAAGATATCACAAAACGTTACTTTTTTTGTACGAAAATAAAAGGAAAGTAAAACTGGTAATTCACTTGCTCATAATTATTGCTATAAGCTTCTAGCGAACATCCATATTTGAGAAACTAACATGGAATGAAAAATTTGAATTCTGGAGACTCGAACTGCTACCATGCTCAATGGGTTTTGGTAAAACCATTCAGGTGGTCTGGAGAATGTGAAAAAGCATTTCAAGAACTGAAGCGACAGCTGTGAAAGTGGTCGCATATTACAGCAAAGAACTCTCTCTGAAAGGAACTACTGCGTAACTCGCGGGGAGCTTCTGGCTTTAATTCTGGCTACGAAGAATTTCCATAAGAGCCTCTACGGATAAAAGTTCATTGTTCGGATAGACCACGCAGCTCTGAAATGGCTACTCCAATTTAAGAACCCTGAAGGCCAAGTTGCAAGATGGATCGACCAGTTGCAGGGCTACGACTTTGAAGTGCAACACCGCAAGGGAAAACTCCACTCAAATGCGGATGCTCTCTCTCGTCGACCGTTCAGTTTCAGTTTTAAAGCATTTTATTTCCTTAATCACTAACTCTTACATACTAACAAAAAATGCTTAAATGCTAGCTTAAAATTACTTAACAATCTTATACTAACTTACTGGCCCCACACAGGCACTCTAAGCTATTCTAAATTCTTATAGCTATGTCTTTCGACTTTATTTACATTTGTTTTACTAATATTTGTTTTCTATACTTAAGGCTAAGAAAAGTCTCTCGTCGACCGTGTGGAATAAAATGTGAACACTGCAACCGTAAAGAAGCGAAAGAACGGGCCATTATCCAAATGATCAGGACTGTGCCAATAGAAGGTTATAGTATAGACGAAATCCGTTCCTCCCAACAGGCAGACAATGACATCGAATAAATTGTGAATTGCAACTGTGTTGAATAAAAAAATTTGTATCGAAAAGAATAAGTTCTATCATTTGTACCCAGACAAACATTTTACAATATATTTTTTTTTTTTGAGGGGGGGGGGGACGGTGTCACGTACTAATTAGCAATGTCAATGCTATAAAATCGACCACCCAACAAAATTTTTTTTAAAATCTACCACCTTTTTTCAAGCATTCAGTTATTTTTTGAAATTTGTGAAAGGAAACCGATCTCTACTCATTTGGTTACCGAAGATTGGTATATCCTTTTTCTAATAATCTTATAAATAGTTCAAAGAAATAGTTTCCATATACAAAAGCAACCCCAAAAACATTCCCAACTCACAGATTGTTAACTCTTCCCAACAGGTATTCTCTAATTTTCAATCACCTGACAAACGTTTTTTTTTTTTTGGTTGAGCATTTGATTCTGCACATATCCTTGTAAGAAACTCTTCGGAAAAAATAAAAATAAAAGAGTCAATTGGATTTACTCCGTTATTCACATCAGAAAATTCATTATTTTTAGTGAACTCTAACCTTTTCAAGATGAATGTCGTGGTCCATCAGAAGTAGAACTTTCATTAGTTTTCATAATGATGAATATTTTGTGACGGCAACAATATTGTTCGTGGCGATTTCGAAAAAATACCCTTGCGCACGATGACCTAATTCAGAAGTTGCATGTGGTGTTTGTAAAAGCGTCAGCTGCTCGTTGATGGATAGCCATCTTCAACTTCGCTAATATCAAAGTCGTTATTGTAGTCTACTAATGCTTTCAATATTCCATCGTCTTCAATGAAAACATTCTGCACTTTGGGACGTGATGGCCCTAATTCGTCATCTATATTCGCAAAGAAAGTAGTACCGACTAGCAAAGGTATGCCTAGAAGCAAGGCCAGGTACATGCTGAGCTTACAAAATATTGACGACTAGACACCGCTCGCATTGTGTAGCCATGGCATTTGTTTTCACCGCTCTTTCAATGTTTTATCTGTATTTTAAACACAAAATCTGAAAGCTAAAATATAATCACAAATTCAAAATATTAAATCTACAAAACTTTTTAATTTTTGATCCAAATAGTGAAGTACAATCTATTGTTCAGAACAAGAGACGAATGTACCTGTATATGGCGAGAGATTTTTCTCACCACGTATTGAAGAGATTTGACTGTGCTTAATCTCCTCAATACTTCGAAGAATACCGATTGTATTCTTGTGCAACACGAGTTTTGTGCAAAGAAACGAGAAATTAGCGATAGCGATAGTGACGAAATTAAAACACCTTGTAGGTCGATAGCTCAACGAGAAGTGACAAACTTTTTATTAACTTCCTTTAAGTAACATCGGTTGTATGATTTGATTGTAAGCTACAGTTCCTTTTGGAGACTTAAAAATACGGAACATTTTAATATAGTGGCGCGAAATTTAAATATTTATTAAACAGTGTTGCCAATGCGATTGTTAATCGTATAAGTATAAAGTATAATAGTATAAAGTACTTATAGGAATTCAATTTTCTAATTCGTTTATTTACAATGTTAAATTTTCTTTAATTTGGCTATTTTGTGCCCCAACATCCCGCCCCCTTTGAAAGGACTCTTTTTTCAACATCGGAAGTAGTGCTAATTTTCTAATTGGCCGCTTCAGTATTCCTCGTGATGTTCGAATCTCTGCAACTCTGACCTTTCCATCGTTTCCGGAGAAGACCTGAATGACTCTTCCCATGAGCCACTTTTGCGGTGGGATGTTGTCTCCATGGATTAAAACCATATCGCTGACTTGCAGATTTGGCGTATCTGTTGACCACTTGTGTCGTTGTTGTAGCTCGGCGAGATATTCTGCTGACCAAATCTTCCAAAAATGCGCCTTGACTGCATTGATTCGCCTCCACTTCTTGATGAAACTAATATTGGAGTCGTCTACACGTTCAGGGATGGCCTTCAATGAGGTCCCAATTAGCAGATGAGCTGGTGTTAGAGCTTCGTAGTCATTTGGATCACAGGATAGAGGTGTGATTGGTCTGGAGTTCATGATGCTTTCTATTTCGACAAGTACAGTAGCGAGTTCCTCAAATGTCATCTTGGTATTGTCGAGAGTTCTAACGAGATGACCCTTTGCTATCTTTACCGCAGCCTCCCACAATCCACCAAAGTGAGGTGACCTGGGGGGAATAAAATGGAAAGTTATATTTTCGTTAGCGCAAAAGGTGTAAATTAATTCTTTTGATGAATTTTGGAAGAACATTTGACCAAACTCTTTGAGCTTTGTTTGTGCCCCGATAAAATTTGTTGCATTATCTGAATAAATATCAGATGGAAGTCCCCGACGCCCTATCATTCTCTTTAACGCTGCTATAAATGCTTCGGATGACAAATCTGACACCGGTTCTAAATGGACTGCTTTGGAAGAAAAGCATACAAATACAGCAATGTACGTTTTGCATGGTCTCTTCCCACGAATGTTGTGATGCGTCATAACTGTTCCACAATAATCTACACCTACACGTGAAAATGGACGCGATGTCTGTATTCTTTCTGCTGGTAGGTCTCCCATTATCTGTTCGAGCAACTTCGGTTTGTATCTTATACAGTGCAGACAATTCCTGACTATCCGACGGGCTACTTCCCTAGCGTTTACCATCCAAAACTGTCTGCGAGTCAAAACCACTAACATCTTCGGACCCGCATGATAGTTAGACAAATGTAGATACCTCACCATACAATTAACGAAGTTGCAGTTTTTTTGGTAATAGTAGAGGATGTTTTTGTCCCTGTGGTAGATTTGAGTGTTTCAATCTTCCTCCTACTCTTAATAATTCGAATCCCGTTGAATTGTCCAAAAACGGGGTAAGCCACTTGATGGATCCTTGAAGATTCTGCTTGGATTTAATGCAAGCGATTTCCTTGGCAAAGAATTGATTTTGGATGATCCAAACAATGCGATTTAATGATGCGCCAAGATCGTTGGGGGAAAGAAGACCTTGACGGCACGCTCCTTGTTTTCGACACTGATTGTAGAATCTAAGCACATATGCAAATGTTCGTAGTATTTTCAAATAAGAACTGTTCTTATTTATTATCTCAAACAAATAATTTGGCTGTTTCGGTTGGCATAAAAGCGTTGTTTTACGGGTTTCAAGATGAAGATCCTCTACTGAAAGTTGTGTTTTCAATGATCGTGGCCATTTTTCAGCACTTAATTGTAAGAAAGTTGGTCCGCAAAACCATATTGACTGTCTCAATTCATCAGCTGTGCAACCCCTGGAGAGAATATCCGCTGGATTTTCTGAACTAGGAACGTGTCGCCATGACGCTCCTACCGAATTTTCCTGAATTTCAGCTACTCTATTACCTACAAAGGTATTTAGTTTGGACGAATGCATAGCGATCCAGTGAAGAATAATCTCAGAGTCAGTCCAGAAATATATTTTGGAAATGGATTTACGGAATATGCCCCGTACATACGACCAAAGGTTTGCCAACAAATGTGCGCCGCACAGTTCGAGTCTAGGCAGTTGTTTGCGCTTAGTGGGAGCAACTCGAGATTACGCGACTAAAAGCCTAACTGTTACCTTTCCGCTTGTGTTTGTTGACCTAACGTATAAGCAACATCCGTACGCATTCATAGATGCATCGCAAAATCCATGTATCTGCATATCTTTCTTGCCTGCCGCCCCGACATATCTCGGTATCGGAAGATTCTGCAAAGACTGTAGATCTTTTAGAAAATGTTTCCATTCTGTATTTAAATCCTGTGGAATGGATTCATCCCAGTTTAGTCCTTCAATCCATATTTTTTGCAAAATTATTTTGGCTCTAATGATAATAGGACTCAAGAGCCCCATTGGGTCGAATAAGGAAGACGATAACGAAAGAACTGATCGCTTTGTGTTTTTCAAATACGTTCGAACAGGTTTGAAGGAAAATTGAAAGGTGTCGTGTACCGGATCCCATGTGATTCCTAGTGTGCTAGTTAGACCTTCCTCTACGAGTTTTAAATCCTTAAATGAAGTACACGCTTCATCCTGAATAATTGAACTGTGGTTACTATGCCATTTATCTAATTTAAGGTTTGCCGAACTTAAAATAGTACTGACTTGCCTTTTAATTTCGACTAATGATTCCAAATCATCTGCTCCCGTCAGCATGTCGTCGACGTAAAAGTCAGATGATATGACCTGTGACCCCTTTGGGTACATTTCAGCGAATTTGTCTGCAAGGAAAAGTAGGTTACGAATTGCTAAAAAAGGTGCCGCTGACGTTCCATATGTTATGGTATTGAGCTGAAAAATTTTAATAGGAATCTGTTCGCTCTCTCGCCAAACGATGTATAGAAACTGACGTTGTGACGGGTGTATCCAAATCTGCCGATACATTTTGATGATATCAGCCGTAAGCGCAAATCTATGGAGTCGAAACCGAAGCAAAATTATTAGGAGGTCGTCCTGAATGGTTGGCCCAACCATCAAAAGTTCGTTTAACGATATCTGCGATGAAGTTCTACAGGAGGCATCAAAAACAACCCTAAGTTTAGTTGATGTACTATTAGGCTTACAATGGTGGGGAATGAAATAATGTGGTTTACTTAGATCCGGATGATCAACTAACGACATGTGCCCTAAATCTTCATACTCCTTCATAAACCTCGTGTATTCCTCTTTCATCCATTCGTCCCTTTGAAGTTTGCGTTCCACAGAAAGAAATCGTTTAAATGCTATATTATAGGAAGCTCCTAAGCAACCTGGATTGGTTATAAATGGTAATTGGACTGAAAGCCTACCATCTGGACAATTTTCAATTGTTTTTAAAAAATGTTCTTCGCACTTCGTTTGTTCTTCTGTCCATTTCAGTTTTTTATGTCTCGGTTCTTCTAACTCCCAGAATTTCTTAACATAACTATGCAGCGATTCATCTTGCGCTGTATGACAGCATAATCCCCTTGAACTATTCAGATGAGTCTCACATTTTCCAGATATGATCCAACCTAATTTTGTTTTTTGCGCTGTAGGCAAATTTGGTCCCAATTTTATTTGTCCAATTGACAATATGTCGAAAAATGTCTCAGCTCCTAGTAGAATGTCGATGTTCGATGGCTCGTGAAAACATTCATCAGCTAATTCGATATTTTGAGGAAGTTTCCAATAAGCTGTTGCCAGTGCCTTATTGGGTTGGTATCCAGTAATAGTTTTGGTTATTAGAAACTCTAGGGAAGGTTCAAAAGTTTCAAATTTAATCGGGATCTAATTTTATTTTGTGTTTGATAGTGCGAACGTGTTTGCACCGAATCAATGCCTACGATTTCGGTTTGTCCCCTTTGTTTTTGTAAACCAAGGATTTGAGCGAAATTTTCTGTTATTAAGTTTATCTGCGACCCAGAATCTAACAGAGCTCTTCCGAATTGGAAGCTTCCTGCTCCGTCCTGAACAAGTACTAATGCGGTGGCTAAAATGACCTGACTCGCAACCTTGATAGGTGCTGATTGCAATGCTACATTAACTGCGGATGAAGATGTACCCTCACTAGAATCTTGTTGTCTATGAAGCAGTGAATGGTGTGGTTACTTGCATGTCTTGCATCTATTTAGGGATGGACATTTAACAACATTGTGACCTTTCCCCAAGCAGTTTATGCAAAGTCCCAATTTCTTCGTATTCGAAAATCTTTCAAATGGTGTGAGCTTTTGAAAATTAGGACAACTGTATATGAAATGGCTACCTTCCTTACAGAGCGCGCAGGATTTTTGTAAAAGAGTCAACGATGTTTGGGTTCGAGTAAAAGACCTTTGATACTTTGTCTTATTCGATGACCAATGATTCAAATCATTTATACTAGACGGTTCATTACGAATCTGTTTGCTATCGCGAGCTTCCAAATATTGACAGCGTTTCCCAATCATTTTTGCGCATTCATCCCACCTTGGCAATTTGGAATAATCGATTTGCTCATCCCATTTGGCTTGCGTTTGAGCGTCTACCTTTGACATGGCCAAATATATTATAATAGCATTGCAGATATCATCCTCAGACCCCAACGACAAAAGAGAACTATAGATTGCTGATATACTGTCTACTAGATTGCGAAGCTGTGGAGCTGATGGTTTTGAGCATTTAGGAAGCTCAAACATTGCAGTAATATTTTCAAGATAAATCAGGGTGTCATTATCGTAGCACTCCTTAAGTCTTTCCAATGCCTTACTATAATTGTCCTCTGTCACTTGAAAGGCCCGAACTGTTCCTAAGGCTTGATCCGAAAGGCAGGATAACAAATGGTTAAACTTTTCGATTTTAGTGAGAGAAGGATCTGAGTTTACTAAATGATTAAATGAATTTATAAAGTTTTTATATTCTGAATATTTTCCACTAAATTTTGGTAACCGAAGATGAGGCAGTCTACTTGCCGGTGCAGATGGAATGGCGAATGAAGTTTCTATGGTACTCGTCCTTCTTCCCGGTCCCATAAGAGAAATGATTTTACTTTTTGTAGTTACGTACAGTTCCTTCAAGTCGGCTCTTGCAGTGTCAGTTGGCTGAAGTTGTTCTATTTGGGTCTGGTATGCTAAGATTTGTTTAAAATATGATTCTAGGATACCAAGTCGACATTCCAATTCTGTGACAGAGAGATTTGTAGATTTTTCGACCAATGTATTAATGAGAGTTATACTTCCCTTAGTGGACGCACGTTGTTGCATAAGCTCCTCTAAAGATTTCATCATCGCAACCTTTTAAGTAATCCTTTCACCCTAACCAAAAATAAATTCTAATTGAGTAGAACCTTTCCCCTTGAACTTCAACAATGTCCTCAGCACTTAGAACTGTACTAACGTCAGCAGTAATCTACCCAAGGCTGTAAGTATTTCTATTCACACTAGTAACAGCAGCAACAAAATGTTTCCCACGATGGTAGCCAGAACAACCGACAAATGATCCCGAATCTTTAAGCAACAATAAATACAATAGATGATTTTCCTTTTGTTTTCAAATTACATCAGCCACAAAGCAAAATAAGCGAAAAATCTAACCATAGAGCTGCAGTGAAGGTCAAAACTATTCCAAAGGCACCAAACGAATGTACAAGTATTTGATTTGAATTGATCAATCGATTCAAATGATATCCAACACTAAGATCGTTGACAAATTTCACCTCCACCAAATTGAGATTATGCTTCAGCTACACGAGTACTATCGAATTATTTTTTCTATGTAATAATTTCCAATTCTAGACCTGTTAAGTTTTGAGCGATACCCAATCGAAATTACGACACAAAGCGAAGCGAAAAGAACCTATTATCTAATTGTCAACTGGACCATTTGATGATATTCCATGTAGTGCGAAGCGAACGATACACTTGGTATGAAGATGTAATTGCCTTCCTACGAGTATCAACTCTGGCCCCAGAGAAAAACCGCGACGACGTTGAGAGCGAATTGGTTGCAATCGAACTAGGTGTATGTATTTGTGTATGATCCGAACAACAGCCGCTAACGAGTAAATGCAAGAAACCTTTATGACGTGATTGAAAACCGGTTTTAAAACATGTAAATGGTATGACTGAAGGTACGCTCAACAAATTTATGATGTGATTTTGCTCGATGAATGGTCAAAGTTCGTTTTATAGAATTATTTTGTATGTTTCGATTCTTGTGTGATTGAATATATATGTATATGTATGTACAAATATTTGCAATTGATAGATGTGAAATAAAATTTGAATCTTATGGAACATGTATGATGAAATTGATATTATGACGAAGGTGCGTTTTAGGCTGATGATCTATGACGTATGTATATGGAGATCGTTGATCGTTTAAATGAATATTATATAGTCTTTGCATACACAAACTTTGCAATGTATTAGAAACACACATTCGTGATAATGGTTTTGCACGTACCTTGAGGTAGATATACGTATACTTATCTACACTAATTCCTTGCTTCTGTTGGATAGCTGGTAATGGGCTGTTAGTTGCTCTGCTTCAGACCGTTTATTTTCACCTTTGACTGCCGAAATAACGCGCACCGTATCACAATCTCCAGTATAGTTCAATAGTTTTAAAGGTTTTTAGGAGATTTTATTTCCACTAGCCACTGCACTTGACTTACGATTGTCTTTCACGATTTCGCGATTATTGATTGACGATTTTATGCGTATCAACAACTTTTTACAAGGGTTTTTTTTTTTCACAAAGGGATTTGCCCCACGTTGGGCGCCAATGTATATGGCGAGAGATTTTTCTCACCACGTATTGAAGAGATTTGACTGTGCTTAATCTCCTCAATACTTCGAAGAATACCGATTGTATTCTTGTGCAACACGAGTTTTTTGCAAAGAAACGAGAAAATAGCGATAGCGATAGTGACGAAATTAAAACACCTTGTAGGTCGATAGCTCAACGAGAAGTGACAAACTTTTTATTAACTTCCTTTAAGTAACATCGATTGTATGATTCGACTGTAAGCTACAGTTCCTTTTGGAGACTTAAAAATACGGAACATTTTAATATAGTGGCGCGAAATTTAAATATTTATTAAACCGTGTTGCCAATGCGATTGTTAATCGTATAAGTATAAAGTATAATAGTATAAAGTACTTATAGGAATTCAATTTTCTAATTCGTTTATTTACAATGTTAAATTTTCTTTAATTTGGCTATTTTGTGCCCCAACAGTACCTATCATTTAAGATATACGAGTAATTTTAACAGTACAACTATTGATGGGGAAAATATATAAAAATTTAAAAAGAAAAAGAAAATAAAATCCAAACAATACTCAAATTAAACAAAAGGCATGAAGCACATATCAATTGCGCAATGGTTGAAAGAGAATAACCATTTTTTAATATTATATAAGAACACAGTTTTCACTCTCTCACATCTAAGTCTCTCTGGTAATAAGTTAAATAGACGAGGCGCAGTAACAAAATAAAATCTTGAAAAGTGTGTTTTATTAATTCTGGTCACATTTACAAAATTCCTGGTGTTGACTCGTAAATTGTAATTTTCTTGAAGTCTAACAGCATGGTACCCGGAATTATCAAAAAATATTTTTTAGAAACTTGTACCAATACAAATGTCTTAAAGGGAGAATTTCAAGATTTTTGAACAAATCAAAACTAGAAGTTCGTCGATTGACTTTACACTTAATTCTGATCGCGTGTTTTTGCTTCGTAAAAAGATCTTTTATATTATTGAAATACTTACGTACCACCCCAACAAGTTATTCCACACTGCAACTTTGATTTCAATAAACCATTGTAGAAAAGCTTTAAAATGGGCAGGCTACAGTAAAGACTGAGATGGTAGAATTGCCTCACAACCCCATTTAGATACTGCTTCAGATACAAGGTATGATCTTTCCAACTGAGCTTATTATCCAATATGACACCTAAATATTTAAAATTGTTGACACGATCAATTTTGAAGCAGACATCACTACAACTTTCCTTACTGTTAAAAGTAATAGAATCATTAAACAAAATGTAAATACTTCTGCAAATGGTAATACAAAGGAAAGTCATCGCAGAATTCACCTTTGATGTTAAAAATCATGAGTTTCTTCTTATTACCGATTAACAGCTTATGCTGCTTAAACCATCTTCTTAATATGTCTATATTATTATTAACATCCGAACATAAATTAAAATAACTGTTATTCGAATACGAAAGAGCAGTATCGTCGGCAAATGCCATAATTTTTCCTATAAAGGGTTGGATAAACAACGAATTGACATATATTAAAAACAGAATTGGACCCGAAACAGATCCTTGCGGAACACCAACACTAACGAAATTCTGCGAACTAAAACAGTTTTTGATTTTCACCATTTGCTTTCGATTTTTTAAATACGAAGAAAACCATTCATGAATAAAGCCTCTGAAACCCGCATAATAAAGCTTATTTAACAGCAGAGTGTGATCTACCATATCAAAAGCCTTAGTAATATCTACAAATAGAGTAGCTGCAATTTCGGATGTATTCAAACCGATATATATTTCACCAGTCAATTTTAATAAGGCACCTTCCGTAGAGCTCTCACTTCTAAAACCATACTGCCTAACACTAAAAAATTTGGTCCTGTGTAATAAAATGTAAATGATAAAATTCTGGGTTTTATACGAAAACTTTAGAAAAATTGACAGAAGTGAAATGTTATTTAAAGAGATTTAAAATAAAAAAAAATAAAACCAATAAATAAAAAATACAATACATCCGAAATTTCGAAAAAAATATTTTTTAGCACAGAGCTAGAGATCTGATCAAAAGAAGAAGAATTCGATTTTTTAAGCGAAGTATAATTTTGTGTATTCCAAATGCCGTAAATGGTTCAAAGAAAAAACTTTCTGCTTGAAAGTTTGCTTTCTTTATCAAACATCACTTTGCTTCGGAAAAACCTGAGAAGATTTAACGTTCGAAAAAAACTCATTAAATAAATTAGCAACTCCGAAGGGATCAGACACAGTTGAATTATTTTTGTTTATGATTATATCTGCATTGTCGTTTGATCTGTTTAAAATTTAACGTTACCCACATTTTCAGCTAATCTATTACTGAAGTAAGTAAGTTTTTTAAGTCTAACATTGTTAGGATGTTTTCTAACCCTTAATCACAGTTTCTTTTGCAATCTAATTTTCTTTAATAAAGGGACAGTCTATTGCTTAAGACATTTAAACTTGCTATTTTTATTACATACAGTCTGACTATAATTGGATTGTAACTTCTTAAGCTTATTGACGAACTCATTGAGCCAAAAATGAGCTTCGTCAGTGAAGATGATTTTGCAATGAAATTCATCATCTTGGCGCATCTTCTCCAGAACCCAATCGGAGAACGTACGTTGCTTCAAATGGTCCATCGGCTTCAATTCTCTAGTCCGCTTGATCTTGTATGTGTGTAAACCAAGATCCTTACGCAAAATACGCCATAATGTGGTCTGAGCGATTCCCAGTTCTTGAGAACGGCGTGGAATTGACTGATTTGGATCATTTGCTACGGACGCCTGAACGGCAGCGATATTTTCGACACTTCGACCAACCCGTTGTCTCACTGGCACGGCAACATCATACAACGAATATGTAGACTCAAATTTTTGCACTAAACTTGTTATTGCCTGTCTACTAGGGCGAGAAGTACTACCGAAAATTGGAGTTAACGCTCTTAAAGTTGCAGTCACCGACTCCGAATTTCGGTAGAAAATTTTTATAATTTGCAGACGTTGCTCGTTCTTGTACTTTACCGTGATTAAAATGTTAAGTTTACTGAATAAATTGACAGTGACGGTTTGATGATTAGTGAGAGTGCGTTCACAAATTAAATTCAAAGTTGTCAAGTCCCTATTGGAAAACCCTTTATATACAACAGATAACATTAAATAAAAAACATCTTAAACAGCAGTGACACTCAAACGCCAGGCAATAGATTGGTCGACTGTGGTGACGCTTTGCTAAAAAAAAAATTTAAAACTGTTATAACTGATTGATGGCACTGAAACTGCGACAAACTAATTTTCTCAGACTTAGATTATGACCTAGAAATATCTGAAATATCAAAATTAAACCTTTTTATTCGCACAAGAGTTGTATCGTGTTACTTCTCGACGAGCACACACGTGCGCAACAGCTCACTATTGATAAAAAAAAATGCAAACAACACCGTGCGCTAGTTGCGAGTGCTAAAAGAATTGGAAAAAAGTGTCGGATCCCACACCTTCTCCCTCTCTTGGATACCAAAATCCTTTTGTTGTTGCGTGGCCTCAATCATTGTGTATGTTGTGGGATTAATTTATAGCAAAAACATTGGTTGAGTACATGGAACATCTGATGAATAGCGGATTATGTGTGTAGACTTTTGTTGGTGGACTGATGCGAATTGTCGTAAGAGCATAACCCCTACGGAAATTTCGTTGGAAAACTTATAATAAATTTACAGATCAGATGACATTGACACTGCTTAGAAGTGACGGCGAAAGTGTGTTTCACTTGTTTTTGCTTATAATAACAATGTATTGTAAATTCTATCTGAATTCACTGTTATTAAAATTCACAAGCATAAAAACCATTGTACACCAGTACTCATCTTTCCCCTTTTCTTCTATTTCCCCACGCCCGCGCTGTGCCACGTGTACTTAAAGGGTATCAATAATCCCTTGAGTGAGCGTAAATTATATATAAAAAAAGAAACCCAACCCATCGTATTAGCGCAAATTTTACGAGTCTACTGATGTTGTATGGAGCCGGTTCGGTACTCGAGGTTCACACTTGACGCATCGCTAGGAGGAGCTCTACCTCCTTATGGCATTCTATCTTCGGAATAGAACAGAAGAAAACGAATTCTTATCTTATGTCAGAGTTCCACTGTAAAAGTTATGATATGATATAAATATTATACTGGATTCGCTTAGCTTTAACTGGTTAATTAAGGGTTGTAGGCGGCAACATCGCTTCGTAGGATCGGTAGTCGAAATAATATTCGTAATGGAAAAACTTTTCAAACTCTTTAATCGAGTCCGTTGCCTACTAAATTAAGTGGATGTAAATAATGATAATAATCCTGCCCATGGCAAAATCAGTTTTTCATTGTATAATTGGAACTCAGACAAAAAAATTCTGCGTGTGAAGGCATAACACTGACACGTAGATTTGGCTGTTATAAGAGTTTCAAGCAATGAAAAAAATACTGGGAATTATATCTCGAATCACTCTGAGTGAAGAAAAGCTCTCCGTCCTATTCGGACTCCCACCCCTGGAGAGCAAACATAGAAACCAAACACACCTGAGTTTCAAACCACTACAAAAACAATTTTCCTTTCTCCTCCTTCTATCTTTCCGCCCGCGCCCTGGCAACAGTAAAAGGGTATCAACCCCTTAGGCGCGCGTAAATTATAAAAAAAAACAATAAAGGCTTATTATTAATGAGTGGGAGTGGACTTAGTTTTCTGAATTAAATTTCCTGGCCACTATGTGTTTATTATTATTATTGATTTGACGAAAGTAAAGCTTACCTTGTTGCACAATTTCCCCGATTGGAAATAAAACAGATAATGTCGGCTGACGGGCTGCCGACAAAACCAAAAACAACAAAATAAGCGAAAACCGAATGAAAACTATAACAACAAAAAAAAAACCCGAACCACACGGTTGATGGCTACGATCTGTGTGACGATCTGTCATTTGGGTTTCGAAAGAGGGAGAGAAAATGCCCTGGGAGGAAATTTGCAATGGCAGCAAATCGTTTGCTGAACCAAGTGGCTGCTCAGCTGGGGTGGGTTCAGCGAAAAAGATACTTTCAAATGAACTCCAAAACAATAAACTAATGGGTGTTAGGCGCCATGCACTTTTTGCCCCGAGTGGAAGTGCAAAACGATAGATTATAATTAAATCGGAAGAAATACCACACAATATCCCGGAGGAAAGAAAAGGCAATATGTATTTTTTTTTTGTTTTTTGCTACTTTACAAACGACGTTTTATTTGCGAAGTTATGGAAAAACAATATATTGCGGAAGCCGTAAGGCGGCAACAACAAAACGTTAACTCAAATAGTGGTACTGAAGAAACCACTAAGTAGATTGGATCGCTAGTTGGGGACCCGATACCAATTATGCGAACGACTGCAAAATCGTATCTTTTTTTTATTAAAAAGGATTCGCCCGGGGTAACGCGAGTTGAATATTGTAACTTATCTGTTACTTTAGCACTGCTTTACTACTGTCGTGTCCGTCCTGACTTCGTCCGTATTTCCTCCTCGTTTTTGTATATCACTCAGTCCTTCCTTTTTTGCCTTTCTTTTTCCTTTCCTTTTCTTATCCTGCTTTTCTTTCGTTTTAAAATTTCTTTTGCTCTTTACTCTTTGATTGTCAACCAAGAAGTGATTAACCTGATTCCGATGATATTAGCACGAACCCTATGTCTCACACATACGTTCATTCATGCATCCGTTCAGGCAGATGCAACGGCCCAATTTTGGCCTTTGTGTGCAACCCTCCGCAAATTTGCTGGATTTCCGTTGCTTCCACTCTCTCATACACACACATATTCGTGCTTCTTTCTTATTTCCCAAATTTGGGGAAATTTCCTCCAAGATTGGGATTTCCCTTTGGCCCGAGCTAATATTTCCCTTTACGATCATTCATTGGGGTTGCATTCAGTCTGAATGAATCTCGAAACCCCGAAAATGTATGGCGAAACCTCGGAGGTTTGGAGAAATTTGATGAAATCTCGCGATTTCATTTGGTGGGAGCATAACATAAGGCCCAACTAAAAATTGCTGTAGAGAAACTCCCAAATACAGTAAAAGTCAGGAGAATTTCAAATCTAACGGGGGAGGTTATGCACCCCATAAAGCATAAGAATATATCAATTTTCTCTCCTGAGTAACAAGAGAACAATTTTATTTTCGCACACTTTTCAAGGTAAATCAATAAATGCATAGCGACAACAATGTTGCAACGGATCCAATGTCGTAGAACAAGTCGCCATGCGAAATGTAAAAAGCAGAGTTAGCAACATAAATAGATATATGGGAGTGACAAATCGTCATTCAGTTAGTTAGTAAGTTAAAGTCCGTGAAATAAAGATAATTTTTGTTTCTTTTACTCTCGATAAGCAATTAACACATCAGTTACATAACCTCCGTGTCTACACTCTTTATTAAAATAAAAACATCAGAACTTTTTCAAATAAACACTGCGTTTTTTTTTAATTTCTAAACAAGTGGTTTTAATGGGACACTCTAGCTATAGCTTCCGGTTTATTGGTCATTTGGCCTCGTTTGCTTGTAACAGGCACCATTTAAAAAAAAGAAAAACTTAGCTATCAAGTGGGTATTACTACACTAAAAATGCCTGATCACATGTTGAGTTTTTAGGAAAATGGAACAGAGAAAAAGAAATATTTTTGGGCTCAGAAGTTATTTCGCATTAAAACAGAAACGTAACTCAAATTCAAGAGTCACCGATCTCCATTTCTGGGAGAATGGTTTCAAGACACCTCGGTGAAAGGGTATCAAATGGACGTTTTAGAGAACGTTGTGGAGACAAAAAATCACTATTCGCAAATAAACCGTGAACTTCTCAACAAGTCTTCGCTCCAGCTCATTATAAAAACACGACTCAAACATGATTGAAAAACAATGTTCCGAACTTTATTTCCACGGATGATTCGCCATATGATAGCCCAGACTTCAAACCATTAGACAAACCAACTATGGCCAGTTTTTGAAAATATGGCTTGCGCTATTCGATAATATTCAGTATTTAAAGCGCGCCTTTGTCCGAGCTGTGGAAAATCTTCCAGTGCATAAGGTGCGTACTGCAATCGATGAGTATACAGACCAACTATGCGCTTGCTGGAGGGCAAATGAGGGTCATTTCGAATAAGTTGTTCGACAATTTGTAGCCATTGAGTGACCCAATGAATAGAACAAAAGGTTTGAAAAATATTCTTTCGTTTTCATTTTATTAGGCAAAAACCCTATACCAAAACATTTGCTAGTACCACCATGCACTCTCCATCACGAAGAATGCATATATTTTCACCTTTTTCCAATGTTTTGTATTACCTCCTTAGGATTAATTCTCAAATCCTTATGTAGCATGTCAGGACAGTAAGTACCGTTATCTAATAACTTTTTTTCCAAGTTGAAAGTATTATAGTAATTGTTCAATTATACTTCATAGCCACTATTTAGCTTCTCTTCTGGTAATTGCATAATAACTTTTTCTGGACGACCCTTTTCGGTGACACCAATATCTTTTGCGCGGTCATAAACACGGAATTTCAACCCCAGACCATCTGGTTCCGTAGGCATATGTACATAACTTTATACCGTAGTGTCGCCATTTTATTTTTGATAAACTGCCGAAATCCTAATCGTCCCCTCCATAATAGGATTATTAATTCAAGAGAAAGTGGCTCTTTGTCACAATTGTGGTAAATCTACCACACTTTTGAACGTTTTTCAAATCTACCATATCTACAACGGGATGCAAAAATTCTAACACGTTTTTCGATTTTGTTCACTTGAAAAATATGTATGTATATACATTTTTCCAATCTGTTTCGAAAATTAAAGCCATAGCCCCTTTTAATGAATTTTTCATTCAGTAAATCCATACATGTTCCTTAAAATGAAAGACTTACAATTATGACTAATACTTTAAGTTAATAATTAAGATATAAGCAAAAGAAAACATATTTATTTTATTTACATTCATATATACTGTGATAACCATTTAAATGTGAGCAGAGTCATCTAGATTTACATTCTGCTATGTAAATCTTCGATACTCGAAGAGCAGACAATTTCGATACTTGAATAACAAAGACTCAAACATTGGTGAATGAAGAAAGGAATCGCATTTTCTAGCAAAATGGAAATTGTATGGGACGCTGGATGGCGAGGATTGTTCTCGAAATATGTCATTCGAGTATAAATATTAGCATCCAAAAGGTATGCGAGTCAGTGATTAACTGGTTTAAGTAAAAGATAACAAAATTCTAAGCGGTTGAGAAATTGGATTGTATTTAGATAAGCGATTAAATTGTGAATTTTAACTTTATTGAATAAAGCAATTTGTATTGAAAAGAATAAGTTCTATCATTTGTACCCACACAAACTGTTTACATTGGTGTCAGAAGTGGAATAGGACTTATTGTGTGTAAAAAAAAAATACAAATAACAATTTGTGACTATTTGAAACAGCTAGAATGGGTCGAAACCTATTGCAGTTGACCCTCGTCCAACTCAAATCCGAGTTGAAAAAGAGAAACCTCAACGCCAGTGGATGAAAAAGTGACTTGGTGCTCCAACTTCAGGAGGCTTTGAACAACGAGGGAATGATATTGATACATACTCCTTTGACGTTGACGAGGATGAACAGATATGTACCTGCAGTGACATGGCCGTGCATCACCTCTTTCATGTACCAATTAGCAATGGCAATGCTATAAAATCGACCACCCTTTCTTGTTCAAACTACTAAATTTTTTGTACAATCTATCACCTTTTTTTAAGCATTCAGTTACTTTTTGAAATTTGGACAAGGACACCGATTTCTACTCATTTGGTTACCAGTCCTAGTACCGGCGAGTGGATGGTAGGCTAAAGGTATTAACAGTGGATCACTTTTTACTTCTTGCACCGTTGAGCTCGCATTGTGTAGCCATGACATATTTTTTCACAGCTTTTTCAATGTTTTGTCTGCATTTTAAACACAAAATTTCAATTTATTAATGTTGAGGTAGTGAAAAAATTATTTAAATTACTCTTCCATGGGTATACACAGTGCATCAGTGCATGGTACACAGTGAAATAGGAATTCAAAATCAATTTATTCAGTAAAAACATATGTTTTTTTCATAACATATTTATATTTATTGATTCATTTTATTATTTAGGGATGAACAAAAGAATAAAAAAGAAAATAAAAACTAAATAAAATAAAAAAAATAAATAAAAAAAACTTAACAGTCCTAGACAGTAAGAATATCACAATTATTTTTCAATTGCTTATATTGACGCATATTAAGGTCTACGAGGAAAGAATAAGAAACAACTTATCAGGAAAATCAAGCTTTTAAAATATAAATTTTGGAGAATGTGAGAAAAGTTGGAGAATGTGAGTTTTGCAATTAGACCACTCATTATTCCTATAAGCTTTTAGCGAACATCCATATTTGGGAAACTAACATGGAATGAAAAATTTTAATTCTGGAGCCTCGAACTGCTACCATGCTCAATGAGTTTTGGTATAACCATTTTTACGTCCCATTTTAAAACGGATCCTTGCCCGGAACATCTGGTGAAAAAAATGTATTGAGTGATTGATTTTTTTTGTATGTAAGCTACTTCGTATCCATTTTCTTCCAATGCACGGACCTTAGCAACATAGTATACCAAATTCCGCTTTCCTTTAAATTATACTAATATGAAGTAACAGCATCTCGAATAGGTTCATCCGGTTTTAGTCCATGACTGATATCAACACCATTGATATCATCATTAGCATCGGAATCATCATTGGTCATGATGTCGTCACTTTCAAGAACCATGGGATTCTGAAGTTGAAACTTCCTGTAACGCCTTTCTTATTATCTTATTTTCTTTCTTTGATTGAAGCTTTTTGACCTTTTTTGGGAAATTTCTTCCTTTTTTAAATATTGCATGTTTAATTTCCTTGGCTTGGTTTTAATGGGTGATTTGAACTGTGAAGAACTTACGAATTCTGTTGGAATTACATTTTCAAGCTCTTCTGGCTGATGGATAGTAGTCTCGGTCTGATCAAAATTTTCAACTTCTGATTGGTCGGCATCAACAGGACTACTACTATTTTCAAGCTATTCAGGACGGTCATTGACTGAACTAGGTAAAAAAATCGATTTCACCAAAAACATTCCTATCGAACGGGTATATTATTTTTTTTTTTTTTTTTATAATTTACGCGCGCCTAAGGGGTTAGATACCCTTTTACTGTTGCCAGGGCGCGGGCGGAAAGGTAGAAATAAGAGAAAGGAAAATTGTTTTGTAGTGGTTTGAAACTCAGGTGTGTTTGGTTTCGATTTTCGCTCTCCAGGGGTGGGAGTCCGAATAGGACGGAGAGTTGTTGCTTCACTCAGAGTGATTCGAGGTAAAATTCGCAGCATTTTTTTCTGTGCTTTAAACTCTACAACAGCCAAATCTACGTGTCAGTGTTATGCCTTCACACGCAGAATTTTTCTGTCTGAGTTCCAATTACATATGAAAAACTGACTTGCCATGGGCAGGACTCGAACCTGGACCCTCCGAGTGAGAAGCGATTGCTGGTACCACTACACCACGGCCACCCCCGGTTTTTTGAAGGCATTGGTGATTGATGTAGGTGTTACAGCCTTTTGGTATGCCTCACCAATTAAAGCACCCACGTCATATATCGTAACAGATGATGGATGCGTCATCATCCAAGAGTCCATGCTGGCGTTGTAAGCGCTTTTAAATGGCTTAAAAGGTCCCACATCGAGAGGCGGAGTGGTAGGGTTAACATAGTTACGCCGCTTGTTTTTCCCAATTCTAATGACTCAATTGAGAGATGAGACTCATGATTGTGAAGCAATAAGATCGAAGGATTTTCCTAAGAAAAACAACTATGCTTTATAAAATGCCTCACCACTTCTGGAAAAAGTTCGGAGTTCATCCATCCACTCGGTGTAGCCAAACCCAAAGTACCTGGAGGTGTGCCTAGGAGTAAATTAAAACAAATAGCTGGGGGGTTACTCTGTATTTCGATTCTAATATCAAATCACTCGAATTTGAACAATTGGCACTTAGTAATCCGAAAGTAGTATTGAGAATTTCGATTTCAAATTCTCTCTTTTTCGAAAATCGGAAAATTGGTACTTAGCAATTCGATTCATTGTGACAAAGTCATTCGATTCTCGGATTATTATTATTATTATTCGATTGATGTTTTGTTTGCGAAAGGGTGCAAGTGTCGGTGAAAATGTAAGATTTTACTTTGGACGTTAGCAAAAATTCTTATTTCTATTGTTTCAGGGAAGCAAACAAAACATCGCACACCAAAGTAAGGCAGTTCGATTTGCTAGTTGATTCTATGGGCCAGCATCCGCAAGTATCCAGAGGATATTTAAAAACGGCGAACGCCAAAAAAACATCAGCTGCCCTATGGACTATCAACCGAATTAAATTCGGAAGGACCACCAATACGTGATGGAAATGGATGGAAAAAAGTAAGTGGAGTGCTTAATACCTCTGAGAACAATTAAAATAAAAACAAACAAAAAATTAAAGGTCTGGTCGGATTGCAAAAACTACATCAGGACAAAACTCCGGAAGAACAGGTCCAATATTTCTGGAACAGGTGGCGGCCCCAGCAAATGCTTTTCATTTACACCAAATGAAGAAAGGGTAATTAAGTTGCTGGACTTGGATTCTGCTATAAGTGGTATAAGCGGCGCTCTAACATTTGGAGTTATGGCTGAGCCAATTTCGGACAACGAACCAGAAGTTTTAAACGCTACAGATGAGTTTCAAATGGATGATGCCGTTTATCCAATTTTTTCTGATACCAATGTTCTCTTCGTAACTCAATTGTAAACAAACTCTAATTGTAAACGAACTCTAATCGCCTGGGTCAACAGACGAACATACGACGATGATGACTACTCATGCTGACACATTATACTGCGCAGTCGGTCATTGCTTACAAAGTACAAATATCATAAAGACTATATAAATATACAAATGTTAGAACTCCTACATTCGGCCATCCTAGAGAAATCGGCTGTCCTCAGGCTATGTCGTCTTCTTCCATGTCATCTTCGTCGTCGCTTTTCATGTCTTCATTGTCCAATCGCATCCATGGCTTCATATAATCCGCCGACGTGCTGGTAGCGTTCGGAAACTCGTGCTGCCCCACCTTCTTCACTTCGTACCGCTCGTTTCGCTTTAGCTTTGTTACTTCATACGGACCCAAGTATTCTGCGTGCAACTTCAATCCAGCTCCAAACTGTGTTCCTTTTATGGCCACCAGGTAGCCAACTTGGTATGTGGTGGCCGTCTTACGTTTTCTGTTTTAGGTTCGTTGATTCTCCGTCTGGACTTTCAATATTTCTTCTCTTGCCTTTTTACGCATTTCGTCTCTGGTAGTCTCAAAATCGTCCAAAATTGCTTCTTCCAGTAGGTTTTCCATCTCTAAGTCTTCTTTTGTTCGCATGACGGTTCCGAACATAAGTTGGAATGGACTCCTTTTCGTTGACCTCGATATTGTCGAATTTATCGCTCTTTGGACTTGACTCACATGCTGGTACCGTTTGGTTGGATAATCTGCTGATATCTTCGATAGCATTCCGATTATGATCCTATTTATCCTTTTGACTTGGCCGTTACCGCGTGGTACTCCGGTTGTCGTCATCACGTGTTGAATACCTCTTTGATCACAATAATCCTTTAAAGCATTCGCTGTAAATGCCGTGCCTCTGTCTGAGATCAATCGCGTTGTATTTCCGAACGTTTCGCTTTGCATCTCCAGCTTCTTGATTAATTCTTCACATTTGTTCGTCTTCACAGGATATATCCAGGTGAATTTGGTGAATGCATGTACCACTACAAATAGAACTTATTAGTCGGCGGTAGTGGGCCTAAGTGGTCCACATGCAACGTGTGAAGTGGTATGTCACTCTTTTCAATTGAATGCAGGAAACCTTCCATTCGCCCGCTCTTCTTAGCCACCAATATACAAGGTACACAATTTGCAATGACGTCTTCGATACACTTCCTGAATTTGGGTATGAAGTAGCCTTCCCTTACTACTGCTTCCACTTTTCCTGCGTTCACAAGTCCTTGCTCATGAACCCACCTCCTTCTGCATAGGTTTTGGTACCACCAGCAAGTGTGCGCCCTCCTCGAACTTGTATAGTAACCCGGCTCTCGTCTCATAGTCTTTGTATGTACCTGTGGCTGTAATTAGATTAAGAATAAGTTGACAATACTCATCTTTTGCCTGATTTTTCTTTATCCTGTGGATAAGCCCATCCTTGATCCTTATTATCGGATATCTGCTCAACGCATCCACATGTCTCATCGCGGTTCCTGCTCGATGGATAACCGTCATTGAGTGTTCTTGTAGCATTATAGCCCATCTGGCTACTCGTGGGCACAGGTCCTTTTTCTTCATCGTTGCCTCGAACGCCTTACAGTCTGTCACAATTGTAAACTCCTTTACTAACAGGTAAGCTCTCAACTTCGCCAAGCATTTCACAATCGCCAAAACTTCCAACTCATAGCTGGTGAATTTCCTCTCTGATTGACTGGTCTTGAAGCTCAAGAAGAGAGTCGGATGAAAGTTCCGATCTTCGTGTTTTTGTAGCAGCACCCCTGCGTACCCTTCCAGACTAGCGTCAGTATGGAGCTCTGTGGGTAGATCTGGGTCAAAGAGTTTTAGTATGGGCTCACTGGAAAGATAAAATTTTTGTTCATTAAATGCCGCCATTTCTTCTTCCCCGAACTTAAATCTATTTTCCTTTCTTAACAAATCTGTCGGCGTCTTCGCTACCTTAGAATAGCCGCTTATGAATTTTCTGAAGAACCCCGTCAGACCAAGAAAACTTTGTACGTGTTTCACGTTTTTTGGTACTGGAAATTTCTGCACTGCCTTTACTTTCTCCTCCGACGGTCTTATGTTTCTATCGCCTACAATGTGCCCCAGGAATTCGACTGTGCGCGACAGAAACTGGCACTTTTCCCACTTGATCTTCAATCCATACTTTTCGGCAACGCTAAGTACAACTTTAAGTTTCTGCAATGCTTCGTTTTCACTCTTGGCAAAAATAATGATGGCGTCCACGTATATCAATAGATATTTCTGCAGTATCAACTCTCGTTCTTCTCTCGTAGTATCTTCATGAAAAAATCCATCTCTTAAGTCTAAGGTTATAAATACCTTTGCATCGTATAACGGCTCGAAAACTTCTTCCATCATTGCCATTGGAAATCTATCTTTGATCATTTTTCTGTTCAGCTCCCGGTAATCGATGCATAACCTGCACGTCCCGTCCTTCTTTTTCACCATGACTATCGGACTGGCGTATTCTGACTTGCTCGGCACTATCACACCTTCGGCAAACCATTCGTTCACCTGTTTGTTTACGGCGTCCCTTTCTGGTGGCGCAAGCCTTCTTGCCTTGCGATAAACTGGAATCTTATCGGTTAGTACAATACTCATTTCCACACATGATTTAGCCGGACTCTCTTGTTTATATTCATCCACTATTTCACTCACTGCCTCTCTGTATTCCTCGTTGCCCACCTTCAACTCCAGTTTTTTGCTCTTCTCTTGAACTCGATTTGACAGACATCATTTTCTGGTAACTCGTACTCAGCGATTTCTCCACATGACGTAACCCCGCTCTTACCGATTCTCATTTTCCCATTACTGATGGTCAGCTCGATGTTTCCCAAAAAATCTCTCCCTAAAAGTACTTCGTCTGTCAGCCAATGATCAGGTACCACTTGAAATAGGATCAAATGCTTCTCTGCCCCAACTTCCACTTCTAACAGACAAGAGCCTAAAGTTCTTCGTGGTCGATCCCCAAACTCCTTCAGCGTCATTCCTGGTAACTCTAGTCTAACCTCCGCCACCTTCTTTGTGAATGAATTGTTGATAATGGAAACGTCACTGCCATTATCAATGAAAGCGTAAAACGGCTTACCTTTGACCTTTATTGGAACGTGTCGCTCATCCGATTCGATACGTTTTACGTGAGTAATGCTCCTTGACGTTGATGGTCGCTACTCTTTTGTTGGACAGTTCGTCGAAATGTGCCCAAACTGGTTGCATTTGAAACAACGCGTTCCTTTCTCCTTATCTGGACAGTTTGTAGCTATGTGCGACGCACTTCCGCAATTGTGACACCTTCTAATCGTTCCTGCTGGGCTTATTCCTCCATTTTTCCCTACAGGCTTCAGTTGCGTATGGTCGCCGCTCGGACCTTTACTGGTCGTGTGCTGGGCTGGCATGACTCGTTTCATCTGACGATAACACTCTAGTTTCCGTTTTAGCTCCTCTGTTGTTGTGGCTTCGTATAGTATTGTTTTGTTTTGTACCGAGTCTGGGATTCCATTTCGAATGTACTCCACCAGCGACGACTCGTCAACCTTCCCTAGCAGACTTTTCGTAGACTTCTTTTTCCTAGAATCCAGGGCACGGTGAACCTCGATGCTGCTTCGCTTGGCGCTGAATTCCTCTTGTAGAAGCGTCTTCAATGCTGCATAACTCGAAATTCCCTCTCTTGCTTCCGTGGCGAGCTTAGCCGCTCCTTTCAGTAGTCGTTTTGCGTATAAAAATTTCTTAATGTCATTCCAATTACACATCGCTGCGATTTCTTCGAAGTCTTTTTGCCATACCGTTATGCTTTTTCCAGATTCTCCCGAGAAATGCTCTAGTGAGTCTCCGAAGACGAAGTTATTCGTTTAGTTCGACATTGCTTCCCCGTTTTCGTCTTTGCTGTTTTCAATCGTTTCACTTTGTATTTCTTCTTTTCTTAACTCGTCTTCCCTGTCTTCGTTATTTTCTCTCCGAAATTCTCCCTGATACGCTTCAGAAGGTCTTTCTTAATGTTGTATCTGTACGACAGTCCCTTTTTCCTCAGAAATTGCTGTAGCTGCTTCACTGTCAGGTCTTCCATCCAGCGCACTACACTCTTTGTTGTACCTCAATTTTAACATCGCGACTTGACCTTTCTCAACTTGACTTCCAGCGACTTAACCGTCTTAACTGTCTTTACCTTCTTAATCGTCTCAACCGTCTTAAACTTCTTAGCCGCCTTAACCGCCTTACGTTTAAATATTATATTTCTCTGTTTTTCCGGTTATCCCGGTTGAGCCCCCATGTGTAGGAACTATAATATTTATTCGTTACAAATTCAATGGTTACATTACGAATTCAAATGCAATTGTTACGTTAGAAATTCAAATACAATTATTACATTATAAATTACGAATTATTAGCACTTCCACGACCGGTGACCACCGTGCTGCCCAAGTTCGTACCGTCAATTCATGCCATTCCGTTGTCAGTTCTTCTTTTTATATCCGTCATCGCTAGTCTATCCAGTTCCAGATGCCTACCGCATTCAATAGCTTATGCCACGTCCATAACTTCAGAGCAATCGTAAACAAGATCCATCCGGCGCCTACCCCAATTAAAATAATAATCGACCTCCGTGACAACATTGTATTACAAAGACAACATTGCTCATATTACTCTGGCTTTTATGCTTCTTAATATAGATCAGCACAAAATCCATTAATGACGAATGCCACAATGTTCTCTTCGTAACCCAATGCAACGACAATAAACTCTGATTGTAAACAAACTCTAATTGTAAACGAACTCCAATCGGCAGGGTCAACAGACGAACATACGACGACGATGACTACTCATGCTGACACATTATACCGCGCAGTCGGTGGTCGTCAATCGTGAATTATTCATTGATTATTCATTGATTATTCATTGCTTACAAAGTACAAATATCATAATGACTATATAAATATACAAATGTTAGAACTCCTACATACATTTTTCCAATCTGTTTCGAAAATTCAAGCCATAGCCCCTTTTAATGAATTTTTCATTCAGTAAATCCATACATGTTCATTAAAATGAAAGACTTACAATTATGAGTAATACTTTGGGTTAATAATTAAGATATAAGCAAAAGAAACCATATTTATTTTATTTACATTCATATATACTGTGATAACCATTTAAATGTGAGCAGAGTCATCTAGATTTACATTCTGCTATGTAAACCTTCGATACTAGAAGAGCAGACAGTTTCGATACTTGAATAACAAAGACTCAAACATTGGTGAATGGAGAAAGGAATCGCATTTTCTAGCAAAATGGAAATTGTATGGGACGCTGGATGGCGAGGATTGTTCTCGAAATATGTCATTCGAGTATAAATATTAGCATCCAAAAGGTATGCGAGTCAGTGATTAACTGGTTTAAGTAAAAGATAACAAAATTATAAGCGGTTGAGAAATTGGATTGAATTTAGATAAGCGATTAAATTGTGAATTTTAACTTTATTGAATAAAGCGATTTGTATTGAAAAGAATAAGTTCTATCATTTGTACCCACACAAACTGTTTACATTGGTGTCAAAAGTGGAATAGGACTTATTGCGTGTAAAAAACCAACGAGGGAATGATACTGATACATACTCCTTTGACGTTGACGAGGATGAACAGATAAGTACATGCAGTGACATGGCTGCAATGATGCAACTCCTCTTGTTAAAAATGGATGAACAGAAGAAAAATTGAGACGAATAGAAGAACAGCCTCGAAAAAAAGCTGAGCGAACAAAAGAAGAATCTACATGAACAAAAGAACAGCCTCTAATAAAAAAATGGACGCATAGAGGAACAGTCTCGACGAACAAAAGAAAAATCTGGAAGAACAGCCTGGAACAAAAGCTGGTTGAACAAAAGAAAAACCTAGACGAGAAGAAGAACAGCCTCGAACAAAAACTGGACGAACAAAATAAGAATCTAGACGAACAGAAGAACAGCCTCGAACAAAAGCTGCACGAACAAAAGAAGAAGATAGACGAACAGAAGTACAGCATTAAACAGAAATCGGACGAACAAAAGAATAGTCTAGAACAAAAACTGGAAGAACAAAATAACGTTCTACACCAAAAGTTCGAAGAAGTCGATAAAACATTTGATAGAATAGAGAAGAATGTTGACGAAAAATTCGAACAAATGGACAAAGTTGAGCAACTGGCAAAAGAGCTCGACACGGTGCGAAAACAGAAACTCCGAGAATGTGCCTTAAGCGGTCCAAGGAGAAAAGAGTTGAAGCCTCCTTCATTCGATGGCCAGACCTCATGGTCTACTTAACATATAAGAAACAGTTTGAAATGGCTGCCTGTGCAAACGACTGGGACAATGAGGAAAAGTGCTTTGCCTTAACAATGGCCTTGCACGGTCCTGCACCAGAATTGCTGCAAACAATAGATATCGAAAAGCATAAAGTTTATGTGACTTTAGTACAGTCTATCGAGAAACGGCTTGGGGACAGCCACATGCAGTAGGTTTACAAGGTCCAATTACAAAGTCGAACGTAGCAACGAGGAGAAACAGTGCCGCAGCTCCAAGCAGACGTGAGTAGACTGGCATATTTGTCATTCCCCACTGCAGGCTAGGAAATTATCGACTAAATGGCAAAGTACGCATTCATCAGGGGAATTGCAGATTCGAAGCTACAGCCAACAGTAAGGATGGCTGGGAAAAGAACCCTTACTGAAGCACTTGTCTTCGCCCTGGCGATGGAAGAGGCGAATCAGGCTTTCAGGGGAACACAATTTTATTTTATTTTTTCATAAAGTTTGTGACATTTTATATTTTTTATACATAAGTGATGAAAATAGTGTTAAATGCCACTTCTACTAAACATAACAAATGTGGGTGGGGTGACTCAAAACACAGATTTAAAGAAAAGAGAAAGAGAGATTACATTATTCAAGTATTATACAAATAATCCAATAGATGAAACAGAACAGGAAAATGTGATACATTTTTACAAGTGATATATTATGTTAGTTTTTCGTTTATAAGATAACTTACATCAGAATATCAGAACAGTAAAATTCTAAGCTTGAATAATTTAAATCAAAGAGCCAAATTTTCACATGCTTTTCAAAATCTCGAGAATACGTTATTGATCTAATAAATAAAGGAAGTTTGTTGAACAAACGGCACGATGAAACCAAATAGAAATTACGGAATACGGAGGTACGGAATTTTGGTACAGAAACAACAAATGAATAGTTAGTTCGTAGACTGTAGTTAGAAATTAACTTGAAACTGCGGTGACCAGATTTCGAGAAAAAAACTTTTAGTACTTTAAATTAGTATAGATGTCTAACTTGCAAAATTTTCAAATCACGAAACAATGGAAAACAAGGATAACGATAATGTTTATTTAAAGTTTTTCTCAATATCCTTTTTGTGAGATTAAGAAAGGCTATATTTTGTTCGCAAAAGTCTTGAATGGAACATTCCGATGTAAATTATTTTAAGAAACTCATTAGAGAAAATCTTTCTTATATAAAAAAAAGCTTCGAAATGTACTACGAAAATAGTTATTTAAGTACTCAGTATGACTAGTCAATAATAAGCTTCAAATACTTAAATTCTTTTACTTACTTCCTCAATCAAAAAACAATTGTTACTGCAGTTGAGAGCACTACTGAAAGTATGTGATGATGAGCTTGTGGCTCAATGCTTTGTACTTTAGAAAGTTTGGTGCGTGATAGTTAATGGGTACGTTCATAAGATGTTGATTTGTTAAGCTAAAGAACATTATTTCAGTTTTGGAACTAATGATTAGTTTGCTGTGCTTAGCAAACCACAATCGTATAAGGCCAAGATCCCAATTAATATTGGAAATGAGTTCCAAATACCTTTTGGATCCATACACGTAACCTAGGTCATCAGCAAAAGCAGTTAGCTTACCTTTAAAATTTATAGAAAAAAGGGAGTTTATATAAATAAGAAATAATATAGGTCCCAAAACTAAACTTTGCGGAACACCTAAATTAAAAAATCGTACTTTACTCCTCGCTTCCCCAATCTTCACTCTTTGAGATATGTTTGCTAGATACGAACGAAGCCTTTCGAGCATGAACCCACGAAAACCAATCTTTTATAATTTCTGTAATAAAATCACATGGGTACCCATATCGAATGCTTTTAATATACCTATGAATAGCCCAGCAGTAAACATTTTAGCATCCACGTTGGAAAAAACGTTTGAGCAAAACTTTAGAAGGGCAGCTTCAGTAGATTTACCCTGCTGACACCCAAATTGTTTTGGACTTCTCAAAGGTCATACTGAAGTACGAATGAAGAGATATAGGTCTATAATTCTTCATGTCATGTACAGAACCCTTTTTATATAATTGTAATATATCCGTGCATTTGAGAACTACCGGAAAAACTACTGTAAAAAAAACTTAAATTTAATATATGTGTTAATACATCAACAAAAAAGCAAAGCGATATGTTTTAAGATTTTATTCGAGATACCGTCGAACCCACAAGAGTTTGAATTTTTAAGAGGCCAATTTCTTTTAACAATTCTAGAGGTGTGATATGTTCGAACGCAAAACACATTATTGCAAAAACTGCAATTACATTTTAAAGAATTAGTAGGTAAAAAGCTTTACAATGACGTAAAGTAAGTATTAAACTCATTAGCAACATCTAAATCACCAGAAACTTTACAATTATCGACAGTAATAAAAGAAGTTTTGGAAGTAAAAGAAGGTTTGGAAGTAAAATAAGATTTGGAAGTAAAAGAACGTTTATTTAATATGTTATTAACTATTTGCCATTCTGATTTTAAATCTCCTTTTGCGTTAATAAACTTTCTACGGTAGTACATATCACGACAAATAGGAATTTCCTTCTTTAGCTGACTACACATCATATTCTAATCGTCTTTTAAGCTAGTAAAGGGTTTTCCAATAAGGATTTGACAACTTTGAATTTAATTTGTGAACGCACTCTTTACTAATCATCAAACTGTCACTGTCAATTATTCAATAAGCTCAACATTTTCATCATGGTTAAGTACACGAACGAGCAATGTCTTTATATGTATTCGTTGTGTGATGTTGCCGTGTCATTGAGACAATGGGTTCCGATTGGGTTTTGGGAGAAGATGTGCCAAGATGATGAATTTCATCGCAAAATCATCTTCAGTGACGAAGCTCATTTTTGGCTCAATGGGTTCGTCAATAAGCAAAATATGCGTTATTGGTCGGGTGAAAATCCACATGTGCTTCATGAATCACCACTTCATCCACAAAAAATAACTGTTTGGTGCGGTTTGCATGCCGGCGCTGTTATTGGGCCATATTTTTTCGTCCACGATAACGATCGTCACGTTACTGTGAATGGTCAGCGTTATCGCGCCACGTTCACCGATTATTTTTGGCCTGAATTGGAAGATATGGACTTGGGCGACATGTGATTTCAACAGGATGATGCCACAAGCCACAAAGCACACGCTACAATCGATTTATTGAAGAGTAAGTATGGTGAGCGTGTTATCTCAAGAAATGGGCCAGTCGATTGGCCACCTCGTTCGTGTGATTTAACGCCGCTTAACTATTTTTTGTTGGGCTACGTTAAGTCGTTGGTTTATGCCAACACGCCGACGACGTTGGAAGAGCTCAGAGCCAACAGCGGCCGTTACGGCCGAAATGTGTGGCCGAGTCGTTGAAAATTGGGTCCAACGAATCGACCGCTGCAAACGTGCCCGCGGTGGCCATATAAACGAAGTCGAGTTCCATTCATAAATCTTTTGATTGTACTTCAAGCCGATAATAAAGTTTTTGAAATATCTCAAATGGTTTGCGTTTTATTTAAAAAAAAAAGTTGTCAAGTCCTTATTAGAAAACCCTATATAATTCTCAGCGTAAGAAAAGCAATTCACCAAAATTGCAACAGGACTGGAACGGTCTATACAAGGTGATAACCCGCATTAATGACGTTGTCTACCAGATCCAGCGTGGGGATCGAGGATAATTGAACGTGGTCCATTTGGATAGAATGTATCATTTCAACGGAATGGTGAATGACGAAGTTGTTCGGGACGAACAACTGTAGCGAGGGAGCAGTGTGATAACCATTTAAATGTATAATAGCGTCATCTAGATTTACATAGTCGAAGACTTCGATACTCGAAGAGCAGATGATTTCGATACTTAAACAAGAAAGACTCAAACATAGGTGAATGGAATCGAATTTTCCAGCAAAATGGAAATTGTATGGGACGCTGGATGGCGTGGATTGGTCTCGAAATATGTCATTCGAGTATAAATATCAGCATCCAAAAGGTATGTGTTCAATGTTTAGCGAAAAATAAACAAGAAAAAAAAGAACTATGAACATAAGGCGATTAACAAATTTTATTGATTTAAGAAGACACCGAATGTGTCTTCACTCGATAAAAAGCAAACGATAAGTAAGCGTTTAATTAAAATGCTTTGCTAAGGAAAACTATTAACGTGTATATGATCCGATGTGGTATGATAAGATTCTGTACATTGTGCTGTTATGTTAATGTATATAATATGAATACATACAGTGAGTCAAGACTAATGAATTAACGAATGAATGAGTTAAAAACAAATGCAAATTACAATTTAAACTAAGTTATAAAATTGGCAAATTATGTTTGCTTTATAAATGATTGTTTCGATACAGTATGCAAGGAGTTCATCAGTTGAATTTGAAGTGTTAATTAGTAAAAGGGATTAAGTGGTTTAAGTAAAAGATAAGAAAAGTATAAGCGGTTGAGAAATTGGATTGTATTGAGATAAACGATTAAATTGTGAATTGTAACTGTATTGAATAAAAAAAAAATTTAAATGAATAAGTTCTATCATTTGTACCCACACAAACATTTTACATGGGTGTCGAAAGTGGGATAGGACTTATTTTGTGTGTAAAGGAAAAAAAAGAAAAAAAAATTATGACTGCTTAAAAAAGCTAGAATGGGTCGAAAACTATTGCAGTTGGCCCTCGTCCAACTCAAATCCGAGTTGAACAAGAGAAGCCTCAGCGCCAGTGGAGGAAAAAGTGACGTGGTGCTCCGACTTCAGGAGGCTCTGAACAACGATGGGCATGATCCTGATACATACTTCCTTGACGTCGACGAGGATGAACAGATAAGTACATGCAGTGACATGGCTGCAATGATGCAACTCCTCTTGTTAAAAATGGAAGAACAGAAGAAATATTTAGACGAATAGAAGAACAGCCTCGAAAAAAAGCTGAGCGAACAAAAGAAGAATCTACATGATCAAAACAATAGCCTCGAACAAATAAAAGGACGAACAGAAGAACAGTCTCGACGAACAAAAGAAAAATCTGGAAGAACCTGTTATTCTGTTCTTCCAGATTTTTCTTGGAACAAAAGAAAAACCTAGACAAGCAGAAGAACAGCATTGACAAAAATCCGGCAAACAAAAGAATAGACTAGAACAAAAACTGGAAGAACAAAATAACGCTCTATACCAAAAGTTTGAAGAAATCGATAACAAATTTGAAAGAATAGAGAAGAATAGAGAAGAATGTCGACGATAAATTCGAACAAATGGACAGCAAAGTTGAGCAACTAGCAAACTAACTCGACACGGTGCGAAAACAGAAACTCCGAGAATGTTCCTTAAGCGGTCCAAGGAGAAAAGAGTTGAAGCCACCCTCATTCGATGGTTAGAACTCATGGTCTACTTATAAGAAGCAGTTTGAAATCGCTGCCTGTGCAAACGACTGGGACAATGACGAAAAGTGCTTTGCCCTAACAATGGCCTTGTACGGTCCTGCAGCAGAATTGTTGCAAACATTAGACATCGAAAACCATAAAGATTATGTGACTTTAGTACAGGGTATCGAGAAGCGGTTTGGGGATAGCCACATGCAGGAGGTTTACAAGGTTCAATTGCAAAGCCGTCAAAGCCGAACGCAGCAACGAGGAGAAACACTACAGCAGCTCCAAGCAGACGTCAGTAGACTGGCACATTTGTCATACTCCTCCGCGGGCCAGGAAATTATCGATGAAAGGGCAAAAGATGCATTTATCAGGGGAATTGCAGTTTCAAAGCTACAGTCAGCAATAAGGAAGGCCGGGAAAAGAACCCTTGCTGAAGCACTTGCCTTCGCGGCCTCAGGACCATCATCCAAGTCTCGCTGGCAAAACGATGCAATGAAGGCCTTCTAGTAGAAGTAGTTAGCGGTAAGGAGAAATAGATGGCAACAATAGACACCGGTGCCACGGCCTCAATCATCAGGAGGGGTCTTGTGAAGAAGTCTTGGTTGCATAACACCAGTTCGCAGCTTGCGGACAGCTACAGGAGCAACGATTAAGGTATATGGTGAAGTCCGCATAAAAATCCAGCTGGCCGGAATAACATTCTCTCACGCGTTTCTGGTGGCTGATATATGTGACGAGTGCATCATTGGTACAGACTTCATGAGAGAATATGGAGACGCTCGTCCAATCCGTCAACCTGCCTGGCGTCTTCTACTGGCAAAGAAAACCGAAGTTGCCAAAATGGTGTCGAAGATGAAAGCAGAGGGACTGATTGAAGAATCGCAAAGTCCGTGGGGATCTTCAGTGGTCCTCGTGAAGAAGAAAGATGGTAGCACGAGGTTTTGTGTAGACTACCCAGGATCAACGATGTCACTAAAAAGGACAGCTACCCACTACCGAGAATCTATGACGCTTTGGATATGCTTTCTGGAGCGAAGTTGTTTTCATCTCTTGAATTGAAGAGCAGTTACTGGCAGGTAGAGATAAATCGTACGGATCGTGAGAAAACTGCCTTGACTACAGGAAGCGGCCTTTGACAGTTTGCAGTGATGCCGTTTGGACTGTGCAACGCTCCTCCCACTTTCGAGCGACTAATGGAACGAACATTGCAAGGACTCATCTGGATAACCTGCCCACTGTATTTCGACGACGTTATCGTCATAGGCAAGACGTTCGAGGAGCACCGCGAAAATCTAAAAGAAGTGTTTGAGAGGCTGCGAAGTGCTCATTTAACGCTCAACCCAGAAAAGTGCGCCTTGTTCCGCCCGGAAGTAAGATATGTGGGTCACATTATATCAGCGGAAGGAGTAAGGACGGATCATGACAAAATCGAAGCCGCGAAAAATTGGCCTGCCCCAAAAGATAAAGACCAACTGAGAAGCTTCTTCGGACTTGCCACGTACTACAGAAGAATCGTAACGGATTTTGCTGGTATTGCAAAGACCCTACATCAACTTACGGAAAAAGTTCACGTGGTCTGAAAAATGTGAAAAAGCATTTCAAGAACTGAAGCGACAGCTTTGCAATGCCCACATCTTGGGTTACCCCACGCCCTGAAAAATGTTCATCGTGGATGCAGACGCTAGCAATATTGGGGCTGTGATCTCCCAAGTTCATGATGGTCAAGAGAATGTGGTCGCATATTACAACAAAGAACTCTTCAGACCTGAAAGGAACTACTGCGTATCTCGCCGCGAGCTTCTGGCTTTAATTCTGGCTAAGAAGCATTACTTATGGAAACCTCTGCGGATAAAAGTTCATTGTTCGGACAGTCCACGCAGCTCTGAAATGGCTACTCCAATTTAAGAACCCTGTAGGCCAAGTTGCAAGATGGATCAACCAGTTGAAGGGCTACGACTTTCAAGTGCAACACCGCAAGGGAAAACTCCACTCAAATGCGGATGCTCTCTCTCGTCGACCATGCGGAATAAAATGTGAACACTGCAACCGTAAAAAAGCGAAAGAACGGGCCACTATCCAAATGATCAGGGCTGTACCAAGAGAGGGTTGGAGTATAGACGAAATCCGTTCGTCCCAACAGGCAGACAATGAAATCGAATAAATTGTAAATTGCAACTGTGTTGAATATAGAAATTTTTATTGAAAAGAATAAGTTCTATCATTTGTACCCACACAAACATTTTACAATATTTTTTTTTTTGTTTGTGGGGGGTGTCATGTACCAATTAGCAATGTCAATGCTATAAAATCCACCACCCTTTCTTGTTCAAACTACTAAATTTTTTGTACAATCTATCACCTTTTTTTAAGCATTCAGTTACTTTAATTTGGACAAGGACATCGATTTCTACTCATTTGGTTACCGAAAATTGGTATAGAGTATATAGGTACAGAGAAAAACCTATCCTTTTTCTAATAATCTTATAAATAGTTCAAAGAAATAGTTTGCATATAGAAGAGCAACCCTAAAAACATTCCCAACTCACAGATTGTTAACTCTTCCCACAGCTATTCTCTAATTTTCAATCGCCTGACAGAAGTTTTTTTTTTGCTTGAGCATTTGTTTCTGCAATATCCTTGTAAAAAACTCTTCAGAAAAAATAAAAGAATCAATTGGATTTACTCCGTTAGCCACTCCAGAAGCCACACCACAGCTATTCTCTAATTTTCAATCGCCTGACAGAAGTTTTTTTTTTTTGCTTGAGCATTTGTTTCTGCAATATCCTTGTAAAAAACTCTTCAGAAAAAATAAAAGAATCAATTGGATTTACTCCGTTAGCCACACCAGAAAATTCATTCTTTTTAGTGAACTCTAACCTTTTCAAGATGAATGTCGTGGTCCCTATCGGCAATAGGTACAAGTACCAACTACTATTACTCGGAATAGAAAGAACCTAACTCTTAACGTTTTGTAGCCAAGCACCGATCTTAATTTTGTTTAATTATAAAGAAAACAGTTCATCGTTAAATAATAGAGATTTTATTTGAACAAAAATATAAATCTGGAAAAATTAAAACATATTTATGCATTGTTTCTAAATTTCCGAGAAAGATGTTTTGGAATTCAAAACTATTATTCGAGTTAATGATTAAGATTATTCGACATATCCGGAATTAAAGAAACTAAAAAGCGAATTTTAAACATCAAAATGCAATATTTTTTCACACTTCTGCATTTATTTTAGTTTATTTCAGAGCATACAAAAAATTAAAATAAAGGATGGGTTTCTCTAATTCACTTCTTGTCAACTCTTTTTGATGGGGAATTTAAATTTACACCTATATCAGCTTTTCCGCAGCTCTTAGTTTTGCTGAACGACTCCTCGAATTCATTAAAATTTCTTTTTCAATTGAAATAATAACATGTTTGTGCATTTGTTTCCAATTGGTTTTTAATAGGGATTCAATGATATATTTACTATACAACAAATTATGACCATTATACTTTAGAGGAACGGAGTTTGGTATGCCTTCCATAATGTTTCCATTTATATGCCTTTTAGCTACGAGTATTATATCCTCAAGTGAATGAAAGGTAATAGTACCGAATCTACCTCCAGTTTTCAAAAAATGGTGAGCAAGTCTTATTCCATAATTGATCTCGTTTAGCTCATTGTTAATAAAAATGAATAGCTTGGAAAGATTTTGTTGCTAAGTGTGTCGATATTTGAAATTTGTATGTTTGTGCTATACAAGATGAAACTAAATCTGCAAACTGTTTAGTATTTTCTATCTTATTACCTGCAGACCGTGACTCGACAACTGCTCTGGCGATTCTTTTTGCTGCTTTTTCTCCACCATATATTCTCAAAATTGTTGCTAAATCACACTCCGAAATTGTTGCAAAAACTTTCGCTGCAGTAATCTGATCACAGTATTTGCTCATTCGCATATCCAAGGGTCCATATTTTGACAATGAGAAACCACGTTCTGCTTCACTTAGCTGCAACGAAGAACAGCCAAAATCAAAAACAATTCCGTCTATAGAATTTTGATTTACCCCATTTTCTATTAATAATTTTGGAAGATCGGAAAACTTTCCTATTAATGGTATAATTTGACCAGGATATCTGTCAGATAATAGTTTAGCTTGCTTATGAGAGTATGGGTCTCTGTCTAATGCATACACCTTAGCATATGGAGCTTTTTCCAATATTCCACGAGTATGACCTGGGCACCAAAGGTCATATCAAGAAATACTTTGCATGGCCCTACATTAAGATAATTTACTGTTTCTTGTAATAACACTGGAGCATTTCATTTTCAATTAATTTCTAGCCAGTTATTTTCTACATAATAAGTACTCGTATGTCTCATTGAAAATAGTCGTTCATTTTCAATCACTTTCGTTATCACTTTCGTTAAGGTTCTGTAAAAATTCTGATGATAAAACTTTACTAAACTGTAGAGCTGATAGGCCTGTTGCAGTTGAACAGTGAATACGTTTGTATTTACTGTAGTAAATGTCATTTGAAAGTTTTTCAAGTGAAATCAATTGATTTGAAAAATTTTCAACTTCGGTTATTTTGTTATTTCTTGATTTGCGTAAATGAGCTCTCAGATGATCTCCTAAATCCATGAAAAAAAAAATAATTATTATTTGCATTAATAATAAGAATATATTGTCTAAAATGTGTTTTATAATTTTGCTTTTGTATAAGCAATGTAATTTGAAAGCAAATTAAGCATTTGCTGACCATAAGATTTATAATAATTTCTTACCCGTACACAGAGGTTGGTACAATATTTGTGAATTTGCAAACAATTAACTGTTACAATGTACTCGTACTATATAGGGTTTTCTAATAAGGACTTGACAACTTTTTTTTAAATAAAACGCAAGCCATTTGTGATATTTCAAAAAATGTATTATCAGCTTGAAGTACAATCAAAACATTTATGAATGGAACTCGACTTCGTTCATATGGCCACCGAGGGCACGTTTGCAGCGGTCGATTCGTTGGACCCAATTTTAAACGACTCGGCCACACATTTCGGCCGTAACGGCCGCTATTTCGCGTTCAGTGTTGGCTCTGAGCTCTTCCAACGTCGTCGGCGTGTTGGCATAAACCAACGATTTAACGTAGCCCCACAGAAAATAGTCAAGCGGCGTTAAATCGCACGAACGAGGCGGCCAATCGACTGGCCCATTTCTTGAGATAACACGCTCGCCATACTTACTCTTCAATAAATCGATTGTAGCGTGTGCTTTGTGGCTTGTGGCATCATCCTGTTGAAACCACATGTCGCCCAAGTCCATATCTTCCAATTCAGGCCAAAAATAATCGGTGATCGTGTCGCGATAACGCTGACCATTCACAGTAACGTGACGATCGTTATCGTCGACGAAAAAATATGCCCCAATAACGCCGCCGGCATACAAACCGCACCAAACAGTTATTTTTTGTGGATGAAGTGGTGATTCATGAAGCACATGTGGATCTTCACCCGACCAATAACGCATATTTTGCTTATTGACGAACCCATTGAGCCAAAAATGAGCTTCGTCACTGAAGATGATTTTGCGATGAAATTCATCATCTTGGCGCATCCTCTCCAGAACCCAATCGGAGAATGTACGTCGCTTCAAATGGTCCATCGGCTTCAATTCTTGTGTCAGCTTGATCTTATGTGGGTGTAAACCAAAATCCTTACGCAAAATACGCCATAATGTGGTCTGAGCGATGCCCAGTTCTTGAGAACGCCGTGGAATTGATTGATTTGGATCATTTGCCTGAATGCCTGAACCGCAGCGATATATTCGACACTTCGACCAACCCGGTGTCTCACTGGCACGGCAACATCATACAACTAATTTTTAGACTCAAAGTTTTTCACTAAACTTGTTATTGCCTGTCTACTAGGGCGAGAATTACTACCGAAAATTGGAGTTAACGCTCTTAAAGTTGCAGTCACCGACTCCGAATTTCGATAGAAAATTTTTATAATTTGCAGACGTTGCTCGTTCGTGTACTTTACCATGATGAAAATGTTGAGTTTACTGAATAAATTGACAGTGACGGTTTGATGATTAGTGAGAGTGCGTTCACAAATTAAATTCAAAGTTGTCAAGTCCCTATTGGAAAACCCTTTATATACAACAGATAACATTAAATAAAAAACATCTTAAACAGCACTGACACTCAAACGCCAGGCAATAGATTGGTCGATTGTGGTGACGCTTTGCTAAAAAAAAATTGAAAACTGTTATAACTGATTGATGGCACTGAAACAGCGACAAACTAATTTTCTCAGACTTAGATTATGACCTGGAAATATCTGAAATATCAAAATTAAACCTTTTTCTTCGCACAAGAGTTGTATCGTGTTACTTCTCGACGAGCACACACGTGCGCAACAGCTCGCTGTTGATAAAAAAAAATGCAAACAACACCGTGCGCAAAATAAATTCGGAAATAGTACTAGTTGCGAGTGCTAAAAGAATTGGAAAAAAGTGTCGGATCAGACACCCTCACCCTCTCTTGGATACCAAAATCCTTTTGTTGTTGGGTGGCCTCAATCATTGTGTATGTTGTGGGATTAATTTATAGCAAAATCATTGGTTGAGTACATGGAACATCTGATGAATAGCGGATTATGTGTGTTGACTTTTGTTGGTGGACTGATGCGAATTGTCGTAAGAGCATAACCCCTACGGAAATTTCGTTGGAAAACTTATAATAAATTTACAGATCAGATGACATTGACACTGCTTAGAAGTGACGGCGAAAGTGTGTTTCACATGTTTTTGCTTATAATAACAATGTATTGTAAATTCTATCTGAATTCACTGTTATTAAAATTCACAAGCATAAAAACCATTGTACACCAGTACTCATCTTTCCCCTTTTCTTCTATTTCCCCACGCCCGCGCTGTGCCTCGTATACTTAAAGGGTATCAATAATCCCTTGAGTGAGCGTAAATTATATATAAAAAAAGAAACCCAACCCATCGTATTAGCGCAAATTTTACGAGTCTACTGATGTTGTATGGAGCCGGTTCGGTACTCAAGGTTCACACTTGACGCATCGCTAGGAGGAGCTCTACCTCCTTATGGCATTCTATCTTCGGAATAGAACAGAAGAAAAGAAATTTCTTATCTTATGTCAGAGCTCCACTGTAAAAGTTATAATATGATATAAATATTATACTGGATTCGTTTAGCTTTAACTGGTTAATTAAGGGTTGTAGGCGGTAACATCGCTTCGTAGGATCTTTAGTCGAAATAATATTCGTAATGGAAAAACTTTTCAAACTCTTTAATCGAGTCCGTTGCCTACTAAATTAAGTGGATGTAAATAATGATAATAAAGGCTTATTATTAATGAGTGGGAGTGGACTTAGTTTTCTGAATTAAATTTCCTGGCCACTATGTGTTTTTTATTATTATTGATTTGACGAAAGTAAAGCTTACCTTGTTGCACAATTTCCCCGATTGGAAATAAAACAGATAATGTCGGCTGACGGGCTGCCGACAAAACCAAAAACAACAAAATAAGCGAAAACCGAATGAAAACTATAACAACAAAAAAAAAACCCGAACCACACGGTTGATGGCTACGATCTGTGTGACGATCTGTCATTTGGGTTTCGAAAGAGGGAGAGAAAATGCCCTGGGAGGAAATTTGCAATGGCAGCAAATCGTTTGCTGAACCAAGTGGCTGCTCAGCTGGGGTGGGTTCAGCGAAAAAGATACTTTCAAATGAACTCCAAAACAATAAACTAATGGGTGTTAGGCGCCATGCACTTTTTGCCCCGAGTGGAAGTGCAAAACGATAGATTATAATTAAATCGGAAGAAATACCACACAATATCCCGGAGGAAAGAAAAGGCAATATGTATTTTTTTTTTGTTTTTTGCTACTTTACAAACGACGTTTTATTTGCGAAGTTATGGAAAAACAATATATTGCGGAAGCCGTAAGGCGGCAACAACAAAACGTTAACTCAAATGGTGGTACTGAAGGTACCACTAAGTAGATTGGATCGCTAGTTGGGGACCCGATACCAATTATGCGAACGACTGCAAAATCGTATCTTTTTTTTATTAAAAAGGATTCGCCCGGGGTAACGCGAGTTGAATATTGTAACTTATCTGTTACTTTACCACTGCTTTACTACTGTCGTGTCCGTCCTGACTTCGTCCGTATTTCCTCCTCGTTTTTGTATATCACTCAGTCCTTCCTTTTTTGCCTTTCTTTTTCCTTTCCTTTTCTTATCCTGCTTTTCTTTCGTTTTAAAATTTCTTTTGCTCTTTACTCTTTGATTGTCAACCAAGAAGTGATTAACCCGATTCCGATGATATTAGCACGAACCCTATGTCTCACACATACGTTCATTCATGCATCCGTTCAGGCAGATGCAACGGTCCAATTTTGGCCTTTGTGTACAACCCTCCGCAAATTTGCTGGATTTCCGTTGCTTCCACTCTCTCATACACACACACATTCGTGCTTCTTTCTTATTTCCCAAATTTGGGGAAATTTCCTCCAAGATTGGGATTTTCTCTCCTGAGTAACAAGAGAACAATTTTATTTTTGCACACTTTTCAAGGTAAATCAATAAATGCATAGCGACAACAATGTTGCAACGGATCCAATGTCGTAGAACAAGTCGCCACGCGAAATGTAAAAAGCTGAGTTAGCAACATAAATAGATACGAGTATATGGGAGTGACAAATCGTCATTCAGTTAGTTAGTAAGTTAAAGTCCGTGAAATAAAGATAATTTTTGTTTCTTTTACTCTCGATAAGCAAATAACACATCAGTTACATAACCTCCGTGTCTACACTCTTTATTAAAATAAAAACATCAGAACTTTTTCAAATAAACACTGCGTTTTTTTTTAATTTCTAAACAAGTGGTTTTAATGGGACACTCTAGCTATAGCTTCCGGTTTATTGGTCATTTGGCCTCGTTTGCTTGTAACAGGCACCATTTAAAAAAAAGAAAAACTTAGCTATCAAGTGGGTATTACTACACTAAAAATGCCTGATCACATATTGAGTTTTTAGGAAAATTGAACAGAGAAAAAGAAATATTTTTGGGCTCAGAAGTTATTTCGCATTAAAACAGAAACGTAACTCAAATTCAAGAGTCACCGACCTCCATTTCTGGGAGAATGGTTTCAAGACACCTCGGTGAAAGGGTGTCAAATGGACGTTTTAGAGAACGTTGTGGAGACAAAAAATCATTATTCGCAAATAAACCGTGAACTTCTCCAGCTCATTATAAAAACACGACTCAAACATGATTGAAAAACAATGTTCCGAACTTTATTTCCACGGATGATTCGCCATATGATAGCCCAGACTTCAAACCATTAGACAAACCAACTATGGCCAGTTTTTGAAAATATGGCTTGCGCTATTCGATAATATTCAGTATTTAAAGCGCGCCTTTGTCCGAGCAGTGGAAAATCTTCCAGTGCATAAGGTGCGTACTGCAATCGATGAGTATACAGACCAACTATGCGCTTGCTGGAGGGCAAATGAGGTTCATTTCGAATAAGTTGTTCTACAATATGTAGCCATTGAGTGACCCAATGAATAGAAGAAAAGGTTTGAAAAATATTCTTTCGTTTTCATTTTATTAGGCAAAAACAATATACCAAAACATTTGCTAGTACCACCATGCACTCTCCATCACGAAGAATGCATATATTTTCACCTTTTTCCAATGTTTTGTATTACCTCCTTAGGATTAATTCTCAAATCCTTATGTAGCATGTCAGGACAGTAAGTACCGTTATCTAATAACTTTTTTTCCAAATTGAAAGTATTATAGTAATTGTCCAATTATACTTCATAGCCACTATTTAGCTTCTCTTCTGGTAATTGCATAATAACTTTTTCTGGACGACCCTTTTCGGTGACACCAATATCTTTTGCGCGGTCATAAACACGGAATTTCAACCCCAGACCATCTGGTTCCGTAGGCATATGTACATAACTTTATACCGTAGTGTTGCCATTTTATTTTTGATAAACTACCGAAATCCTAATCGTCCCCTCCATAATAGGATTATTAATTCAAGAGAAAGTGGCTCTTTGTCACAATTGTGATAAATCTACCACACTTTTGAACGTTTTTCAAATCTACCATATCTACAACGGGATGCAAAAATTCTAACACGTTTTAAGATTTTGTTCACTTGAAAAATATGTATGTATATACATTTTTCCAATCTGTTTCGAAAATTCAAGCCATAGCCCCTTTTAATGAATTTTTCATTCAGTAAATCCATACATGTTCCTTAAAATGAAAGACTTACAATTATGACTAATACTTTAAGTTAATAATTAAGATATAAGCAAAAGAAAACATATTTATTTTATTTACATTCATATATACTGTGATAACCATTTAAATGTGAGCAGAGTCATCTAGATTTACATTCTGCTATGTAAATCTTCGATACTCGAAGAGCAGACAATTTCGATACTTGAATAACAAAGACTCAAACATTGGTGAATGGAGAAAGGAATCGCATTTTCTAGCAAAATGGAAATTGTATGGGACGCTGGATGGCGAGGATTGTTGTCGAAATATGTCATTCGAGTATAAATATTAGCATCCAAAAGGTATGCGAGTCAGTGATTAACTGGTTTAAGTAAAAGATAACAAAATTCTAAGCGGTTGAGAAATTGGATTGTATTTAGATAAGCGATTAAATTGTGAATTTTAACTTTATTGAATAAAGCAATTTGTATTGAAAAGAATAAGTTCTATCATTTGTACCCACACAAACTGTTTACATTGGTGTCAGAAGTGGAATAGGACTTATTGTGTGTAAAAAAAAATACAAATAACAATTTGTGACTATTTGAAACAGCTAGAATGGGTCGAAGCCTATTGCAGTTGACCCTCGTCCAACTCAAATCCGAGTTGAAAAAGAGAAACCTCAACGCCAGTGGGTGAAAAAGTGACTTGGTGCTCCAACTTCAGGAGGCTTTGAACAACGAGGGAATGATATTGATACATACTCCTTTGACGTTGACGAGGATGAACAGATATGTACCTGCAGTGACATGGCCCTGGATCACCTCTTTCATGTACCAATTAGCAATGGCAATGCTATAAAATCGACCACCCTTTCTTGTTCAAACTACTAAATTTTTTGTACAATCTATCACCTTTTTTTAAGCATTCAGTTACTTTTTGAAATTTGGACAAGGACACCGATTTCTACTCATTTGGTTACCAGTCCTAGTACCGGCGAGTGGATGGTAGGCTAAAGGTATTAACAGTGGATCACTTTTTACTTCTTGCACCGTTGAGCTCGCATTGTGTAGCCATGACATATTTTTTCACAGCTTTTTCAATGTTTTGTCTACATTTTAAACACAAAATTTCAATTTATTAATGTTGAGGTAGTGAAAAAATTATTTAAATTACTCTTCCATGGGTATACACAGTGCATCAGTGCATGGTACACAGTGAAATAGGAATTCAAAATCAATTTATTCAGTAAAAACATATGTTTTTTTCATAACATATTTATATTTATTGATTCATTTTATTATTTAGGGATGAACAAAAGAATAAAAAAGAAAATAAAAATTAAATAAAATAAAAAAAATAAATAAAAAAAACTTAACAGTCCTAGACAGTAAGAATATCACAATTATTTTTCAATTGCTTATATTGACGCATATTAAGGTCTACGAGGAAAGAATAAGAAACAACTTATCAGGAAAATCAAGCTTTTAAAATATAAATTTTGGAGAATGTGAGAAAAGTTGGAGAATGTGAGTTTTGCAATTAGACCACTCATTATTCCTATAAGCTTTTAGCGAACATCCATATTTGGGAAACTAACATGGAATGAAAAATTTTAATTCTGGAGCCTCGAACTGCTACCATGCTCAATGAGTTTTGGTATAACCATTTTTACGTCCCATTTTAAAACGGATCCTTGCCCGGAACATCTGGTGAAAAAAATGTATTGAGTGATTGATTTTTTTTGTATGTAAGCTACTTCGTATCCATTTTCTTCCAATGCACGGACCTTAGCAACATAGTATACCAAATTCCGCTTTCCTTTAAATTATACTAATATGAAGTAACAGCATCTCGAATAGGTTCATCCGGTTTTAGTCCATGACTGATATCAACACCATTGATATCATCATTAGCATCGGAATCATCATTGGTCATGATGTCGTCACTTTCAAGAACCATGGGATTCTGAAGTTGAAACTTCCTGTAACGCCTTTCTTATTATCTTATTATTTTCTTTCTTTGATTGAAGCTTTTTGACCTTTTTTGGGAAATTTCTTCCTTTTTTAAATATTGCATGTTTAATTTCCTTGGCTTGGTTTTAATGGGTGATTTGAACTGTGAAGAACTTACGAATTCTGTTGGAATTACATTTTCAAGCTCTTCTGGCTGATGGATAGTAGTCTCGGTCTGATCAAAATTTTCAACTTCTGATTGGTCGGCATCAACAGGACTACTACTATTTTCAAGCTATTCAGGACGGTCATTGACTGAACTAGGTAAAAAAATCGATTTCACCAAAAACATTCCTATCGAACGGGTATATTTTTTTTTTTTTTATAATTTACGCGCGCCTAAGGGGTTAGATACCCTTTTACTGTTGCCAGGGCGCGGGCGGAAAGGTAGAAATAAGAGAAAGGAAAATTGTTTTGTAGTGGTTTGAAACTCAGGTGTGTTTGGTTTCGATTTTCGCTCTCCAGGGGTGGGAGTCCGAATAGGACGGAGAGTTGTTGCTTCACTCAGAGTGATTCGAGGTAAAATTCGCAGCATTTTTTTCTGTGCTTGAAACTCTACAACAGCCAAATCTACGTGTCAGTGTTATGCCTTCACACGCAGAATTTTTCTGTCTGAGTTCCAATTACAAATGAAAAACTGACTTGCCATGGGCAGGACTCGAACCTGGACCCTCCGAGTGAGAAGCGATTGCTGGTACCACTACACCACGGCCACCCCCGGTTTTTTGAAGGCATTGGTGATTGATGTAGGTGTTACAGCCTTTTGGTATGCCTCACCAATTAAAGCACCCACGTCATAAATCGTAACAGATGATGGATGCGTCATCATCCAAGAGTCCATGCTGGCGTTGTAAGCGCTTTTAAATGGCTTAAAAGGTCCCACATCGAGAGGCGGAGTGGTAGGGTTAACATAGTTACGCCGCTTGTTTTTCCCAATTCTAATGACTCAATTGAGAGATGAGACTCATGATTGTGAAGCAATAAGAGCGAAGGATTTTCCTAAGAAAAACAACTATGCTTTATAAAATGCCTCACCACTTCTGGAAAAAGTTCGGAGTTCATCCATCCACTCGGTGTAGCCAAACCCAAAGAACTTGGAGGTAATTAAAACAAATAGCTGGGGGGTTACTCTGTATTTCGATTCTAATATCAAATCACTCGAATTTGAACAATTGGCACTTAGTAATCCAAAAGTAGTATTGAGAATTTCGATATTCGGATTTCAAAATCTCTCTTTTTCGAACATCGGATAATTGGTACTTAGCAATTCGATTCATTGTGTCAAAGTCGTTCGATTTTTGGATTATTATTATTATTATTCGATTGATGTTTTGTATGCGAAAGGGTGCAAGTGTCGGTGAACATGTAAGATTTTACTTTGGACGTTAGCAAAAATTCTTATTTCTATTGTTTCAGGGAAGCAAACAAAACATCGCACACCAAAGTGTGCCAGCACCCACAATTATCCAAAGGATATTTAAAAACGGCGGACGCCAAAAAAACATCAGCTGCCCTATGGAATCGACTAGCAACCGAATTAAATTCGGAATCACCAATACGTGATGGAAATGGATGGAAAAAAGTAATACCTCTGAGAACAATTAAAATAAAAACAAACAAAAAATTAAGGGTCTGGTCGGATTACAAAAACTACATCAGGCCAAAACCCCGGAAGAACAGGTGCAATATTTCTGGAACAGGTGGCGGCCCCAGCAAATGCTTTTCATTTACACCAAATGAAGAAAGGGTAATTAAGTTGCTGGACTTGGATTCTGCTATAAGTGGTATAAGCGGCGCTCTAACATTTGGAGTTATGGCTGAGCCAATTTCGGACAACGAACCAGAAGTTTTAAACGCTACAGATGAGTTTCAAATGGATGATGCCGTTTATCCAATTTTTTCTGATACCCGAGAAAATAACGACCCGATTTAACGCCAGTCTTCAAAAAAGAAAAATTGTCTTTTGGAGAAGTAGGTGTCAAATCAAATAAGTTATCAGGAAAACTCTTTAAAATTATTGCAAGAAATTAATACTAATTTAAAGAGCATTTCTAGGTACCAAAGAATATGAATATGACCTAAAAGAAAAAAAATATAAACTTTCCAAAAGCAAATTACATTTCAAAGTTAAAAATGAAATTGAAAATTCAATACGTGAAATAACGAAAATTGAACTGCAAAAAAGGATATTGGAATTTAAAGATTATAGGGAACGAAAAATTTGATGTTGTATATCATAATTAGTGTTAAGTCAAATTAAGTATATTTATTTTCAAGAGTACCTTAGCTATTTTTGTAATATTTTTCATTTATTTTCTTAATTATGTAAGTATTAAAAGTGAAGCACAAATACCCACATGTTATATACATATGAATTCGTTTCTTTTGTTTTATTGTTATGAATTAAAATTTTTTTTGTTTTTATGAATTAATTTATCAATTTTTTGTGTTAATAAACTGAATTAAAACTATTTTTTATTTGGTCTCTGACTGTTCTTGCAACGCTGGATAGATGTGCGTTTTGGGAGTTGCTTTGGTGACCGGTATTATATAGTGTTGTTTCTTCCTCTTCCGTTATTATTTGAGGTTCTTCAACGTTGTGCATTAAACAAATATTGTGTAGAACGAAACATACGTTGAAGATCTGGACGACTTTCTTCGGAGCATAATGTAGCTCCCTTGCAGCAAGGAGGCATCTAAATCTACCCTTTAATACGCCAAAAACTCGCTCAACAATTGACCTGCCTTTCGTGAAATGTTCATTAAACCGACGTTCCAAAGAGTTCTCAGACGTAGACCGGTATGGAATGAGAAGCCACGGTTCGAGTGGATATCCAGAGTCACCTTTAAAGAAAAAGATCGATGTCAGTCTATGTTTATTTACCCAAGATCCAAGATGACTTGTCTCCACTCTCAAATTGCTGTATTAAATACTTCCGCTCATTTGAAAGACTCCATACAAGTGAATCATGTGCCGCATCACCATATCTTCCATTAATGGCTCTTATAAACATCTTGTGATCGCTCATCTAAAAACGCAATAATAAATATTTGTTATTTATTGTTTCTGGTATTAAAATGTTATTTGAAAGCTTACAACCATAGCATTTATACTACAGTAAGCGAAATTATACGCACCTTTTTTCTGATTTTTTACATAAAATTGCTTTGACAAGACTTCTTTTTTAGAAAAGTGCATATAAAGGGTCCGCCATCTAACGTTTCTTTTTCAACTAGTGCTTATTTCGTGAATGGTAATACATAGCTCATGTCTGATTTGACAGATAATTAGTTTTATCCTTCCGGTTAATAATGGAAAATAACTTCATTCAAATAGCTGCCTCGGCTGGCCATGCAGTAGCCTACACGATCGGTCCAATTTTTAAGCACATTATCGATTGTGTGCAGCTGTATTTTACCAATGGCTTCACGAATATTGTCCTTTAAAGCGTCAGTTGTCTCTGGCTTGTCGGCTTAACACGTATCTTTTACGGCACCCCACAAATAGTAGTCCAACGGTGTCAAATCGCAGCTCCGAGGTGGCCAAACGACATCAGCTCTGCGGCTGATAATGCGATCTTTATCGAGTGTAGCTTCGGCTGTGTGGCACGTAGCTCCGTCCTGTTGAAACCAAATGTTTCCAATATCCTCCTCTTCAATTTTTGTGAACAAAAATTCGTTCAACATGGCCCGATAACGATCGCCATTGACTGTAACGGCCACTCCTTGCTCAATTTAGAAGAAAAATGGCCCAATTATGCCTCTGGACCAAAATCCGTACCAAACAGTGACTCGTTTTGGGTGTATCGGCTTTTCAATGTATGCGTGCGGGTTTTCTGTGCCCTAAATTCGACAATTTTGCTTGTTGACATACCCGACAAGATCAAAATGAGCTTCATCTGAAAAGATGATTTTTTTGGCAAAATCATTCTGCAACATTACCATGATTTTCAAAGTAATGTCGCAATATTTCCCAGCGTTGTTCAAGCGTATACACAACCATATTCGTTCAGCGGAAGGATAAAACTAATTATCTGTTAAATCAGATATGAGCTAAGTATTACCATTCACGAAATGAGTACTAGTTGAAAAAAAAAGCGTTAGATGGTGGACCCTTTACTAATTCTGTATTTTAAATAAAAAAAAAACATCATAATCAATCAAATCTATTAAACACTATTTATTTAAACAAAATTACATTTTTCGCTACGAAATTCATCTATACGCATTTTAAGAAACTAGTAAAAAATATAAATAAAACTCATTTTAATTAAAAAAAAAACATGTCAGTATTTTGTGTCCTCCATTTTGTTGGATAACGGCAAATATTCTATTCGGCATGGAATTTATAAGTTTGTAGATGGTGTCAAAACCTACAAAGTCCCTGTGCGCTTAATTTTTTCCTTAAGAGCCAGGATGTTTTCAAACTGATGACCGTTTTTATAAACCTCTCATGTCCTTATACCCCACAGATTTTCTATGGGGTTAAGGTCGGGACTGCATGACGGCCAACGCATAATTGGGATGTTTCGCTGTCTCAACCATTCTTGGGAGAATTTGGAAGCTTGAACAGCTGCGTTGTTCTGTTAAAAAAATAAAGGCAGGGTAATCAACATTGTCTTCTAAAAACGGAATAAGCGCTGTGTCCAACATTTCACAATATGTTTCCGAGTTCATTTTAGTTGGAACAAAATACAATTGCGCCTTTCTGAAAGAAGAAAAAGCTCCCCAAATCATTACACTGCCTCCATGGTAGTTCCTACTCATTCTTGGTGGATTGTTGTGACGTAAGTCATGACAGTAAGAACTGAAACCATCTGGTCCATCAACGTTAAACTTCTTTTCGTCAGAGAATATAACTGTATTCCATTTTTCGTCCCAAGTCATATGCGCTCTGGCAAATGCTAATCTGTTTTATGATGGATTTTCAGAAGTGGCTTTTTAAGCTGTCTTTTGTAAACCATTTTTCCACAGGAATCAATCAATTTCACTGAAATACTAAATGTGTATAAATGAATTTCGTGCTTTTAAACAGCTGCCAATATTTTCTTTGCGTTATCTTTATCTCAAAAAGATGTCATTATCGAAACTGATTCTTAAATCTACAATACCGGTTAAAAATTAACGATCGTGCAAATATATATTTTTTTTAAAACCCTTAAATGACAGCAATTCTGTAATTATTTGATGTAGTGTTGGGTGCGTATAAACTAATTTCGCCCACTGTATGCTTTAATTTTCTATTATAAAACAAATTTTCATTTGAGGTTGGTCTAATCATTTGGATGTGAGTACCATCAATAACTCCTATCACTCCCGGAATTCCAGTTTTCACAAAAAAATTTCTTTTTGCATTTTTTTTCTTCTTGTCATTTGGAATTGTATATGCTTTGAGCATACAATTTTTTCTATGCAGCTGCATACTTCTGTAATGCAATTTGAAAGGGACTGTTGAGCGAGTCCAGCATACCTATCTTGGCCAATTTGATGCTGATATCCTCCTTGAGCTAGGAACTTCAAAGTTCTTCCTAACTTGACCGCAGGGAAGCTTTTAAGCTTTTAAATCATTGTTTATGGAGTCCAATACATATTTGAATGCTTCTTTGGAGAGACGGAAGTTTTTCACAAAGGTGAAGTGAAAATAAACACATATTTAAAATCTTATTCTATGCAACACAAACTTTGTTTTGTTCTCGTTTACCTCACATCACTTAGATCCATTATGTTAGATCTATCCCTTAACATTTTTCGCTCAATTCTTTCCTCGTGTGATACATCTTCCTCAAACCATAAAGCAACAGAATCCATTTGTTTTATCTTGTAAACTTTAATTTTTCACTTTTTCACATAAAATTGAATTTTGAACAAATCGCTCGGCATTTAATTGACATTTATCACGTCAAATGGCAAATCTCGAAAAAAATATTCGAAAATGAGTGTTTCTCTCATGTAAAAAAATTTATTTATTTCTTACCATGTAGCATATGGTTTTCGAGTTTTTGAATTTTTTTCTGGGAAAACTATTACGGAAGCGCTATTCCACTGGCACAAGTAGTTGACAAATTGCCTCTTTCCCCGCTGGTTACTTTTGATATGCACCTTATACCCTTCGGGGCTAGCATCTTGTATGGTTTTTGAATGGTTGTCGTTGCAGTTTCATCCAAATTGTAAACTCTAGTCCCTTCTGAAAAATTCGGATGCCTTGTCATAACAATTTCCAGATTTTCGAAGTAATTATCAACATTATGTTTGTTGAACCCAGTTGCGCGTGCTAAACTGCAGCTCTCAAAGATAAATCTGGGTGTCGTGTGCGAAAACCTTTTAGACAGTCAATGCCGGTAAACACTCTATTAATTTCGTAATTTGGAATAAGTCTGATGTTCGTCTGTTTTGTATTATTTTGAGTTTTGTTTATGATGCTTTTACCACTTTTTATCATACTGAGAGCAGCCTGCATTTGCTCTGAAGAGTGCGAACGCACTTTTCGGTCTGTTTTTGTACGTGCCATTTCAATCTACACAAATTTAAGCAACCAAATAGGAAAACAAGAAACAATTGATTCACTGTGTACACTGTTGTCATTTTACAAAAACATGTTATTATTGGGTCCACGAGTATAACTTAATTCGTGCGGTTTGCTAAGAGATAGCGCAACTTGTATTATTCCATTATTATTATTCCATTGAAACATGCGTTGGAAAGCTACTGTCATTGTACGTCATTTCAGTATATGTCATTCATTTGAAGCGTAAACAACAATAATTTTTTTTCACTCAAATATGTCGAACTTTGTGCCTTGAGAAGTGTTTTTGCGGGGAGTTCTTCTTCATTACTTAATATGAAGAAAACTGCTGCCGAAAGTCATCGTATTTTGGTGGAAGTTTATGGTGAACATGCGCTAGCTGAGCGAACGTGCCAAAAGTGGTTGCACGATTTAAAAGTGGTGATTTTGGCTTGGAAGACGATGAACGTCCTGGGCAGCCAAAAAAGTTTGAAGATGAAGAACTGGAAGCATTACTCTATGAAGATTGTTGCCAAACACAAGAAGAGCTCGCAGAATCTTTGGGTGTCACTCAAGCAGCCATTTCAAAATGTTTAAAAGCAGCTGGATATATTCAAAAGCAAGGAAATTGGGTTCCACATGAGCTCAAGCCGAGAAACGTCGAAAGGCGGTTTTGCATGTCCGAAATGCTGCAATGCAAAAGGAAGTCATTTTTGCATCGGATTGTTACTGGTGATTAAAAATGGATCCATTACGACAACCCCAAGCGTAAAAAGTCATATGTGAAACCCGGCCAACCAGCCAAATCAACGGCAAAGCCGAATATCCATGGCGCGAAGGTAATGCTCTTGGTGGGATCAGATGGGTGTGCTGTATTATGAGCTACTAAAATCGGGTGAAACCATCAATGGACAACGCTACCGAACACAATTAATCCGTTTGAAGAGAGCAGTAGCCGAAAAACGCCCGGAATATGCGACCAGACACGAGGCAATAATTTTCCATCATGACAACGCTCGGCCCCACGTTGCTATTCCGGTTAAGAACTATTTGGAAAACAGTGGATAGGAAGTCTTACCTCACCCGCCTTATAGCCCAGACCTTGCCTCTTCTGACTACCATTTGTTCCGGTATATACTGGGTGAGTTTTTTAACTTGAGACATCCAAATTACGCGATATCGCGAAAAATGTTTCAGACAAAAGTCAAAAGGTTCTGAAGGGGACATAAGATGGTGACCATGAGTTTGACCTTGAGCCCCATTTTCAAGGTCAACCGAAGGTCACTTTTGATTTTTTTAATGGGAACCCCTATTTTTTGACAGATTCGTAATCTGCGTGAAAAATTACAATTCTTTTACATGAAACACTTTTTTCAAAAATGCGTTCTTTTCCCGTCAGAGGAATACGAGCAATGAAAATCAGGAATTATCATTTGAAAAATCAAAAGTGACCTTCGTTTGACCTTGAAAATGGGTCTCAAGGTCAAACTCGTGGTCACCATCTTAAGTCCCCTTCAGAACCTTGTGACTTTTGTCTGAAACATTTTTCGCGATATTTCGTACTTTTCGAGTAATTTCGATGGCTTAAGTTGTATGGTGCCCTCTGACGGGAAAAGAACGCATTCTTGAAAAAAGTGTTTCATGTTAAAGAATTGTAATTTTTCACACAGATTACGAATCTGTCAAAAAAAATAGGGGTACCCATTAAAAAATCAAAAGTGACCTACGTTTGACCTTGAAAATGGCGCTCAAGGTCAAACTCGTGGTCACAATCTTATGTCCCCTTCAGAACCTTGTGACTTTTGTCTGAAACATTTTTCGCGATATCGCGTATTTTTCGAGTAATTTGGATGTCTCAAGTTAAAAAACTCACCCAGTATAAGCAAAAGTACAAATATTAAACTCAAATTAAGTAACAATACACACTTTTTAATAAGATCAAAAATAAAGAACAAAAAATTACTTACCTATGCAGAAAACACAAACACACGGGGATAACCACCTTCGACAATGCGATCGCGCAGACTGTAAGTCTGTTGCGAGGGGAAGTGAAAATGTATTATTTTCTCTTATCCAGATTCATTTTAAAATAAAAAGAGACATTATGAGAGCAAGTGATTCACTGTGTACCCCGAATTCACTGTTGTCACCTTTACCCTCCTCAACGCGTTCGCTTATTTTTTGTGAGAACGTCCACCAACTTCAGATGTCTTTTACTACTATTCACCCGGTCTGCAACTTTAAAGTCAACTAATCAATTTTTGAGTTGAGAGCTTGTTTGCGAATATCTTCAACATAAAATAAGGAGGACCCTTTACCAAACTTCGCTGATGTTTTCCATCGGGCTAACTGTTATTTCATGGATCGTTGGGAGCCCTCGCGTTAGTTTCATTATGATTTTTGGATGTGTGTGTTTGTCTTTTCTTGGGCGCTAGCTGGCTGCTACGTAGTATGGCAACAAACAGTTCTTTTCATAATGTTTGATAATACCCTTTTGTCTTTAATTAATGTCGAGGATACTTAGGTCGTGGGACAACTTGGATCGTTGGATGACTTTGTTGATAACGTTTTAATGTTATTATTACAAATAATATATAGGGTTTTCCAATGATGACTTGAAAACTATTTTTTAAATAAAACGCAAACCATTTGAGATATTTCAAAAATTGTATTATCCGCTTCAAATACAATCAAAACATTTATGAATGGAACTCGACTTCTTTCATATGGCCACCGCGGGCACGTTTGCAGCGGTCGATTCGTTGGACCCAATTTTCAACGACTCAGCCACACATTTGGCGTTCAGTGTTGGCTCTGAACTCTTCCAACGTCGTCGGCGTGTTGGCATAAACCAATGACTTAACGTAGCCCCACAGAAAATAGTCAAGCGGCGTTAAATCGCACGAACGAGGCGGCCAATCGGCTGGTCCAGTTCTTGAGATAACACGCTCACCATACATACTCTTCAATAAATCGATTGTAGCGTGTGCTGTGTGGCTTGTGGCATTATCCTGTTGAAACCACATGTCGTCCAAGTACATATCTTCCAATTCGGGCCAAAAATAATCGGTGATCATGGCGCGATAACGCTGACCATTCACAGTAACGTGACGATCGTTACCGTCGACGAAAAAGTATGGCCCAATAACGCCGCCGGCATGTAAACCGCACCAAACAGTTATTTTTTGTAGATGAAGTGATGATTCATGAAGCACGTGTGGATTTTTACCCGACCAATAACGCATATTTTGCTTATTGACGAACCCATTGAGCCAAAAATGAGCTTCGTCACTGAAGATGATTTTGCGATGAAATTCATCATCTTGGAGCATCTTCTCCAGAACCCAATCGGAGAACGTACGTCACTTCAAATGGTCCATCAGCTTCAATTCATGAGTCAGCTTGATCGGGTACGGGTGTAAACCAAGATCCTTACGCAAAATACGCCATAATGTGGTCTGAGCGATGCCCAGTTCCTGAGAACGCCGTGGAATTGACTGATTTGGATCATTTGCTACGGACGCCTGAACCGCAGCGATATTTTCGACACTTCGACCAACACGTTGTCTCACTGACACGGCAACATCATACAACGAATATGTAGACTCAAATTTTTGCACTAAACTTGTTATTGTCTGTCTACTAGGGCGAGAATTACGACCGAAAATTGGAGTTAACGCTATTAAAGTTTACCATGATGAAAATGTTGAGTTTACTGAATAAATTGACAGTGACAGTTTGATGATTTGTGAAAGAGTGCGTTCACAAATTAAATTCAAAGTTGTCAAGTCCCTATTAGAAAACCATTAGGTAATAGTCCCTATCAGCAATAGGTACGAGTACCAACTACTATTACTCGGAATAGCAAGAACCTAACCCATAACGTTTTGTAGCCAAGCACCGATCTTAATTTTGTTTAATTATAAAGAAAACAGTTCATCGTTAAATAATAGAAATTTTATTTGAACAAAAATATAAATCTGAAAAAATTAAAACATATTTATGCATTGTTTCTAAATTTCCGAGAAAGGTGTTTTGGAATTCAAAACTATTATTCGAGTTAATGATTAAGCTTATTCGACATATCAGAATTAAAGAAACTAAAAAGCGAATTTTAAACATAAAAATGCAATTTTTTTTCACACTTCTGCATTTATTTTAGGCTATTTCAGAGCATACAAAAAATTAAAGTAAAATATGTGTTTGTCTAATTCACTTCTTGTCAACTCTTTTTGTTAGCGTATCTAAATTTACACCTATATCAGCTTGTTGCGGATTGAACGAAATCCAACAAAGTACAGACAGACAGGCAAACAAAAGATAACCGAACAGCTTTACCCAAATTACCAACGATAACGATGATCAGCAAACAATTAGGCGAAACATAAATACGAAAAATACAATACAGCACACAATCAGCGCGATAGTGTGAAAACGGGACGAGACAAACCGCAGATCAATGCAAGGCAAACACAAGCAGGCGACGAAATTCTATCAACGGCTCCTGACGATATACATACATACGCATGCAAGGCTTCAGCAGATAACCGAACGACGAGACTGGCAGCAGGCAGAAAAATGTAGAAGGCGAACGGCAATCTGGCAACGGTTTAATGTTTTGTTGTATCTTGTAATTAGTAATTAGTAGTTAGTTATCTTCCGTCGGCAGTTGGACTTGGAACAAAATAAAGAGTTCGTAAATCGAATGAGTTGATTAGCTATTTTTTATTCTCCGGAAATTTTCCCTTGGAACTTTCAGGCAATGACAACGATATCAAACATTTTTGTTGAACATTTTTATGCCTCCTGTGAGGATTTAATTTGATTGACAATGGTAGAACAATAATTGAAACTCGCGAAAAAATAGACAAAGCAGATTTACGCGTACGGTATATAGGCAACGGGAATTTTCCGGTATAAAATTGTGTTGGCAGCGCGACGCGCATCAAGCGACTTAAGGAATGGTGAATTTAATACGATTTAATACGGTGAATTGACACAATTTGGACAATAGCTGAACTGAGAATGCGTTCAGGTGTTTCGACAGCCATAATAAAATTAATGGATAGTCTTGATAATGGCAAATTGGCAGAGATAGATGTTATCGTTTCAGCGCATCTGAATATTTTCCTCAATATGAAATCGCTGGAGAAGGAAACCAATATAGGCTTGCTTCGGGTCATCGATCTGACAAATGAGACGACGCGGTCACTGGCGGCCATGAAATGACCGGTAGATAAGTTGGACGACATACTTGTCCATATTCTGGTGTCAAAACTACCGAAGGTGACCGTCATTCAACGGAAGATGAAACAGCGAGGCACGGAACTTCCACAACTGGAAAACCTATTGAAGTTCATCGAAGGCAGGGCACGTGGTCTCGATCATATGGGAAGCGCAATGGTCGAGCGTGCGAACACCGCAGGCAATATGGCAACCCGTAGAGCATCGTCGTATCCAAAGGCAGATCGTGGTCATTGCTACTAATGTAATGGCAATCATTACATAGGACGCTGTCCTTCATTAGAAGAGTTAACCCCAGCGGAACGATTTGGTAAGGTTAAGGACTCTAACTTACGTTATAATTGTCTCACTCCAGGTCACGCAACACGAGCATGCCTCTCCAAGAGGCGGTGTGGGAAGTGTGAAAGCGCACATCACACAATTTTGTGTCGCACTTCGTCAAGAACGCAGGCTGAGGCAGCATCTAGTAGGAAGGCAACTGCGTCCGCAGCATCATCACCACCACAGGCTTCAGCGTGACTAGGCAAATCAGATACGGCACCGGCCGTTGCATCATTCGTCTACAATGGCCGCACGACATTATTGGCGACAGCAAAGGCAGATCTACTGGATATTCGAGGCAACCGCATTACTGCACGTGCGCTTTGTGACCCAGGCTCACAAATAACTTTCATCACGGAGCAGAATTTCGATATGGCTGTTGTTGGTGCAGGCTGTGTAGGAGGACCTATGACACGAAGCGTGGCAGTGTTGCAGTTACGATCACAGACTGAGGCGGATTTTTCTATGCAGATTCATGCATTTGTCCTGGCAAAGATTACGGCGGATTTACCCACTCACCGCATACGGATTGATCAACTCCATCATTTACAAGGCTTGCAGCTGGCAGACCCACATTTTGGGAATCCAGGCGAAATTCATCTGCTGATTGTGGCAGAAGTTTGAGGGCTCATACTTAAGGACGGGCTCATCAACGGCGAGACAAATCGACCACATGCACAGAATACGCACCTTGACTGGGTAGTTTCAGATCCGGTCGATTTAGTGCATTGCAATTTGGCGCATAGTATGCATACCGTAGGCGATGACAACTTGGAGACAGCTCTTACACGTTGTTGGCAGTTAGAGGAACTAACTCTACCGGAAGGCAATGGTCAGACAACGGATGAATGCAAGCAGCATTATGCTAACACGGTACAACGACAGGAGGACGGACGGTATGTGGTCAGCATACCATTCTTATCAAATGAACCAAAACTTGGCGATTCACGACACATGGCAACGCAGCAGTTCTATCGAAACGAGAGGCGAATGCATTCCAATTCCGCGAGTACCAGGCATTAGGTCACGTGACATTAAACGAAGTCAAGGATTGTGCAGGGTCTCAGGCATATTATATCCCACATCATGCATTCACAACTAAATTGCGGGTTGTGTTTAACGCGTCGGCAAAATCAAGCAACGGAGTATCTCTCAATGATACGCAACATAGCGGGACAACGATGCAGGATAAATTGGTGAATATTATTCTACGCATCAGGATGTATCGCATGGCAATGGTAGCGGACATCGAGAAGATGTTTTGTCAGGTAATGGTGAATCGAAACGACTAAAAGTGGTAACTCATATTATGGCGGGAGAAACCAACGGATCAGCTGAAGACTTATCGGCTGACAACAGTGACGTATGGCACACGCTCTGGTCCATACTTGGCAGTACGTACCTTACATCGATGTGCTCGAGACAACTACACCGTCATCAGGCAGGAGGCAGAGGCAACTGAGGTAAGGAGAAGCATCGAACAAGACTTTTACGTAGACGATTATCTCTCAAGTGTTCCAACATCAGCGATGGCAATACGATGAGCGAAAAATGTGAGCAGTATTCTGGAGCAAGGCCATATGCATTTATGGAAGTGGCAATCCAACATCCAAGCAGTTACACAGGCAATTACTGGTCAAGGCGCTTCAGGTAAATTTCCATTACCAATCAATCCAGTAGAAATCTGTTCTAGTCTTGCAATGGGATAGTGTGTCTGATACACTGTCATTTGAAGTCATTTTGGACGAGGCAGTAACCCGCACGAAACGTAAGTGTCTTAGCGACATATCGAAGCTGTATGACCCTACAGGATTATTGGCACCTGTGGTAGTGAAGGCTAAAATCTTCATGCAGAAGTTATGGTTGGCAGGCATTGGTTGGGACGAAGAGATTCCTGGCGAGCTATTTAAGGAATGGATTATGTATCGGCAAGGCTGGTTCAAGTTAGAAAATCTGAATCTACGCTGCACGGCTTCTGTGATGCATCAGCGCAGGCATATGCAGCAGTAATCTATGCAAGGACCATCGATGAAACAGGCAAGGTGACTGTCCGTTTGGTCACATCAAAAATACGAGTAGCGCCGGTCAGAACAGTGTCAATTCCGAGGCTAGAGCTTAGTGCAACTCAACTGTTGGTGAATACGATGAAGGCAGTGCGAGAGGCAACACACATTTCGGAAGGAGATTATTTCCTTTGGACGGACTCAAAGATTGTATTGACGTGGCTAAGGCAGCATCCGGTTAAGTTCAAACCATACGTGGCAAATCGGGTGAGTTTTATTCCACAGCATAGCGACCTGGCGACATGGCATCACATTCCAACGACACAAAATCCAGCGGTTTGCTCTAGTCGAGGACTAACGACTTCGCAGCTACAGGTTCATATGCTCTAGTGCACAGGGCCACGATTTCTGCGAATAGGCGATAAGTACACAACGATAAACGAGCCGTTATGTACTGAAGACGATTTGCAGCATACACGTGAGGAAGAAAGGACACCAGTAGTGGCATCAACAGGTAGGCAAATGGTGTTACTGATGACGAGGCAACAAGATGGTCAGGCGATCAATTTACTCGATCGCACGAATTCACTTATCAAATTAAAGCGAATAATGGCACATATTCTATACGCAGGCAGTAAGAAACGCAACATACATTTACATATGCGGTATCGAACGATTACATCAGGCAATGTTGGCATTGATACGATTGGATCAGAGGCAATGGTACGAACGCGAATTAGAACTATGTTATCAGACCAGAAATTTGCCAGGCAACAGCAGGCTCAGTTAATTGAACCCATTCATCGACCAAGAAAGAATTCTACGAGTAGGATGCCGGATCAAGCGAGCAACAATAGATGCAAATGAAAGGCACCCGATCATCTTATCGAAGGAAAGCAGGCTGGCGTACATGATTGTTGCTGACGTGCATCGAGAGACACTACATGGCGGTGTGCAGCGTGAGCAAACTATTCGACAAACGCACTGGATCATAGGAGGCCGGGCAATCGTGAAATCATATATCAACAAATTATTTATTCAATCTACGATTTTCACAATACAGATTTCGAATTCATTAAAATAATAGAAATATAAAAATAAAATGTAATATAATATAAAATATAATAAAAATTCATTGGCAAAAAACAAAGAATAGTGTGTTTTTAAAAACATTTCTAGGCAAAGATATATCTAATTTTAAGTAATAAAAAATGAATATTTTACTTGACAATGAAATAGGATCACATTGGCCATAAAGCGTAATATGACGACTCTCAAACAGCAATGGTCTTGACCTCAAAACTCTAGACGAAACATAAAGATTCAAACATTTAAGCAAATTCTCACTATCAATAGTAGCACATAAAATATCACGAATAAACATTACGTTGTACATTTTTCTTCTCATTTCGAGAGTTTGAGTTCGCGTAATTCGAATTTTAAAAATTTATTTTGAATAATTTCGATTCTTTTTATGTATGTAAGGGAGGTAGGACACCAGACAATACATGCGTACTCCACTATAGGACGAACAATACTACAATACAGAGCTTTAAGGGTATAAGGATCTCTAAAATCTATGGAGTTTCTTTTAACAAATCCTAGAAGAGAAAATGCTTTTGTAACAACAAAATTAACATGTAAGTTAAACATTAATTTACTATCAAATATTACACCTAAATCTTTAAAATTATCTACTACTTTTATCCGAGAGTTGTTTAAAGAATAATTAGGGAAAATGTGATGGAAACTCCTATTGTAGCTCATACAGGCACACTTGTCAATATTTAGCATCAGATCATTCAGAGTACACCACTCAGTATAATAATCTAAATCTTTTTGAAGCAATAAACTGTCATTTAGAGTTGATATTTTTGCAAAAATTTTAATGTCATCAGCATACATGTGGCAATGGCAGTGCCTTAAAAAGTTAGGAAGGTCGTTGATAAAAAGCAAAAATAATGGCGGTCCCAAATGGCTCCCTTCAGGGACACCCGAACTGACCAAAATCTCCTTAGAAACATAGTAATCTATTACAACATATTGTCTCCTACCAAGCAAATAAGATGCAAACCATTGAAGTGATGGACCACAAAATCCATATGCCTCAAGTTTTTTTTAGAAGAATCTTCAAGTTCACCCTGCTGAAAGCTTTAACAAAATCTGTATAAACTACATGCACTTGTTTATGGTTCTCTAATGCATTGACACAAAAATTAGTAAATTCAACTAAATTTGAAACTGTTGATCTGCCTTTCCAAAAACCATGTTGGTGGATAGGTACTTATATACTGTTTCACTGTAAAAACTAGTTTGTCTTTCACAAGTTTATCCAGAATTTTAGGAATAATTGGAAGTTTGGTAATCGGCCTATAGTTTAAAATTAAATCTTGTTTGCCAGATTTGTAAAGAGGCTCTATAGTAGAGACTTTCCACTCATCAGGGAAAAATCCACTGGAAGTTGAATTATTAAAGAGCTCTCATAATGGGATACTAAGCGTTGATGCACTGTAGCGTAAAACGATTGGAAAAAATCCTAATATATCAGCTTTTCTTTGTGGTTTTAAGCTACGCAAAACTACTTCAACATCACTAACATCAAACGAGTAACATTAACAATCTACAATAGATGGAAGGGAGTGGACATAACGAGAATCGATTAAAGTTGAACAAGATGAACTATAAATACTTTGGAAATACTCAGCAAACATATCCGCAATGTCATTAAAATCACAAGATTGCTTGTCATTTAAATACATCTTAGTTGGGAATCCAGTACTCTTTCTTCTTTTGTTAACGAATTTCCAAAAACTCGTTGGATTACTCTTTAAATTGCTTTCAACAGAATGAATATAATTACAAAAAAGGAACTTTGATAAAAAAATAAACTCTCTTCTAAGGCGTGAAAATGTTAAATAGTCGTCATGAGAATTTGATTTTTTAAACTTTTTATGTGAAATATTTTTAGCATTTTTTAATTTACATAATCTATTATTATACCACGGGGGGCGTGAATTTATTTTCCTGCAAATCATGGGTACATTATTAAAAATATCTTTAAAAGCAGTGAACTTTTCAGATATATTATTTATATGAAAGTTACAAAAATTAATATAATTATAATCTCTAATGTAAATACGAGTATGTATAGCTTTATGATGAACAGAATTTGATAAAAGAGGACAACATTCAGATACAAACGCATTTAAATCTTCAGAGATAAAAACTAAATCAAGCAATTTATTTAGTGAATTTTTTACATAATTAATTTGATTTAAATTGTTACTAAATAAAGAATCAATTAACAGTATCTCTATATCAGATGGCAGTACAGTTGGAATTAATTTATTATCATTATTTATTTCTGACCATATAATATTCCCACAATTAAAATCACCAATAACAACAATTTTATAATTTGCGAACTCAGATAATGCGGCAACTCTGTCGATATTCTCCAAATGTTTAGTGTAAATAAACATTGAACTTGTTGGTGGAATATAGCTAAGAAATAGCAGCAAACATTTGCCAACGGAATCAATGCGCACACACACCTGATCAATGTGTAATACTTTGTCAACGCAAACAACATCGATGTCAACAGCAGCGGCTCCAAATTTGCGCTTTACAGCAACCAAAACGCCACCTCCAAATGATTTTGTGACGTCAAGACGATCGTGACGAAAGAATGAGAACACATCAAGGTCGAAGAGCTCATTATAAAAAATGTCTTTATAGAGCCAAGTCTCCGTAAATGCAAAAATGTTATAATCAATAGCAAACGTAAATTCTCTTAGTTTAGAAGAGAAACCACTCATATTCTGGTAGTACATACATATTTCATTTTTATTGTTAATGGGAAAATTTGAACTCAAATGATGATTTGCATTTGTATTAACAGCTGATGAGATATTAATTGATATTTGTGTTATTGTTTTGTTGTTGCCAATGTCGCATCGGAGTTTTTTGGAGAAAAATTAAATTTCGTCACGCACACATTCACAGGCCAATTATTTACATTCAATGCACAATTTAACTTATCCATGGGAATACCGATTTTAAAGTTAACGAATTTTAAATTAGACACTTCAGTGTCTTTTTTTATTAATTTAAAGCATGAATTTTTTTTAGGGGCAATGTTCAATTTGGAAGACACATATTGTTTGATCGATTCTTCGGAAGTAGATGCAGAAAATTTAGAGACATGTAATCATTTGATAGGGGCAATGACATTCAAATCATCTGGCAATGTATCAACGCCCACAATAACAGGGCGGCGTTTACGATGTCTAGAGGTAACCTTTTGCCACTCAATATTTTTACTCACATTTTTGGCTATAGCACTACTATGAACATTAGCAGTAGTAGTAGCATAAGAAGAGCAAGACGGATTTATGTCAATAAGAGGCGCAGTTAATTTAGGGGCTACAGTACTAGAGCTCGTCTGTAGACGGGGTTGAGAATCGCTCTTAAGAAAGGGGGTATTAGAGTCAAGGTCTTTTACCACGGTCACTTCGCTTAGGCGCACCACGGTCGCGGACAACGACCAAAACGTACGTAGCAATTTTTGTATGTTTGGCAACGAAAGCGGTGCATATCGAGCTGGCTACCGATCTATCAACGAAGGCATTTCTCAACTCATTTGCAAGATTTACAGGTAGGCGAGGACCGTGTGAGGAACTTCATTCAGACAACGGGACGAATTTCCAAGGCGCAAATCGACGAATGAAAGAGGACTTAGCAGCATGGCACAACGAACACGTAAAGGATCGATTGGCACATCGTGGTACGAAGTGGAATCTCATACCACCAGCAGCGCCGCATCAAGGTGGCATCTGGGAGGCGGCAGTAAAGGCAGTGAAATAACATATGGTACGTGTGGTTGGCCATCTCACCATGAGCTACGAGCAGTTCAACACGTTATTGATCCGAATAGAGACTTGTTTAAACTCGAGGCCTTTGGTGGCTTTGTACGACGATCCAGAACACAGGCTAGCATTAACACCAGGTGATTTTCTGACGGGTGGTCCAATCATCGCGCTACCCGAACCCACACTTATGAAGCTACCGATAAATCGCATCAAGGAATGGAATTTGGTACGTCGATGGACCGAAGAGATATGGCAACGCTTGCACAAGGAATATTTGGCAACCCTACAACAACGTGGTAAATGGCGAAAGGCAGAGGAGAACCAGAAAATTGGTGACATTGTGGCACTGAAGGACGAGAATTTGCCACCAACGCATTAGTGTCTCGGACGAGTCACGGCATTACATCCAGGCGACGATAAACTTGTTCGAGTGGTAACTACGCAGCACTACGATAAGGCTACAGGTCGATCATTTACGAGGCAGCGACCGATACAAAAGGTTTGCATTTTGTTATCAGACTAGTGTTCAGAAACCGATGTTTCAGAGGAGGACGGGATGTTGCGGATTGAACGAAATCCAACAAAGTACAGGCAGACAGGCAAACAAAAGATAACCCAACAGCTGTACCCAAATTACCAACGATAACGATGATCAGCAAACAATTAGGCGAAACATAAACATCAATACAGCACACAAGCAGCACGATAGTGTGAAAACGGGACGAGACAAACCGCAGATCAATGCGAAATTCTATCAACGGTTCCTGACGATATACATACATACGCATGCAAGGCTTCAGCAGATAACCGAACGACGAGACTGGCAACAGGCAGAAAAATGTAAAAGGCGAACGGCAATCTGGCAACGGCTTAATGTTTTGTTGTATCTTGTAATTAGTAATTAGTAGTTAGTTATCTTCCGTCGGCAGATGGACTTGGTACAAAATAAAGAGTTCGTAAATCGAATGATTTGATTGTCTATTTTTATTCTCCGGAAATTTTCTCTTGGAACTTTCAGGCAATGACAACGATATCAAACATTTTTGTTGAACACAGCTTTTCCGCAGCTCTTAGTTTTGCTGAACGACTCCTCGAATTCATTAAAATTTCTTTTTCAATGTTTGTGCATTTGTTTCCAATTGGTTTTTAATAGGGATTCAGTGATATATTTACCATACATTAAATTATGACCATTATACTTTAGAGGAACGGGGTTTGGTAGGCCTTCCATAATGTTTCCATTTATATGCATTTTAAGTATTATATCCTCAAGTGAATGACAGGTAATAGGAACAAATCTACCTCCAGTTTTAAAAAAATGGTGAGCAAGTCTTATTCCATAATTGATCTCGTTTAGCTCTTTGTTAATAAAAATGCGAATAGCTTGGAAAGATTTTGTTGCTAAGTGTGTCGATATTTGAAATTTTTTCAATTTGTATGTTTGTGCATACAAGATGAAACTAAATCTGCAATCTGTTTAGTATTTTCTATCTTATTATCTGCAGACCATTTATCTGCTTTTTCCAATATTCCACGAGTATGACCTCCGGCACCGAAGGTCATATCAAGAAATACTTTGCATGGCCCTACATTAAGATAATTTATTGTTTCTTGTAATAACACTGGAACATGTGAACACGTTGAATTTTCCCTAACGCTCTTTAGTTGAATATTAATCAGCTTAAGCATTATTACTGCAGTAAATGTTATTCGAAAGTTTTTCTAGTGAAATCAGTTGATTTGAAAATGTTTCAACTTCGGTTATTTTATTATTTCTTGATTTGCGTAAACGAGCTCTCAGATGTTCTCCTAAATCCATGAAAAAAAATTAATTATTATTTGCATTAATAATAAGAATATATTGTCTAAAATGTGTTTTATAATTTTGCTTTTATATAAGCAATGTAATTTGAAAGCAAATTAAGCATTTGCTGACCATAAGGTTTATAATAATTACTTCCCTGTACACAGAGGTTGGTACAATATTTGTGAATTTGCAAACAATTAAGTGTTACAATGTACTACGAGTATATATGGTTTTCCAATAAGGACTTGACAACTTTTTTTTAAATAAAATGCAAACCATTTGTGATATTTCGAAAACTTTATTATCGGCTTGAAGTACAATCAAAACATTTATGAATGGAATTCGACTTCGTTTATATGGCCACGTGTGCAGTCGATTCATTGGACCCAATTTTAAACGACTCGGCCACATATTTCGGCCGAAACGGCCCTACTTCGCGTTCAATATTGCCTCTAAGCTCTTCCAACGTCGTCGGCGTGTTGGCATAAACCAATGACTTAACGTAGCCCCACAGAAAATAGTCAAGCGGCGTTAAATTGCACGAACGAGGCGGCCAATCGACTGGCCCATTTCTTGAGATAACACGCTCACCATACTTACTCTTCAATAAATCGATTGTAGCGTGTGCTTTGTGGCTTGTGGCATCATCCTGTTGAAACCACATGTCGCCCAAGTCCATATCTTCCAATTCAGGCCAAAAATAATCGGTGATCGTGGCGCGATAACGCTGACCATTCACAGTAACGTGACGATCGTTATCGTCGACGAAAAAATATGGCCCAATAACAGCGCCGGCATGCAAACCGCACCAAACAGTTATTTTTTGTGGATGAAGTGGTGATTCATGAAGCACATGTGGATTTTCACCCGACGAATAACGCATATTTTGCTTATTGACGAACCCATTGAGCCAAAAATGAGCTTCGTCACTGAAGATGATTTTGCGATGAAATTCATCATCTTGGCGCATCTTCTCCAGAACCCAATCGGAGAACATACGTCGCTTCAAATGGTCCATCGGCTTCAATTCTTGAGTCAGTTTGACCTTGTATGGGTGTAAACCAAAATCCTTACGCAAAATACGCTATAATGTGGTCTGAGCGATGCCCAGTTCTTGGGAACGCCGTGGAATTGACAGGTTTGGATCGTTTGCTACGGACGCCTGAACGGCAGCGATATTTTAGACACTTCGACCAACCCGTTGTCTCACTGACACGGCAACATCACACAACGAATATTTAGACTCAAATTTTTGCACTAAACTTATTACTGCCTGTCTACTAGGGCGAGAATTACGACCGAAAATTGGAGTTAACGCTCTTAAAGTTGTAGTCACCGACTACGAATTTCGGTAGAAAATTTTTATAATTTGCAGACGTTGCTCGTTCGTGTACTTTACCACGATGAAAATGTTGAGTTTACTGAATAAATTGATAGTGACGGATTGATGATTATTGAAAGAGTGCGTTTACAAATTAAATTCAAAGTTGTCAAGTCCCAATTGGAAAACCCTTTATATACAACAGATAACATTAAATAAAAAACATCTTAAACAGCACTGGCACTCAAACGCCAGGCAATATATTGGTCGGCTGTGGTGACGCTTTGCTAAAAAAAACTTGAAAACTGTTATAACTGATTGATGGCACTGAAACAGCAACAAAATAATTTTCTCAGACTTAGATTATGACCCAGAAATATCTGAAATATCAAAATTAAGCCCTTTTCTTCGCACAAGAGTTGTATCGTGTTACTTCCCGACGAGCACACACTTGCGCAACAGCTCGCTATTGATAAAAAAAATGCAAACAACACCGTGCGCAAAATAAATTCAGAAATAGTGCTAGTTGCGAGTGCTAAAAGAATTGGAAAAATGTGTCGGATCCCACACCCTATCCCTTTCTTGGATCCCAAATCCTTTTGTTGTTGCGTGGCCTCAATCATTGTGTATGTTGTGGGATTAATTTATAGCAAAAACAGTGGTTGAGTACATGTAACATCTGATGAATAGCGGATTATGTGTGTAGACTTTTGTTGGTGGACTGATGCGAATTGCCGTAAGAGCATAACCCCTACGGAAATTTCGTTGGAAAATTTATAATAAATTTACAGATCACATGACATTGACACTGCTTAGAAGTGACGGCGAAAGTGTGTTTCACATGTTTTTGCTTATAATAACAATGTATTGTAAATTTGATCTGAATTCACTGTTATTAAAATGCACAAGCATAAAAACCATTGTGCACCAATACTCATCTTTCCCCTTTTCTTCTATTTCCCCACGCCCGCGCTGTGCCTCGTATACTTAAAGGGTATCAATAATCCCTTGAGTGAGCGTAAATTATATATAAAAAAAGAAATCGTATTAGCGCAAATTTTACGAGTCTACTGATGTTGTATGCCGGTTCGGTACTCGAGGTTCACACTTGACGCATCGCTAGGAGGAGCTCTACCTCATTATGGCATTCTATCTTCGGAATAGAACAGAAGAAAAAAAAATTCTTATCTTATGCAAGAGTTCCACTGTAAAAGTTATACTATGATATAAATATTATACTGGATTCGTTTAGCTTTAACTATCCGTTGCCTACTAAATCAAGTGGATGTAAATAATGATAATAGCGGCTTATTATTTTTTATTTATTTATTTATTTCATTTATTTTTGGACCGTACATTAAGAATTACATTCTCATTATTTGTACTTATTCATATAAAATTTACATTAAGGTATCTAGATTACATAGTTTAAAAAAATATATATATATATAAATATTTTTAAATTAATGTGAGTCGACAAAAAATTACTATTAAACAAAAATGTGGTTATTACGATTACTCTTTACAAAAGAAACAAGCAAATTTTTAAAATTAAAAAGCGATCTAGATTGAAGTTTGTATATTGTTATGGAATTCCAAAGTCTTATAGCATGAACAAAAAATAAACGTTAAAATAAGGAACATTGATATTTAGGGTACGATTTGAATGAGCCAAACTTAGTTTCTCGAAGAGATATGTCGGTTGTTTAGTTTTGAGCAATTTATAGAGAAATGTGCTGTTTAGTATATTTATATGTTGTCTAAGGGTACATCCGGTAAGATTAAGGGAAAATCTCGAAATGTGTCATATTTACGGAGACCATATATGTAGCGAATCACCGAATTAAATGCTAATTCTAGTTTCCTGAAGGACATTGCATCAATATTACTATAAACTACTGAGCTGTAGTTTATAATGGGCATAAACAGAGCTCTTACGAGTTTAAGCTTTGTTAAGATCGGGACAAAGACGGATGAGATATAAAGTTGGCGTAGACCACCATATATTCTTTTGAAAACATAATTGATAAGGCTTTCACACGAAAGCTTGCAGTTGATATATATTCCTAAGTTCTTCACCTCATTTGCATATGGAATCAATTGTCCTATTAAATGTATTTGTGGCAAACAACTGGAATGAATCGTGTCCTTACAGATAACAATTGATTTAGATTTAGCAGGGTTTAAGGACAGTTTATTGAGAACAGACCAGTTATAAATTCGTTTCAAGTCCTCATTAAGTCTTGCTATACAATCATCCATTAAGCTAATCGGTCTAGAGAAATATACCTGAGCATCGTCTGCATATAAATGCACCGATGCATCAAGACAGACCTTAGATCCTTGTGGGACACCTGAATGCACCGGTAGAAAATTTGAACTTCCCTGGCTAGTATGTACTTGTTGAAATCTGCCATTTAAATAATTAAATATAAGGGATGCAGCATTATTACCAAAACCGAATGGACTTTTCAGCTTCGCAATCAAGCGTTGATGGTTTACACAGTCAAAGGCTTTAGAAAAGTCTAATAAGCACAGAATAGATACATTATTCTTATCATACGCTCTTCTTAAATCATCTAGAATTTTTATTATAGCCGTGGTACAACTGTGATTTTCTCTAAAGCCTGATTGAAACGGAGATAACATTTTATTTGAACTTACGTGCTCATTGATTTGATTTTTTAATAAAATCTCAAACATTTTTGATAGGCACGGTAAAATACTAATAGGCCTAAAATCTTCTGGCTGGTTTCTCGTAGTATTTTTAGGCACTGGCACAACTTTAGCATATTTTCAAGTTGAAGGAAACTCAGATCTCATGATACATGAGTTAATAATGTGCGTAAGAGGATAACATATCCAGGGCATAATTAGTTTTATAATTAGTTTTATACAATCTACTCCTACCGCGTTTGATTTGATGCTCGATAAGGCTTTAGCCACATCACTCTCTAACACACAGTGAAACTCAAAATAATTAAAATTATCATGATTGGTTACAGTAAGGTTAGTGTTGCTTTTATTAGCTGTAACTGAACTATCCAATGTTCTAAGAAAAAATCTGTTTAAGTGGTGCGGATCTAGATCGCATCCCACTGACGTCTTTTCAACAATTCTTAAGGACCAGAGTAGAGCTAGACTGAGTAGTGTTAAGCTTTGAGGAGTAAAATGCTGCTTTGGCTTTTCTTACCTCGGTCGTAGCTCTATTTCTTTGAAATTTGAAGATATTCCATTTATTTCTACTACGATTTTGCCGCCAACGAGAATACGATCTATCAATATTTAAAATAAGTTTTTTAATATTTTCAGAGAACTAGGGGACGCTGTTGTTAATGACTTTCTTAACTTTAATTGGTACATGTTTCTCGTAAAGTGACTGGACAAGTGATTGAAAAGTATTTACTTTATCATCGACTGAACAAGTTTCCCAACAAAGATGCCAAAGACAATTAAGAACATCGCGAGTCAAATCGAGCTCATTAATTTTACTAAAATCACGGAAGGTAAATTGCACGGGACATGGCACTACACTAATCTGTATATCTAAGCTAACAACGATTAGGTCATGGTATGATGGAATACCGGGAAAACTTACTTGTTTGTATTCTGTGACTAGCTCTAAGTTTGACGTTAACACTATATCAAGAAGACTTTCTTTGCAATGGGGACGAAAATGAGTAGCTCTGGAAATATTGACAATATCTAAATCAACCATAGAACATTCATTTTTTAAGTGTTGTGATAGATTGTTGTCTAGTAAGGGATCAATATTAAGGTCACCGCACACAACTAAGGATGAATATTTAGGACTGTGCATACTGAGACTTTCAGAAAACTGACTAACACTTAAACTTTTGTTTGGATTATACACACAACCAATTAGCACACTTGTAACACTATTCATTATTTAAATAAACATAAACTCAACCTCGGAATCTTCGGACGACTCAATTACTTCATATTTAAATTTAGATTTACAGTATATACCAACCCCACCACCACGTTTCGAGTTTCTGTCGTTACGTATGATATAATACCCTGGTATATCAATAGCATAATTACTGATATTCTCATTTAAGCAACTTTGGGCAATGCAAATAAAATCAATTGATCCCTCCGAGAAACAATCGCGTAACTCGTCAATGTGTGCGGGTATACTTTGTGTATTAAAGTTACATATTTTTAACCAATTTGCAAATTTGCTGAAAATTGTAAGCATAACGCGAGGAATACAATAAGTGTTCACACCATAAATATATAAAATTGAAAAAAGGAAAAATACACAAATAGTGAATATACTCGTATAAAGAACAGTAATCAATAAGTAATTTTAAAACTAAAAATAAAGCATAAGAATATATCAATTTTCTCTCCTGAGTAACAGGAGAACAATTTTATGTTCGCACACTTTTCAAGGTAAATCAATAAATGCATAGCGACAACAATGTTGCAACGGATCCAATGTCGTAGAACAAGTCGTCACGCGAAATGTAAAAAGCTGAGTTAGCAACATAAATAGATATATGGGAGTGACAAATCGTCATTCAGTTAGTTAGTAAGTTAAAGTCCGTGAAATAAAGATAATTTTTGTTTTTTTTACTCTCGATAAGCAAATATCACATCAGTTACATAACCTCCGTATCTACACTCTTTATTAAAATTAAAATGGGACACTTTAGCTATAGCTTCCGGTTTATTGGTCATTTGGCCTCGTTTGCTTGTAACAGGCACCATTTAAAAAAAAAGAAAAATTTAGCTCTCAAACTAAAAAAGCCTGATCACCTGTTGACTTTTTAGGAAAATGGAACAGAGAAAAAGAAATATTTTTGGGCTTAGAAGTTATTTCGCATTAAAACAGAAACGTAACTCAAATTCAAGAGTCACCGACCTCCATTTCTGGGAGAATGGTTTCAAGACACCTCGGTGAAAGGGTATCAAACGGACGCTTTAGAGAACGTTGTGGAGACAAAAAAAATCACTATTCGCAAATAAACCGTGAACTTCTCAACAAGTCTTCGCTCCAGCTCATTATAAAAACACGACTCAAACATAATTGAAAAACAATGTTCCGAACTTTATTTAAACGAATGATTCGCCATTGATAGCCCAGACCTCAAACCATTAGACAAACCAACTATGGCCAGTTTTTGAAAATATGGCTTGAGCTGAGTTTCGATGAGTATACAGACCAACTACGCTCTTGCTGGAAGGCAAATGAGGGTAATTTCGAATAAGTTTTTCTACAATTTGTAGCCATTGAGTGACCCAATAAAGAGAAAAAAAGTTTTGAAAAATATTCCTTCGTTTTGATTTTATTAGGCAAAAACCGTGTACCAAAACATTTGCTAGTACCAGGTACAGTATGCTTGTCCTTCGATTTTTCGATGTGCACTCTCCATCACGAAGCATGGATATATTTTCACCTTTTTCCAATGTTTTGTGTTACCTCCTTAGGATTAATTCTCAAATCTTTATGTAGCATGTCAGGACAGTAAGTACCGTATCCCGCTCTCCGGGATAATAGCATTAGTCCAGTGCTGTTACTTTGTCACAATTGTGGTAAATCTACCACACTTTTGAACGTTTTTCAAATCTACCATATCTACAACGGGATGCAAAAATTCTGACACGTTTTTAGATTTTGTTTGCTTGGAATATATGTATGTATATACATTTTCTAGCAAAATGGAAATTGTATGGGACGATGGATGGCGAGGATTGTTCTCGTAATACTCGTATGTCATTCGAGTATAAATATCAGCATCCAAACAGTATGCGAGTCAGTGATTAACTGCTTTAAGTAAAAGATAAGAAAATTATAAGCGGTTGAGAAATTGGATTGTATTTAGATAAGCGATTAAATTGTGAATTTTAACTTTATTGAATAAAGCGATTTGTATTGAAAAGAATAAGTTCTATCATTTGTACCCACACAAACTTTTTACATTGGCGTCAGAAGTGGGATAGGACTTATTATGTGTAAAAAAAAAATACATATAACAATTTGTGACTATTGAAACAGCTAGAATGGGTCGAAACCTATTGCAGTTGACCCTCGTCCAACTCAAATCCGAGTTGAAAAAGAGAAACCTAAACGCCAGTGGATGGAAAGGTGACTTGGTGCTCCAACTTGAAGAGGCTTTGAACAACGAAGGAATGATACTGATACATACTCCTTTGACGTTGACGAGGATTAACAGATAAGTACCGCCAGTGACACGGCTGTGCATCATCCTCTTGTTAAAAATGGACGAACAGGAGAAAAATCTAGACGAACAGAAGAACAGCCTCGAACAAAAGCTGGACGAACAAAAGAAGAATCTACATGAACAAAAGAACAGCCTCTAACAAAAAAATGGACACATAGAGGAACAGTCTCGACGAACAAAAGAAAAATCTGGAAGAACAGCCTGGAACAAAAGAAAAACCTAGACGAGAAGAAGAACAGCCTCGAACAAAAGCTGGACGAAAAAAATAAGAATCTAGATGAACAGGAGAACAGCCTCGAACAAAAGCTGCACGAACAAAAGAAGAAGATAGACGAACAGAAGAACAGCATTGAACAAAAATCGGACGAACAAAAGAATAGTCTAGAACAAAAACTGCAAGAACAAAATAACGTTCTACACCAAAAGTTAGAAGAAATCGATAAAACATTTGATAGAATAGAGAAGTATGTTGACGAAAAATTCGAACAAGTGGACAGCAAAATTGAGCAACTGGCAAAAGAGCTCGACACGGTGCAAAAACAGAAACTCCGAGAATGTGCCTTAAGCGGTCCAAAGAGAAAAGAGTTGAAGCCTCCTTCATTCGATGGGCAGACCTCATGGTCTACTTAACATATAAGAAACAGTTTGAAATGGCTGCCTGTGCAAACGACTGGGACAATGAGGAAAAGTGCTTTGCCTTAACAATGGCGTTGCACGGTCCTGCACCAGGATTGCTGCAAACAATAGACATCGAAAAGCATAAAGATTATGTGACTTTAGTACAGGCTATCGAGAAACGGCTTGGGGACAGCCACATGCAGGAGGTTTACAAGGTAAAATTACAAAGCCGAACGTAGCAACGAGGAGAAACAGTGCAACACTCCAAGCAGACGTGAGAAGACTTGCACATTTGTCATACCCCACCGCAGGCCGGGAAATTATCGACGAAATAGCAAAAGATGCATTTATCAAGGGAATTGCAGATTCAAAGCTACAGTCAGCAGTAAGGATTGCCGGGAAAAGAACCCTTACTGAATTGCCTTCGCGGCCCCAGGACCATCATCCAAGTCTCGCTGGCAAAACAAATGCAATGAAACCCTTCTAGTAGAAGTAGTCAGCGGTAAGGGGAAATGGATGGCAAAAATAGACACCGGTGCCACGGCCTCAATCATCAGGAGGGATCTTGTGCAGAAGTCTTATTTCCATAACATCATTATTTTCAGCTTGCGAACAGCTACAGGAGCAACGATTAAGGTACATGGTGAAGTCCGCATAAAAATCCAGCTGGCCGGAATAACATTCTCTCACGCGTTTCTGGTGGCTGATATATGTGACGAGTGCATCATTGGTACAGACTTCATGAGAGAATATGGACTTGTAGTCGACTTGGGGGCACAAACCCTGGAATACGGATACATGGAGATACCAATGATATACGGAAATGCCAATACCTCAGTCTTAAATGCCGTCATCTGCAGAAATCAGAGTCTAGAGCCTTCGTCGGAAGCAATTTTGTGGGCAAAAGTGGAAGGTAGTCCTGGTAGCCACCAATTCTATTTGATGGAGCCAGAAAATAGAAGGTACTTCATGGTGGAGCCCAAGAACAACATGGTCCCTGTAAGGATTCTAAATCCAAAGACATTCAGTGTAAAGTACAAAAATTGGGGAGATAGTGGGAAAATGCGAACCTGTTGAGGCTATATCAACCACAACGGAAACAAAGGGTGCAACACCGGTCGCAACAATTCAGAGCATAAAAATCAAGAACAAAATTCTGAGCCTCTGTAATCTGGACGAAGATCGGCGAATCCTGGCAGAAAAACTATTCGGTGAGTGCGCTGATATATTTGCTACAGAAGACGCTACAGAAGTGCAATGCCCCCATCTTGGGTTACCCCACGCCCTGAAAAATGTTCATCGTGGATGCAGACGCTAGCAATATTGGGACTGTGATCTCCCAAGTTCATGATAGTCAAGAGAAAGTGGTCGCATATTACAGCAAAGTACTCTCCAGACCTAAAAGGAACTACTGCGTAACTCGCCGCGAGCTTCTGGCTTTAATTGTGGCTACGAAGCATTACTTATGGAAACCTCTACGGATAAAAGTTCATTGTTCGGACAGGCCACGCAGCTCTGAAATGGCTAATCCAATTTAAGAACCCTGTAGGCCAAGTTGCAAGATGGATCGACCAGTTGAAGGGCTACGACTTTCAAGTGCAACACCGCAAGGGAAAACTCCACTCAAATGCGGATGCTCTCTCTCGTCGACCGTGCGGAATAAAATGTGAACACTGCAACCGTAAAGAAGTGAAAGAACGGGCCACTATCGAAATAATCAGGACTGTGCCAATAGAGGGTTGGAGTATAGACGAAATCCGTTCCTCCCAACATTCAGACAATGTCATCGAATAAATTGTAAATTGCAACTGTGTTGAATAAAGAAATATTTATTGAAAAGAATAAGTTCTATCATTTGTACCCACACAAACATTTTACAATATTTATTTTTTTTTTAGGGGTGGGGGGGGGTGTCATGTACCAATTAGCAATGTCAAGTCAATGCTATAAAATCGACCACGCTTTCCTGTTCAAACTACTAAATTTTTTGTACAATCTATCAACTTTTTCTAAGCATTCAGTTACTTTTTGAAATTTGGACAAGGACACCGATTTCTACTCATTTGGTTACCGAAAATTGGTATAGAGTATATAGATACAGAGAAAAACCTATCCTTTTTCTAATAATCTTATAAATAGTTCAAAGATATAGTTTCCATATAGAAGAGCAACCCTAAAAACATTCCCAACTCACAGATTGTTAACTCTTCCCACAGCTATTCTCTAATTTTCAATCACCTGACAGAAGTTTTTTATTTTTTAGTTTTTTATTTTTTCAGAAAAAATAAAAATAAAAGAATCAATTGGATTTACTCCGTTAGCCACACCAGAAAATTCATTCTTTTTAGTGAACTCTAACCTTTTCAAGATGAATGTCGGTATCCATCAGAAGTAGAACTTGCTGGTGAAAGTTAGTTTTCATCATGATGAATATTTTGTGACGGCAACAATATTGTTCATCAGTTCTTATTTGAACTTGATCAAGTGCAGTTGTCATCTCGCAACGTTATTTTTTCATTTCTAGTAAGCGCCCCAAACTTAACTTGAGATAGTGACTAACAACAAAATACCCAATCAGTGAATCAAACGTGCCTTCCGATCTTCTTTTTCGGGGTAAGTGAACTAAATAAATTCTTCCTGTTATTTCGGCACAAAAATTAACACAGTTCAGTGGTATAAAGAAAACTAAGAATGAAAAGGGGGGAACCCCTATAGACCATAACCGGTTTAACCAACTCGAGTCTGAGTGTGTGTTAGGCCGGGGTAAGAAACAAAACAAACGGAAGTTCTACGACTCAGAGTACGTACCATTACCTTCAATCAATAATGATAACAACATCCCTCGCTTCATCGTAATTTCTGGTACTGAAAAAGTTGGAGATAGCTTGCGACCACTTTCCACGTATAATCCCTTTCAGATCAACCGCGGCCTGGAATTCATCTCAAAAGATTTTCTGAATGTTAAAGCCATGAGATCAGGAGACCTATTGGTAAAGGTTACAAACCTGCAGACAGCCGAAAAGTTCCTTAGAGCAAAATTCGTCGACCTAATTCCAGTCAAAATCACAAGCCACGCAAATCTAAACACGGTTATGGGTAGAATATATTCTCGGTACATTGTCGATCTGTCAGAAGAAGAACTATTGTCCGAACTCAAGAAATTCAAGGTCATCGGAGTAAAAAAAATAATGAAAAAGACAAGAACGAGCTAGTAGCAACGGGTGCTGCTATAATTGCTTTTGATTTGATTCGACGACCAGATGAAATAAGAATTGGCTGGCTGAACTGCAAAGTAGAGGGGTTTATTCCAAACCCAATGCGTTGTGTTTCATGGCAAAAGCTTGGGCATACGAAAAACCACTGCAAAAACTCGGCGATTTGCCGAGAATGCTGCCTTCCACCTCCGCATACTTCTTGCCAACGCATCATCTGCATTAATTGCAATGAGGAAAACCATGCGTCATACGACCCTGCTTGCCCCTCTTTTCTTAGGTACAAGTCGGTGAATAAAATTAAGGCTGATCGTCGCTGCACTGTTCGAGAGGCCTGGCAGATTTACAACAATAACCCCGCACTTCACCAACTTTCAGCTCCAAGGCAACGAAATACCGGTAAACCAACAATCATAAAGAAACGCATACTCATGGAAACAAACGCTGACAAAATTATTTCTCGAAAACCCATTATTTCCAATAGCTCCTCAAACAACTCAACCTCAAATAAACCCACTCAATACCAGCAAAAATCTCTGCTAGCAATTCCAACTAAATCTACCACTGTCCAGTATCCCTTTCGACCAAATAGCCCTGAAAAAAGCTCAACACAAGTAATCAAAGACAACATCGAACGCATACAATCAACATCATCAAACACGAACGCTATGGATCTGGAGACTGAGAACACGCTCCCTCTTTCTTCAGCCATACATGGAAATAAAGAACAAGACTTCCCAATTCGAATAATTTCCACTCAGTATGGATCACTCAAAAAACTAACCAATCCCAATTCAACACACTCAAAAGAAAACAATAAATTACAGTAGTGATAGTTTCATTGGAAATTGACCTCTCAATCCTCCAGTGGAACCTCCAAGGGTATTCAAACAATAAACATGCTCCTGAACTTTTAATTTCTAAATATAATCCCGATATCATAGCACTACAAGAAACACATATCGCAAAAAAAAACCTCAAATATTTTAATATGAAAAACTACAAGCCGCTTCATTTTAACAAACCCTATCAGTATTCAAAGGCAGGAATAGGAATGCTTGTAAGGGAAAAATACCAGTAACCTCACACGTTACAACCACGTCCAATCTGCTCCATCAAACAATAACTATCCAAACAAAAAAGCCATTACTTATAACAAACATTTACAGAGAACATGGCATACCACTAAGCCTCAACATACTTAGTGGAATTCCGTCAGCTAACAACTGCAATCATATCATTCTGGGAGACATAAATGCTAGAAACACTCTTTGGGGCTCCAGTGCAACAAACGCTCAGGGAGCACTTTTGAAGAATTCGCAAATGATCGAAGACTAGTAATCCTCAATGACGGTTCACCCACTATGTTCAGCACAAGAAATACTTTTACAGCCATTGATGTTACTCTTGCGCCAGAGGATATTGCACCCATGCTGCAATGGGAGGTATTAGGCATAAGCAAAGATCACATGCCTATCATAATTGGAACACCAAGAACACCTTGCAAAAGAAAAATAAGTACAAGGTTTAAGGAAGAGATAGCAAACTGGGATCTCTTTAAATTAACATCGCGTAATCTATCATCAAAAACACCTGTGTCTCCTAATGTAAACCAAGAAGAAGTTAAAAAAATAATTAGAGAATCTGCAGCAAGATCTATCCCGACAACAAAAATGAGAAATACGCATACGAAAAATCCTGTATGGTTTACAAAAGAAATTGCAACACTCTGTAAAGAAAAAACAAAGCTTGGGTGAAATTACGTAGGAATCCCATCATGGAAAACTGCATTGCGTACAGAAAATGCTTTGCTAAATTTCGAAGAGAGTCAATTCTGGCAAAAAGAACATCGTGGGAGAACTTCGTTAATACAATGGACCCTTCCTTAGACCTGAAGACTCTTTGGAGCAGAATAAAATCACTTCGAGCTTCAAACCCACAAAAAGACTTTAACTACATGCTATCGAACCAAACTCTTATTAATGACCCAGAAATAATAGCCAACACCTTTGCCCAATTATGGAAAAACTATAGCTCCGACAGCACTTTCCCGCACAACTTGATCAATTCCAAACAGCTTTTTTCGATAAACGATCTACCGTCTTTGGCGACGCAGGCAAAATATCTTGCTGAGCAAATAACAACTACCGAACTAGAAATGACTATTTGCACCGCGAAAGGAACTTCTCCGGGAAGCGATAAGATAACATACAGTATGATAAAACACTGCTATGAAAATCTAAAAAAAAGAATCTGTACTTTATACAATAATATAATAAGTACTGGTAATATCCCACATGATTGGAAGAGAGCATTACTTAAGCCCATTCCAAAAAAAAACACGGATATCTAACTTGTTTGAAGAATATCGGCCTATATCACTTCTCCCTGTTCTCTCCAAGATTTTTGAAAAAATCATAGCAAGACGAATTGGTTGGGAAATAGAAGAAAGGTTACATCCAGCACAACACGCCTTTAGACAAAATAGGGGTGTCCAAAGTCTGTTACATCTATTAGAAGCAAAACTTGTTAAGAATCTTTCGTTGCGGAAACATAGCGTAGTTCTATCAGCTGACCTTGAAAAGGCTTTCGACAGGGTAATGTTCATTCCAGCTATTAAACAGCTTAGTTCATGGGGGATACCTAAAGATATCTTAAAGATTGTCATTTCATTTATGATAGGTCGAACTTTTCAGGTTAAGGTAAATGGATTTAAATCTTCAATAGTTCAAATGGAGAACGGGGTTCCACAAGAATCGCCACTATCGGTAATAATATACAATGCCTATATCGATTCGCTGATATGTCAACTTGATAACCCCAGATATGACTTCGACTTTGTCGGCATTTATGCAGACAATATATACACACTGGCCTCCAGACATCCTAGTCATGTTAATCAACTGTTAGAAGCAACTGACTCAGCAAACCATCAATGGGCGCTGGAAAGAGGTGCTTCAGTTCCATCAACAAAAATTGAGGCAATCCACATTTGCAGAAAAAGAGCTTGCATTTGTCCTTCCCTGGTTCTTCGTAACGTTACGATTCCACTCAAAAGAGAATTAAGAATACTCGGGATATACTTTTCTGGAAATTTAAAATGAAATTTACAAATTAAAACAGCAATACATCAACTTAGATTGCGCAACAATGCACTTAAAATGGTTTGCTCCAAACGTAAAAGCCCCCATATGGAGACTGCGATCCGACTGGCTAAGACTCTGGTAGAAGGCTCTCTTCAACATGGCTTGACAGCCTATATGTGGACCTCCAAGAAAAACGTCGAAAGTATAAACGCCGCCATCAACCAATGCTTTCGCACAGCAACAGGTACCCTTAAAACAACGCCAATAATAACACTTCGGGTAGAAACTGGTTATTTATCCTTTGAACACCTTGGAAAGAATAGATCGCATCCACTCCACAAGATAATCGTAAGGGCACTATTTCCGCAATAAGGAGCATGGTTTCTTTGTTGGAAACCCCCGAAATTTGTCTCCCAAATATGGAGAGTTACTCGGCAACATCTAGACCTCCACCTCCTTGGAAAAGAAATACGTTGCTAATAAATACCACCTTGGCGAACCATAAGAAAAAAGATACAACGGATTCACAATTCAAATCACTCCACAATGAGATGATAGAGAGAATAAAACCAGATAGAATATTTTATACTGATGGCTCATTCAGAAATTCCAGCTCGTCATACGCAGTTGTTGAACTTACATCCAACACAGAGACTAAAACAATCCACCAAGGACTTTTGCCCGAATCTACTGGAAGCTATATATCGGAACTAAAAGCTATCCAGAAGTGTCTGTCACTCACCAAAGAGCTACCTGGGAAGAAAATAATATTCACAGACAATCTCAGTATTCTAAATGGTCTTAAAAGTGAATCCAACAAATGTCCATCCTTGGAAAAAATTAGGGCTATACTAAATTCTGGTAGAGACATCTTTTTGGCTTGGGTTCCTGGCCATGTAGTTATAAGGGGCAATCAAGACGCTGACACTGCAGCTAAAGAAGTTTTTACTCTCCCTCGTACAATAGAAGCACCAAACTCTGCTTTAATTATCGGCAAACATTTTGCAGCACTAACAGATAAAGAATTAGCAGACTTATGGAAAGATAATCATACCTTTCTGCGTAAGTACCAGACACATCATTTACGCAGTCCGTATAATTCAAACCTATCAAGAGAAAACTGTATAAAACTTCTCCGCATGAGAACTGGTAAAACTCTCTTTACAACTAGGCATTACTACACAGCACAAGTCCCCGAAACATGCACTTTCTGTGGTTTAGAACTATCAGTCTGGCATATTTTAGTTACCTGCCCTATATCGAAGATAATAAAAGATGACGTCGAGGCTCCAAGCAACGAACAACAACTTGCTGAGTTATTAAATCCAAGAAACCCTACATCGATACTTCATATCAAGAAAGCCACAACACTTCATCATAAATTCAATGATATTTAACAATTATTTCCTTTTTGTAAAATCAGTAACTTCATAATTTCATAATTAACTTACCTACTCATAACTCATTAATTGTTTCATCTTTTTCAACTTTTGTACTCTCTTAAAGTTTGTCAAAAACTATTATTGTATATTTTTATAAGTGTACACCTAAAAAACGACTTCATATGGCCTTGTCGCCCTGAAGTCTTATTGTAAAATAGTTTTATAATTTGATTTTTGTAAACTATTTGAATAAATAAATAAAGAAATAAATATTGTTAAAGCTCATAATTGTGATATGATTACGTATGCATATCATACGAGTTCACGTTAAAAATAAATAAAACAAATTTCAATGCCACCTGGAATTGAATATCTTCGGGGTTCATTCGCTTTAAAGAAATGTAAATTCAGCATTATTGAATATTGTTTGCGAACTATTATTTTGCAACTTAGCATTTATTGTTTGTAAAGTATGAATTGTAGACTAAGCATTTATTGAATTTTTGCTAGTATAAATAAGAGGAATAAAATAAAGTAAGACCAGAAGCTTATAAACAGTTACACAAGACTTTTTTTTCTCTTCAAGTGTCTGCTTGGAGGACTGTTTCTGCTTTTCGATACAATCGATACAAGAATCGACGTGTATAAACACCATCGGTAGATCTAGGTTCATGCACCTATGATCCCAACCATCAACGTTTGGATAAAATAATCCAATTCTTCAACACGCACGATTACCTAATTCAGAAGTTTCATGTGGTGTTTGTAAAGGCGTCAGCCGCTCGTTGTCCTCTGATGGATAGCCATCTTCATCTTCGCTAATAGCAAAGTCTTCATTGTAGTCTTCTAATTCTTTCAATATTTCATCGTCTTCAATAGAAAACTTATGCACTTTGGGGCGTGATGGACCTACTTCGTCATCTATATTCGCAAAGTAAACACTCAAGCGCAGAACCGACTCGCAAAGGTATGCTTAGAAACAAGGCCAGGTACATGCCGAGCTTTTTAAATATTGACGGCGAGACACCGAAACACACACCGGTGCGTGGCCATCACTGCGTATCACTCCCAGTCCTAGTACAGGCGAGTGGATGGTAGGCTAAAGGTATTAACAGTGGATCATTTTTTCTTCTTGCGCCGTTGAGCTCGCATTGTGTAGCCATGACATATTTTTTCACAGCTTTTTCAATGTTTTATCTGCATTTTAAACACAAAATTTCAATTTATTAATGTTGAGATAGTGAAAAAATTATTTAAATTCCATGGGTATGCACAGTGGATCAGTGCATGGTACACAGTGAAATAGGGATTTAAAATCAATTTATTCAGTAAAAACATAAGTTTTTTTCATAACATATTTATATTTATTGATTCATTTTATTATTTAGGGATGAACAAAAGAATAAAAAAGAAAATAAAAACTCCTTAAGTATTAATACAAAAATAAATGAAAAAAACTTAACAGTTCTAGACAGTAAGAATATCACAAAACGTTACTTTTTTACAAAAATAAAAGAAAAGTAAAACTGGTAATTCAATTGCTTATAATTATTACTATAAGCTTTTAGCGAACATCCATATTTGGGAAACTAACATGGAATGAAAAATTTTAATTCTAGAGCCTCGAACTGCTACCATGTTCAATGAGTTTTGGTATAACCATTTTTACGTCCCATTTTGAAACGGATGCCTTGCCCGGAACATCTGGCAGTGAAAAAAATGTATTTAGTGATTGATTTTTTTCGTATGTAAGCTACTTGGTATCCATTTTCTTCCAATGCGAGGACCTTAGCAACATAGTATACCAAATTCCGCTTTCCTTTAAATTATATTTAATTTAATTTTGGTGGGGGCGAATGCCCCCATTTATTCGGCTTAATACAAGCTATAACTTTAAAAATAAATTTAAACTAAAACTTAAAACTAAGGTTGGTTGGAGTGGTGAAGGAGAACAGATTTGAGGTAGGAAGTGGTGCGGTGAAAGTCAAAGACGGTAGAGTTTGAGTTGATTTGACGTAGCATACGGGAGATTGGTTCGTTCGCGCCATAGGAGGTGTGGTGGGTTGGTAGATAGAAGAGTCGAAGGGTACGTAGATTACGAGGGTTAGTGTTGAGGAAAATGGAGTTGTGAAGGGACGCGCATTCAACGTGACCTGAAAGGAGTCGATGAATGAAGAGAAAGTCTGCTGCATCTCTGCGATCTTCGAGGGTGTTTAAGTTGATAAGGTTGAGACGATTTTGATAGGGGGGCAGGTTAAAAGGATCGTCCCAGGGCATACCTCGAAGAGCAAATCGAAGAAAACGACGCTGAATGCTTTCAATTCTCGAGATATGAACACGATGATATGGGGACCATACTTGACTGGCGTACTCTAGGAGGGGGCGAACAAAGGTAATATAGAGGGACCTGGTCACGTATGGTGAATTCTTTGGACCACCGTTTTACAAAACCTAGTGCAGAGTTGGCTTTGAGGATTATCTCATCCATATGTAAACGGAAGTTGAGCTCGCTGTCACACAAAATGCCGAGGTCGCGAAGAGACTGTACGGAGGAGATAGGTTGGTTATGGAGAAGAGAGAGTCGGGGAGGAGATTGGTTCCGCTTATGTGAGAAGGTGATGGATTGGCATTTGGCGATGTTAAGTTCCAAAGAATTTTTGAGGCACCAGATCGAGAAACTATCAAGATCTTGTTGAAGGAGGAAAGAGTCATGGGGAGAGGAAATGGTTTTGAAAAATTTGGTATCGTCGGCGTAAAGGGAGACAGACGAGTGTTTGATGATCATATCGAGATCATTTATGGTTAATATAAAAAGAAGGGGACCGAGATGGCTGCCTTGTGGAACTCCAGAGGTGGCCAAAAATGGAGCGGACTGGGCTGACCTAAAACGAACACTGTAAAAACGGTTTTCGAGGTAAGAGGATATCCATTTTAACAATATGGGTTCAAAGCCGAGGGCAGACAATTTAAAGATAATTAACCGATGAGAGATTTTATCGAAGGCTTTGCTAAAATCGGTTGCAACTACATCGACTTCATTGCCATTCTCTAGGGCAGAGAGGGCAAAGGATACGAATTCAACGAGATTTGTGGTGGTTGACCTACCCTTTAAGAAGCCATGTTGTCTAGGGGAAATAAGTGATTTGCATTGGAAGCTTAGAGCTTCATACAAAATACTTTCGAAGAGTTTGGGTATATGGGAGAGTTTAGCGATGGGACGATAGTTGGTTATTTCATTCTTTGATCCTTTCTTGTGGATCGGGGTTATGAAGGAGGTTTTCCAAACCTGAGGAAATTCTCCTTGTGAAAGGGATAGACGGAAGAGATTAGAAAGAGCAAGGGAAAGAGAGGAAGAACACTTTTTAAGAAATATGGCAGGGAGGCTATCTGGGCCGGGTGTGAATTCGTCATTGAGTTGGTGTAATTTATGTTCGATATAAGACGGATCAAAAATATGAGAGAGAAGTGGGCCATTAGAGAAGTTCAGTAGGTAACTAAAATAGGATGGATCTGGTACAAAGGAGTCGTTGGTGAAGGATTGTTTAAAAAATGTGGCAAATAGGTTGGCAATGGTGAGTGGATCGGTTGATGACCTGTTGTTGAAAGAGAGGGAATGAGGGTAACCATCGGACTTTCTTTTGTAGTTAACAAATTGGAAAAAGGACTTAGGGTGGTTTATAAGGTTGACTTGCGCATGGTTAAAGTAGCGCTGGTAAAGGGAATCGTAAAGTTCGGTGAAATGAAGGTAAGCACCAAGATAGTTGGAATAGTCGGTAAAGGATCCTGTACGCAGGAAAACAGCCCATAATTTATTTCTCTTATTTCGTAAGGAACGAAGCTTGCGATTATACCAGGGAGGACTAGTAGATGATATTTTAAGGCGGGAAAACGGAACGTAAAGGGAAAAAGAATTAAATATTTCTTTATAAAAAATGGATAAGGCATCATTTATACTTAAGTTGTGAAAGTTAAAGTGGGATCTGCTGAGATATTCACTGACTTTGTGAAAGTTTGCTTTATGAAAGTCGTGGGATGAGAGAGTTGTGGGGGGAGTGGACTGGAATGAAGAGTTATGAAAAAATGAAAGTAGAATGGGGGGATGGTAGTTATCGATTGTTGAGAGAGATAGGGGACAAAGTGAGACTGAGGAGTTAATTGGATCTGTTGTGAAAATAAGGTCTAATTGCCTGCCCATATAATTGGATATACCACTGACTTGGCATAGACTTGAGTCTGTTAAGCGATCTAAGAAGAGACATTCCTTAGCTGAGATGGCATTTGAAGCGATGAAAAACGATTGATCATCTGATGGAGTCCACTGTAGCTGAGGAAGATTAAAGTCGCCGAAAATAAGGATATCATCAGTAGGGTCTGACAGGTCAATTAAATGATCGATCGCATCAATAACAAATTGGTAAGATTCGATAGGTTGAGCTGGTAGGATGTAGCAACATATAACGTAAAGGGACTTGAGAGGCAGTGATATTTTTATTGCGACAAAGTCGGCTTTAGAGGATGAAGAAATTGTAATGGGAGAAGAGTTAAGGCTGTTGTCCATCGCCAGTAGGACGCCTCGACAGGGGGAATCTTTATTTGTGCGGGTAGGATCGTCGTCGCGGAAAACATTAAAAGTAGGAGGGAACAATTCCTGGTTCTTTATATCGGGAATCAAATTGGTTTCGGTCAAGGCGTAAATATCAAAGGGAAGAGCATGCGATTGACGTAGGATAGCATTGGTTTTAGAGCGAAGACCTCTTACATTCTGGTAGTAAAATGTAAGAAGGGTGTTGTGGGGTGGAGGTGTGAGGCAGGATGGTTTAAGCGCTGGCAAGGGAGGCACGTTATGGACGAAAAAATTTGTCGTGGTCGGCTCGGCTTCGTTGTAGGTGTGATACTCGTTTAGAGTGAACATAGTTGCCGAATGCAGCAAGGTCGTCTGCTACTTTCTGAGGGGACATGTTAAATATCTCGTGGTACCTGACATAAAGGTTCCTGAGACTGATAGGGTCGGTAGGGAGGCCTTCCTGCTGGATGGAAACCATGACGCTGGTTTTGGTTTTCCCTTCATAGCAGACCGAGTCAGATTTGTCATGTAAATAGGCAAGAAAGAGACGAATGTTTTCGTATATCTTTCGTTCTCTGAGCCTAGAGAGAGCATATCGACTTTCTGTAGTGCCATTGGTTTGCTGTGTTAGTTTAACAGTGGGGGGAAAAAGGGGATCAAGAATAGGAGCATTGGAGGAGGGAGATAGAGATAAATGATTGGATATGGAGTTGGACGAGGGATGAGATGTGGGGTTTAAGGTATGGGAGTAAATGAAGTTAGGGTACTTAGCTCCAGTTTTAAGGTCGAAGTTGGGAATTGGGTTGCTAGCTGGGTTTGGTGGCGTAGAAGGTTGAGAAGGAATAATATGGGTGGTTGGGGTTAAGTTGAAAGAGACGCGTTGGCGCGGGGACTTCGGTGGAACGGGGGGAATTGGGGGATTAGAAGATTAGTGTGTAAGGGCTTTGTGTCGGATAAGTGAGGAGGGAGGACTAAAATTGGGGAATAAGTTTGTTTTGAAGCTCCAGTTGGGGTCGAGATTAGAGATTCGTTTTTTGGAAGCATATTTTTTATTTGGAAGGGAGTTGGACAGGGGTCTTTTTTTTAATTTTATTGTTAACACTAGGATTATTTTTAACACTTTCATTACTCTCGAGATGTGCGTTTTCTCGTTCTTCAGAGCATTTTGTAATTCTTATCTTCCCAGGTTTAGTTGTCTTACCAGGAGGAGTAGGGAACAACCACGAATATTTGGTTGGGATGTTGACTTTGAAGCTGCAGGAACTGTTGGCGTCAGCGGGGGAAATCATCTGGCACTCGCTAATGGTAATAGCGTAACTTCGGTGAAAGAAATTCCGCACCCAAGAAACATCAGCGTGTTGAGGGGCCCCTTCAACGAAGAATGCCGTATGGTTTCCCTGTTTCAGCTTTTCGAGTCTATTTTTCCATTCGGAGGGGGTCCATGAAGTTCCAAATTGATTGAGCAGTTTGCGTGGAGCGGCGACGGGCGGGATTTTAGTTGGTAAAGGCAAAACGGTTTCGGTTTCTGTTGTTAGGGTGGCGGGTGGAGTATTAGAGAATGATGGCAAATGAGACTCCGTGTCTACTAATTCATTATGAATTGAGACATTGTACGGGGAACTAGCCTGGAACTGAATTTGATCGGGTATTCCATCGATTTTGTTGGAAGCCAATCTCACTTCTTTACCGATTTCGGCAACGGTCAACCGATTTGCTATGAGTTCCTCACTGACATCAATCATTTTTAGGGTCAGGTCATCGAGCGTAGAATCTGATGGATGCGGGATGTGATGTGTTGTTTTGGAGGAGGATTGAAAAAGCAAGTCGAGATCAGTACGGAGAAGGTTGATAGAGTCGTTTATGTGTGTGAGTCCGTTGGACTTAAGGAGGTTGGCAAAATTTGTTTTGAGGAAAGCTTTAATTCCGTCGAAGTGATATTTGATCACTTCGCTCTCGTTGTCGTGGTTAGATTTGCTTTTCGATAGATTTTGGATCGCTGCCAGTTGCTTTTCGATCATTCTTCCTGTGGACTTGTAAGCATCCACATTACTATCAATGCAGTTTATTGAGTCTTCAATCTTTTCTATTCTGTCCAAAATAGTTCTGCTAATATGACCATTCTCGGTTAGCATCGCATTGATAGACTCGTTGTTGCATTTAATTGCCAACATAACGTGAGCCAAGGTGATCTCTTTGCACTCGTCGCAGTAAAAATTGAAAAAACTGCAATACTCCTTGAGGTAGGTTATGGATCTCCGGGTTAGTCCGATGCATATGGCATGGAATGATTTTCCACAGAGACCATTGCATGCTACCCATTCGGCGTTGGGGTCAACAATTGAGCACAAAACACTAGCACAGCACTTTTCCATTATTAGTTTATTGAGGTTAATTATTGTTTGGATTTGTTTTTTTTTTTGTTTTTTTTTTGTTGTTGTTTTGTTTTCGTTTTGGCTTTGTTTTGTTTTGGGGTCAAAACTGGCACAGTTGAGTTTGAGGAATCGGCAGACAAAACTAGGTCGACGAACAACGGTAGATATACTGAGTCGGCAGTTTACGGGACTTTGAAAAAAAGTGGAAAATAATAACTGAACTCGGTATACGGGAGAAAAAGAAAAACACGTCCGCACAGGTTGACAATTGAAAAAATACTGAATTGAAAATATACTAATATGAAGTCACCTGTAACAGCATCTCGAATAGGTTCATCCAGTTTTAGTCCATGACTGATATCAACACCATTGATATCATCATTAGCATCGGAATCATCATCAGTCATGATGTCGTCCCTTTCAAGAACCATGCGATTCTGAAACTTCCTGTAACACCTTTCTTATTATCTTATTTTCTTTCTTTGATTGAAGCTTTTTGACCTTTTTTGGGAAATTTCTTCCTTTTTTAAATATTGCATGTTTAATTTCCTTGGCTTGGCTTTAATGGGTGATTTGAACTCTGAAGGACTTACGAATTCTGTTGGAATTACATTTTCAAGCTCTTCTGGCTGATGGATAGTAGTCTCGGTCTGATCAAAATTTTCAGCTTCTGATTGATCGGCATCAACAGGACTACTACTATTTTCAAGCTATTCAGGACGATCATTGACTGAACTAGGTAAAAAAATCGATTTCACCAAAAACATTCCTATCGAACGGGTATATGCCGGTTTTTTTGAAGGCATTTTTGATTGATGTAGGTGTTACAGCCTTTTGGTATGCCTCACCAATTAAAGCACCCACGTCATATATCGTAACAGATGATGGATGCGTCATCATCCAAGAGTCCATGCTGGCGTTGTAAGCGCTTTTAAATGGCTTAAAAGGTCCCACATCGAGAGGCGGAGTGGTAGGGTTAACATAGTTACGCCGCTTGTTTTTCCCAATTCTAATGACTCAATTGAGAGATGAGACTCATGATTGTGAAGCAATAAGAGCGAAGGATTTTCCTAAGAAAAACAACTATGCTTTATAAAATGCCTCACCACTTCTGGAAAAAGTTCGGAGTTCATCCATCCACTCGGTGTAGCCAAACCCAAAGAACTTGGAGGTAATTAAAACAAATAGCTGGGGGGTTACTCTGTATTTCGATTCTAATATCAAATCACTCGAATTTGAACAATTGGCACTTAGTAATCCAAAAGTAGTATTGAGAATTTCGATATTCGGATTTCAAAATCTCTCTTTTTCGAACATCGGATAATTGGTACTTAGCAATTCGATTCATTGTGTCAAAGTCGTTCGATTTTTGGATTATTATTATTATTATTCGATTGATGTTTTGTATGCGAAAGGGTGCAAGTGTCGGTGAACATGTAAGAGTTTACTTTGGACGTTAGCAAAAATTCTTATTTCTATTGTTTCAGGGAAGCAAACAAAACATCGCACACCAAAGTGTGCCAGCACCCACAATTATCCAAAGGATATTTAAAAACGGCGGACGCCAAAAAAACATCAGCTGCCCTATGGAATCGACTAGCAACCGAATTAAATTCGGAATCACCAATACGTGATGGAAATGGATGGAAAAAAGTAATACCTCTGAGAACAATTAAAATAAAAACAAACAAAAAATTAAGGGTCTGGTCGGATTACAAAAACTACATCAGGCCAAAACCCCGGAAGAACAGGTGCAATATTTCTGGAACAGGTGGCGGCCCCAGCAAATGCTTTTCATTTACACCAAATGAAGAAAGGGTAATTAAGTTGCTGGACTTGGATTCTGCTATAAGTGGTATAAGCGGCGCTCTAACATTTGGAGTTATGGCTGAGCCAATTTCGGACAACGAACCAGAAGTTTTAAACGCTACAGATGAGTTTCAAATGGATGATGCCGTTTATCCAATTTTTTCTGATACCCGAGAAAATAACGACCCGATTCAATGCCAGTCTTCAAAAAAGAAAAATTGTCTTTTGGAGAAGTAGGTGTCAAATCAAATAAGTTATCAGGAAAATTCTTTAAAATTAATACTAATTTAAAGAGCATTTCTAGGTACCAAAGAAAAGAATATGACCTAAAAGCAAAAAAATATAAACTTTCCAATAGCAAATTTGATTTCAAAGTTAAAAATGAAATTAAAAAGTCGAAACGTGAAATAACGAAAATTGAACTGAAAAAAAGGATATTGGAATTTAAAGAGAATACGGAACGAAAAATTTGATGTAGTATATCATAATTAGTATTAAGTCAAATTAAGTATATTTATTTTCAAGAGTACCTTCCGTATTTTTGCAATATTTTTTATGTATTTTCTTAATTATGTAAGTATTAAAAGTGAAGCACAAATACCAACATGTTATATACATATGAATTCGTTTCGTTTGTTTTATTGTTATAAATTAACATCTTTTTTTTGTTTTTATGAATTAATTTTATACGAGTATATATAGTATTATTATATAGTGTAGTATTATATAGTGTTGTTTCTTCCTCTTCCGTTATTATTTGAGGTTCTTCAACGTTGTGTATTATACAAATATGGTGTAGAGCGAAACATACGTTGAAGATCTGGACGACTTTCTTCGGAGCATAATGTAGCTCCCTTACAGCAAGAAGGCATCTAAATCTACCCTTTAATATGCCAAAAACTCGCTCAACAATTGACCTGCCTTTCGCGGAATGTTCATTAAACCGACATTCAAAAGAGTTCTCAGACGCAGACCGGTATGTAGTGAGAAGCCACGGTTCGAGTGGATATCCAGTCACCTTTAAAGAAAAAAATCGATGTCAGTCTATGTTTATTTACCCAAGATCCAAGATGACTTGTCTCCACTCTCAAATTGCTGTATTAAATACTTCCGCTCATTTGAAAGACTCCATACATGTGAATCATGTGCCGCACCACCATATCTTCCATTTATGACTCTTATAAACATCTTGTGATCGCATATCTAAAAACGCAATAATAAATATTTGTTATTTATTGTCTCTGGTATTAAAATGTTATTTGAAAGCTTACAACCATAGCGAAGCGAAATTCATTTATACGCACCTTTTTTCAGATTTTTTACACAAGATTGCATTGGCAACACTTTTTTTAGAAAAGTGCATATACTAATTCTGTATTTTAAATTAAAAAAAAAGCATCATAATCAATCAAATCTATTAAACATTATTTATTTAAACAAAATCAGATTTTTCGCTACGAAATTCATTTATACGAATCTTAAGAAACTAGTAAAAAATATAAATAAAACACATTTTAATTTAAAAAAAAACATGTCAGTATTTTGTGTCCTTTATTTTGTTGGATAACGGCAAATATTCTATTCGGCATGGAATTTATAAGTTTGTAGATGGTGTCAAAACCTACAAAGTCCCTGTGCGCTTAATTTTTTCCTTAAGAGCCAGGATGTTTTCAAACTGATGACCGTTTTTATAAACCTCTCGTGTCCTTATACCCCACAGATTTTCTATGGGGTTAAGGTCGGGACTGCATGACGGCCAACGCATAATTGGGATGTTTCGCTGTCTCAACCATTCTTGGGAGAATTTGGAAGCGTGAACAGCTGCGTTGTTCTGTTAAAAAAATAAAGGCAGGGTAATCAACATTGTCTTCTAAAAACGGAATAAGCGCTGTGTCCAACATTTCACAATATGTTTCCGAGTTCATTTTAGTTGGAACAAAATACAATTGCACCTTTCTGAAAGAAGAAAAAGCTCCCCAAATCATTACACTGCCTCCATGGTAGTTCCTACTCATTCTTGGTGGATTGTTGTGACGTAAGTCATGACAGTAAGAACTGAAACCATCTGGTCCATCAACGTTAAACTTCTTTTCGTCAGAGAATATAACTGTATTCCATTTTTCGTCCCAAGTCATATGCGCTCTGGCAAATGCTAATCTGTTTTATGATGGATTTTCAGAAGTGGCTTTTTAAGCTGTTTTTTGTAAACCATTTTTTTCACACAAATACTAAATGTGTATAAATGAATTTCGTGCTTTTAAACAGCTGCCAATATTTCCTTTCCGTTATCTTTATCTCAAAAAGATGTCATTATCGAAACTGATTCTTAAATCTACAATACCGCTTAAAAATTAACGATCGTGCAAATATAGATTTTTTTTTAAAACCCTTAAATGACAGCAATTCTGTAATTATTTGATGTATTGTTGGGTGCGTATAAACTAATTTCGCGCACTGTATGCTTTAATTTTCTATTATAAAACAAATGTTCATTTGAGGTTGGCCTAATCATTTGGATGTGAGTACCATCAATAACTCCTATCACTCCCGGAATTCCAGTTTTCACAAAAAAATGTATTTTTGCATCTCTTTTTCTTCTTGTCATTTGGAATTGTATATGCTTTGAGCATACAATTTTTTCTATGCAGCTGCATACTTCTGTAATGCAATTTGAAAGGGACTGTTGAGCGAGTCCAGCATACCTATCTTGGCCAATTTGATGCTGATATCCTCCTTGAGCTAGGAACTTCAAAGTTCTTCCTAACTTTATCATATTTGGGATGGATGTTGACCGCAGGGAAGCTTTTATATCATTGTTTATGGGGTCCAATACATATTTGAATGCTTCTTTGGAGAGACGGAAGTTTTTCACAAAGCTGAAGTGAAAATAAACACATATTTGAAATCTTATTCTATGCAACACAAACTTTGTTTTGTTCTCGTTTACCTCACATCACTTAGCTCCATTATGTTAGATCTATCCCTTAACATTTTTCGCTCAATTCTTTCCTCGTGTGATACATCTTCCTCAAACCATAAAGCAACAGAATCCATTTGTTTTATCTTGTAAACTTTAATTTTTCACTTTTTCACATAAAATTGAATTTTGAACAAACCGCTCGGCATTTAATTGACATTTATCACGTCAAATCGCAAGTCTCGAAAAAAATATTTTAAAATGAGTGTTTCTCTCATGTAAAAAAAATTTATTTATTTCTTACCATGTAGCATATGGCTTTCGAGTTTTTGAAGTGGTTTTTGAACGGTTGTCGTTGCAGTTTTAATAACAATTTCCAGATCTTCGAAGTAATTATCAACATTATGTTTGTTGAACCCAGTTGCGCGTGCTAAACTGCAGCTCTCAAAGATAAATCTGGGTGTCGTGTGCGAAAACCTTTTAGACAGTCAATGCCGGTAAACACTCTATTAATTTCGTAATTTGGAACAAGTCTGATGTTCGTCTGTTTTGTATTATTTTGAGTTTTGTTTGTGAATGGTAAATTTTTGCATTTAGCAGCTTGTCTGATGCTTTTACCACTTTTTATCATACTGAGAGCAGCTTGCATTTGCTCTGAAGAGTACGAACGCACTTTTCGGTCTGTTTTTGTACGTGCCATTTCAATCTACACAAATTTAAGCAACCAAATTGAGACTCGGAACGAAAATTCTTGCGGAAATTTTTTGTACTATATCGACTACATAAATTTCTGACAGATCGTTGGCTCGAGCAAATTCGTATGAAAAGTGAAAATTCGGTACGGAATAATATTATTAATTTTGTTAAAGAAATTTTTGTTTTCAAATACGTGTTGGCTTAAAATGTTGAGAAAAGATACACGAGTTTCGAAATAAGTGCTTGCGAAGTGTTTAGATGGGATAGTTTAAATAGAATCGTGCTTTAAAAAATGTTAACAAAGCATTTGTTAAACACGAAGAAACTGTTTTTCTTGTTATTTCTTTATTCAATATTAAGTTCGTAGTGAATAATATAAAGTGTTTATCTAATATATTGTTAAACAAGTCAATAAAGACAGTGAAATGCAACTTAAAGTTTTCATAGATGGAATCCTATTAATGTTACAGCAATATTATTTCAAGGGGAATGTTTCCGCTGGTTGGTGGAAATTGGCTTGGTTCTTAAGTTATAATTGAAGCAGGATCAAGTGCAAGAGAGTAATTGCAACCAGCTTTCAGTATTCTTTCACTTTCAATGAATGAAATAGTCCTTTTAAAATATTCTGCTATGAGTATATGCATATACATACACATGTGTAGTATTCCAACTATGCGAATTTTCAGCAGCATTTCACTATTTTATTGATTTGTTTAACCATATATTTAACAAAAAGACACTATATTACACAGTATTCACTAAATATTTAATAGAAAAGTAACAACACAACAATTTGTTCGTGTTTCACAAGTGCTTTGTTTACATTTTTTAAAGCACGATTCTATTCAAATTAACCCATCTACACACTTCACAAGCACTTATTTCGAAACTCGCGTATTTTTTCTCGACATTTCAACTTTATTCTGATCAGACAAAAATAAATTATTTAACTAATTTATTTATTTTGTTCCACACCGAAATTAAACTTTACATATTGTAAAATGTTTGTGTGGGTACAAATAATAGAATTTATTCTTTTCAATACAAATCCCTTTATTCAGTACAGTTAAAATTCACTATTTAATTCTTTCTCTCAATACAATCCAATTTCTCAACCACTTATACTTTTCTTATCTTTTACTTAAACCATTTAATCACTTCTCCTAATTAACACTTCAAATTGCACTTTAGAACTGACTTGCATACCTTGGGGATGCTGGTATTTATACTCGAATGACATACTTCGAGAACAATCCTCGCCATCTAGCATCCCATACAATTTCCAATTTGCTAGAACATTCGATTCCACTCTCCAGTCGAGACTTTATTATTCCAGTATCGACATTTTCTGCTAGATGTCGCTGCTCACATTTAAGTGGTTATCACATTGCTCCCTCCCTACAGTTGTTCGTCCCGAACAACTTCGTCATTCAGCATCCCGTTGAAATGACACATTCTATCCAAATGGACCACTTTCAATTTTCCTCGATTCCCACGCTGGATCCGGTAGACAACGTCATTAATGCGGGTTATCACCTTGTATGGACCTTCCCAGTCCTGTTGCAATTTTGGTGATTTGCCTTTCTTACGCTGAGGATTATACAGCCACACCAGATCCCCTTCGTTGAAACCGGAAGATTTCGCCTTGATATCGTACCTAGTTTTCATGCGGCTGCTTGCTAGCTTCATCTTTTCTCTGGTGTCTTCATGCAATTTACGAATCCTGCTGCGTAAGTCATTCACGTACTCGTTCACCTCTTTGGGCTCCGTCGGTGGGGATCCGAATTTTGCATCACTTGGCAACCGAATTGTTTGACCAAATAAGATCTCGGATGGTGTGTGCCCTGTTGAGCTATGGACCGCGTTTCGGTAGGCCATTAAGAAGAGGGGTATGTGTCGATCCCAATCCCGCTGGCAGTTGCTGACAACCTTAGATAGATGCTCATTCAAGGTCCGATTGAATCGCTCGACCATTCCATCAGATTGAGGGTGTAGTGGCGTTGTCCTTGTCTTTCTTATTCCCAAATATTGACATATTTCTTGGAAGACTTTTGATTCAAAGTTTCGCCCTTGATCAGAGTGCAGCTCCATTGGGACCCCAAATCTGCTCACCCAGTTATTGACTATCTGTTCGGCTACGGTCTTAGCCTCTTGATTTGGGATGGCAAACACTTCCGGCCACTTACTGAAGTAATCCATGACTACGAGAGTATATCGGTTTCCATTAAAGGTTTCGGGAAACGGCCCAGCGATGTCGATGGCTATTCGTTCGAAAGGTGCTCCGATATTGTATTTTTGCATTTGTCCATGTGGCTTTACTTTTGGACCCTTGGTAGCTGCACATCTTATGCACTTTTTGCACCAATTCTCGAAATCTTTTTTAGCGCTTAGCCAATAGAAACGTTCCCTTACCTTTTCCAACGTCTTGTTTATTACCAAATGGCCTCCTGAGATTCCGTCATGTATTTCATGAAGTACTTGGCTGACTCTGGAACGTGGCACTATTAGCTGCATACGAGATGTTGTCCCATTTGCACTTTCCCATTTTCTCTTCAGCAATCCATCTTGCACAAAAAGCGAGTCCCACTGTGCCCAGTATGCCTTCAGAGTTTGGCTCCGATCTGATATCTGCTGCCAGCTTGGTCTTTCCTCGTGTTCCTTCCAGGCCAATATTGGTTCGATGTCATTGTCTGCCTGTTGGGAGGAACGGATTTCGTCTATACTCCAACCCTCTATTGGCTCAGTCCTGATCATTTGGATAGTTGCCTGTTCTTTCGCTTCTTTACGGTTGCAGTGTTCGCATTTTACCCCGCACGGTCGACGAGAGAGAGCATCAGCATTTGAGTGGAGTGTTCCCTTGCGGTGTTGCACTTCAAAGTCGTAGCCCTGCAACTGCTCAATCCATCTTGCAACTTGGCCTTGAGGGTTCTTAAATTGGAGTAGCCATTTCAGAGCTGCGTGGTCTGTCCGGAGAATGAACTTTTGTCCGTAGAGGTACTTATGGAAATGCTTCGTAGCCAGAATTAAAGCCAGAAGCTCGCGCCGGGTTACACAGTAGTTCCTTTCAGGTCTGGAGAGTACTTTACTGTAATATGCGACCACTTTCTCTTGACCATCATGAACCTGGGAAATCACAGCTCCGACCCCAACATTGCTAGCGTCTGCGTCCACGATGAACATTTTTCCGGGCGTCGGGTAACCCAAGATGGGGGCATTGCACAGCTGTCGCTTCAGTTCTTGAAATGCTTTTTCGCATTCTCCAGACCACCTGAACTGTCGGCCTTTTTCTGTAAGTTGATGCAGGCTCTTCGCAATACCAGCAAAATCCTTTACGAATCTTCTGTAATACGTGGCGAGTCCCAAGAAGCTTCTCAATTGGTGTTTATCTTTTGGAGAAGGCCAACTTTTCACGGCTTCGATTTTATCAGGATCCGTTCTTACTCCTTCCGCTGATATAATGTGACCCAGATATTTTACTTCCGGACGAAACAAGGCGCACTTTTCCGGGTTGAGCTTTAAATGAGCACTTCGTAGCCTCTCAAACACTTCTTTTAGATTTTCACGGTGCTCCTCGTACGTCTTACCTATGACGATAACGTCGTCCAAATATACTAGGCAGGTTTTCCAGGTGAGTCCTTGCAATGTTCGTTCCATTAGTCGCTCGAAGGTGGCCGGAGCGTTGCACAGTCCAAACGGCATCACTGCAAACTGCCAAAGACCGCTTCCTGTAGTGAAGGCAGTTTTCTCACGGTCCGTAGGATTTATCTCTACCTGCCAGTAACCGCTCTTCATGTCAAGTGTTGAAAACCATTTCGCTCCAGAAAGCATATCCAAAGTGTCATCGATTCTCGGAAGTGGGTAGCTGTCCTTTTTAGTGACATCATTGAGACGTCGGTAGTCTACACAAAATCTCGTGCTGCCATCTTTCTTCTTCACGAGGACCACTGGAGATGCCCACGGACTTTGCGATTCTTCAATCACTCCCTCAGCTTTCATCTTCGACATCATTTCGGCAACATCTGTTTGCTTTGCCAATGGAAGACGCCTTGCAGGTTGACGGATTGGTCGAGCGTCTCCGGTGTCAATGTGGTGTTGAACAATATCCGTACGTCCATATTCTCCGTCTTGTGTAGCAAATATATCAGCGTACTCACCGATTAGTTTTTCTGCCAGGATTCGCTGATCTTCGTCCATATTACAGAGGCAGAGAATTTTGTTCTTGATTTTTATGCTCTGAACTGTTGTGACCGATTTTGCACACTTTTTTTCCGTTGTGGTCGATATAGCCTCAACAGGTACGCATTTTCCCACTATCTCCCCCTTTTTCACCTTTACACTGAATGTCTTTGGATTTAGAATCCTTACAGGGACCATGTTGTTCTTTGGCTCCACTAAGGTCTTTCCCACCATGAAGTCTCTTTTCTTTTCTCGCTCCATCAAATAGAATCGGTGGCTACCAGGACCACCTTCCACTTTTGCCCACAAAATTGCTTCTGACGAAGGCTCTAGACTCTGATTGCTGCAGATGACGACATTTGAGACTGTGGTATTGGCGTTTCCGTATATCATTGGTATCTCCATGTTTCCGTATTTCAGGGTTTGTGCCCCCAAGTCGACTACAAGTCCATGTTCTCTCATGAAGTCTGTACCAATGATGCACTCGTCACATATGTCAGCTACCAGAAACGCGTGAATGAATGTTATTCCGGCCAGTTGGATTTTTATGCGGACTTCACCATATACCTTAATCGTTGCTCCTGTAGCTGTTCGCAAGCTGCAGCTGCTAGTATTATGCAGCCAAGACTTCTGCACAAGATTCCTCCTGATGATTGAGGCCGTGGCACCGGTGTCTATTGTTGCCATCCATTTTTCTTTTCCACTGACTACTTCTACTAGAAGGCTTTCGCTGCGTCGTTTTGATAGCGAGACTTGGATGATGGTCCTGGGGCCGTCTACTCCTGCTACCAACTTCTACCCCGCGAAGTTGGTGCTTAAGCATTTCCCGACTGATGGCTTCGGGAAGGTTGACCGGCTTCTTGATAGCTGTTTCTGCGGGTTTCTTCCTCTATTTGCTTGTCACCACAGTGAGGGCAGTCTTTTCGTCGCACCGGTTCTTTACACTGCCTTTGAAGGTGTCCTATTTTATTGCAATTCCAGCAGCGCATTATTCGTCTATCCCGTCGAGTATCTCGTTCCTCGACACTAATTCTTGTGCAGGAACATTCGACAGATGCTACTTCCCTGACGAAATGTGTTCCCCTGGAATCCTGATTGGCTGCTTCCATCGCCAGAGCGAAGGCAAGTGCTTCAGCAAGGGTTCTTTTCCTGGCCATCCTTACTGCTGACTGTAGCTTCGAATCTGCAATTCCCCTGATAAATGCATCTTTTGCTATTTCGTCGATAATTTCCTGGCCTGCGGTGGGGTATGACAGATGTGCAAGTCTACTCACGTCTGCTTGGAGCTGCTGCAGTGTTTCTCCTTTTTGCTGTGTTCGGCTTTGCAATTGGACCTTGTAGACCTCCTGCATGTGGCTGTCCCCAAACCGTTTCTCGATAGCCTGCACTAAAGTCACATAATCTTTATGCTTTTCGATGTCTACTGTTTGCAACAATTCTGCTGCAGGACCGTGCAAAGCCATTGTTAGGGCAAAGCACTTTTCCTCATTGTCCCAGTCGTTTGCACAGGCAGCCATTTCAAACTGCTTCTTATAGGTAGACCATGAGGTCTGGCCATCGAATGAGGGAGGCTTCAACTCTTTTCTCCTTGGACCGCTTAAAGAACATTCTCGCAGTTTCTGTTTTCGCACTGTGTCGAGCTCTTTTGCCAGTTGCTGAACTTTGCTGTCCATTTCTTCGAATTTTTCGCCAACATTCTTCTCTATTGTATCAAATTTGTCATCAACGTTCTTCTCTATTCTATCAAATTTGTCATCAACGTTCTTCTCTATTCTTTCAAATTTGTCATCGATTTCTTCGAATTTTTGCTGGAGAATGTTCTTTTGTTCTTCCAGATTATTCTTTTGTTCATCCATTTTCTGTTGAAGACCGTGCAGATTGTTGGTTTGTTCGTTGAATTTTTGTTCAATGCTGCTCTTCTGCTCGTCCATTTTTTGTTCCAGACTGTTCTTCTGTTCTTCCATATTTTTCTTTTGTTCGTCCATTTTTAATAAGAGGATTTGCATCATCGCTGCCATGTCATTGCCGGTACTTGTCTGTTCATCCTCGTCAACATCAAAGGAATATGCATCAGGATCATGTCCCTCGTTGTTCAAAGCCTCCTGAAGACGGAGCACCAGGTCACTTTTTCCTCCACTGGCACTGAGGCTTCTCTTGTTCAACTCGGATATGAGTTGGACGAGGGTCAACTGCAATAGTTTTCGACCCATTCTAGCTTTTTCAAATAGTCAAAAAAAAACACTTTTTTTTTTTTTTTTTTACACACACACTTCTGACACCAATGTAGAATGTTTGTGTGGGTACAAATAATAGAACTTATTATTTTCAATACAAATCCCTTTATTCAGTACAGTTACAATTCACTATTTAATTCTTTCTCTCAGTACAATTCAATTTCTCAACCACTTATACTTTTCTTATCTTTTACTTAAACCACTTAATCACTTCTCCTAATTAACACTTCAAATTACACTTTAGAACTGACTTGCATACCTTTGGGGTGCTGGTATTTATACTCGAATGACATACTTCGAGAACAATCCTCGCCATCCAGCGTCCCATACAATTTCCAATTTGCTAGAACATTCGATTCCACTCTCCAGTCGAGACTTTGTTATTCCAGTATCTAGCCAGATCTAGCAGAAAATGTCGAAGACCAGAAGATTTCGATATTGGAATAACAAAGTCTCGACTGGAGAGTGGAATCGAATGTTCTAGCAAATTGGAAATTGTATGGGACGCTGGATGGCGAGGATTGTTCTCGAAGTATGTCATTCGAGTATAAATACCAGCACCCCAAAGGTATGCAAGTCAGTTCTAAAGTGTAATTTGAAGTGTTAATTAGGAGAAGTGATTAAGTGGTTTAAGTAAAAGATAAGAAAAGTATAAGTGGTTGAGAAATTGAATTGTACTGAGAGAAAGAATTAAATAGTGAATTGTAACTGTACTGAATAAAGGGATTTGTATTGAAAATAATAAGTTCTATTATTTGTACCCACACAAACATTCTACATTGGTGTCAGAAGTGTGTGTGTAAAAAAAAAAAAAAAAAAGTGTTTTTTTTTGACTATTTGAAAAAGCTAGAATGGGTCGAAAACTATTGCAGTTGACCCTCGTCCAACTCATATCCGAGTTGAACAAGAGAAGCCTCAGTGCCAGTGGAGGAAAAAGTGACCTGGTGCTCCGTCTTCAGGAGGCTTTGAACAACGAGGGACATGATCCTGATGCATATTCCTTTGATGTTGACGAGGATGAACAGACAAGTACCGGCAATGACATGGCAGCGATGATGCAAATCCTCTTATTAAAAATGGACGAACAAAAGAAAAATATGGAAGAACAGAAGAACAGTCTGGAACAAAAAATGGACGAGCAGAAGAGCAGCATTGAACAAAAATTCAACGAACAAACCAACAATCTGCACGGTCTTCAACAGAAAATGGATGAACAAAAGAATAATCTGGAAGAACAAAAGAACATTCTCCAGCAAAAATTCGAAGAAATCGATGACAAATTTGAAAGAATAGAGAAGAACGTTGATGACAAATTTGATAGAATAGAGAAGAACGTTGATGACAAATTTGATACAATAGAGAAGAATGTTGGCGAAAAATTCGAAGAAATGGACAGCAAAGTTCAGCAACTGGCAAAAGAGCTCGACACAGTGCGAAAACAGAAACTGCGAGAATGTTCTTTAAGCGGTCCAAGGAGAAAAGAGTTGAAGCCTCCCTCATTCGATGGCCAGACCTCATGGTCTACCTATAAGAAGCAGTTTGAAATGGCTGCCTGTGCAAACGACTGGGACAATGAGGAAAAGTGCTTTGCCCTAACAATGGCTTTGCACGGTCCTGCAGCAGAATTGTTGCAAACAGTAGACATCGAAAAGCATAAAGATTATGTGACTTTAGTGCAGGCTATCGAGAAACGGTTTGGGGACAGCCACATGCAGGAGGTCTACAAGGTCCAATTGCAAAGCCGAACACAGCAAAAAGGAGAAACACTGCAGCAGCTCCAAGCAGACGTGAGTAGACTTGCACATCTGTCATACCCCACCGCAGGCCAGGAAATTATCGACGAAATAGCAAAAGATGCATTTATCAGGGGAATTGCAGATTCGAAGCTACAGTCAGCAGTAAGGATGGCCAGGAAAAGAACCCTTGCTGAAGCACTTGCCTTCGCTCTGGCGATGGAAGCAGCCAATCAGGATTCCAGGGGAACACATTTCGTCAGGGAAGTAGCATCTGTCGAATGTTCCTGCACAAGAATTAGTGTCGAGGAACGAGATACTCGACGGGATAGACGAATAATGCGCTGCTGGAATTGCAATAAAATAGGACACCTTCAAAGGCAGTGTAAAGAACCGGTGCGACGAAAAGACTGCCCTCACTGTGGTGACAAGCAAATAGAGGAAGAAACCCGCAGAAACAGCTATCAAGAAGCCGGTCAACCTTCCCGAAGCCATCAGTCGGGAAATGCTTAAGCACCAACTTCGCGGGGTAGAAGTTGGTAGCAGGAGTAGACGGCCCCAGGACCATCATCCAAGTCTCGCTATCAAAACGACGCAGCGAAAGCCTTCTAGTAGAAGTAGTCAGTGGAAAAGAAAAATGGATGGCAACAATAGACACCGGTGCCACGGCCTCAATCATCAGGAGGAATCTTGTGCAGAAGTCTTGGCTGCATAATACTAGCAGCTGCAGCTTGCGAACAGCTACAGGAGCAACGATTAAGGTATATGGTGAAGTCCGCATAAAAATCCAACTGGCCGGAATAACATTCATTCACGCGTTTCTGGTAGCTGACATATGTGACGAGTGCATCATTGGTACAGACTTCATGAGAGAACATGGACTTGTAGTCGACTTGGGGGCACAAACCCTGAAATACGGAAACATGGAGATACCAATGATATACGGAAACGCCAATACCACAGTCTCAAATGTCGTCATCTGCAGCAATCAGAGTCTAGAGCCTTCGTCAGAAGCAATTTTGTGGGCAAAAGTGGAAGGTGGTCCTGGTAGCCACCGATTCTATTTGATGGAGCGAGAAAAGAAAAGAGACTTCATGGTGGGAAAGACCTTAGTGGAGCCAAAGAACAACATGGTCCCTGTAAGGATTCTAAATCCAAAGACATTCAGTGTAAAGGTGAAAAAGGGGGAGATAGTGGGAAAATGCGTACCTGTTGAGGCTATATCGACCACAACGGAAAAAAAGTGTGCAAAATCGGTCACAACAGTTCAGAGCATAAAAATCAAGAACAAAATTCTCTGCCTCTGTAATATGGACGAAGATCAGCGAATCCTGGCAGAAAAACTAATCGGTGAGTACGCTGATATATTTGCTACACAAGACGGAGAATATGGACGTACGGATATTGTTCAACACCACATTGACACCGGAGACGCTCGACCAATCCGTCAACCTGCAAGGCGTCTTCCATTGGCAAAGCAAACAGATGTTGCCGAAATGATGTCGAAGATGAAAGCTGAGGGGGTGATTGAAGAATCGCAAAGTCCGTGGGCATCTCCAGTGGTCCTCGTGAAGAAGAAAGATGGCAGCACGAGATTTTGTGTAGACTACCGACGTCTCAATGATGTCACTAAAAAGGACAGCTACCCACTTCCGAGAATCGATGACACTTTGGATATGCTTTCTGGAGCGAAATGGTTTTCAACACTTGACATGAAGAGCGGTTACTGGCAGGTAGAGATAAATCGTACGGACCGTGAGAAAACTGGCTTCACTACAGGAAGCGGTCTTTGGCAGTTTGCAGTGATGCCGTTTGGGCTGTGCAACGCTCCGGCTACCTTCGAGCGACTAATGGAACGAACATTGCAAGGACTCACCTGGAAAACCTGCCTAGTATATTTGGACGACGTTATCGTCATAGGTAAGACGTACGAGGAGCACCGTGAAAATCTAAAAGAAGTGTTTGAGAGGCTACGAAGTGCTCATTTAAAGCTCAACCCGGAAAAGTGCGCCTTGTTTCGTCCGGAAGTAAAATATCTGGGTCACATTATATCAGCGGAAGGAGTAAGAACGGATCCTGACAAAATCGAAGCCGTGAAAAGTTGGCCTTCTCCAAAAGATAAACACCAACTGAGAAGCTTCTTGGGACTCGCCACGTATTACAGAAGGTTCATAAAGGATTTTGCTGGCATTGCAAAGAGCCTGCATCAACTTACAGAAAAAGGCCGACAGTTCAGGTGGTCTGGAGAATGCGAAAAAGCATTTCAAGAACTGAAGCGACAGCTGTGCAAAGCCCCCATCTTGGGTTACCCCACGCCCGGAAAAATGTTCATCGTGGACGCAGACGCTAGCAATGTTGGGGTCGGAGCTGTGATCTCCCAAGTTCATGACGGTCAAGAGAAAGTGGTCGCATATTACAGCAAAGTACTCTCCAGACCTGAGCGGAACTACTGTGTAACCCGGCGCGAGCTTCTGGCTTTAATTCTGGCTACGAAGCATTTCCATAAGTACCTCTACGGACAAAAGTTCATTCTCCGGACAGACCACGCAGCTCTGAAATGGCTACTCCAATTTAAGAACCCTGAAGGCCAAGTTGCAAGATGAATCGAGCAGTTGCAGGGCTACGACTTTGAAGTGCAACACCGCAAGGGAACACTCCACTCAAATGCTGATGCTCTCTCTCGTCGACCGTGCGGAGTAAAATGCGAACACTGCAATCGTAAAGAAGCAAAAGAACAGGCAACTATCCAAATGATCAGGACTGAGCCAATAGAGGGTTGGAGTATAGACGAAATCCGTTCCTCCCAACAGGCAGACAATGACATCGAACCAATATTGGCCTGGAAAGAACACGAGGAAAGACCAAGCTGGCAGCAGATATCAGATCGGAGCCAAACTCTGAAGGCATACTGGACACAGTGGGACTCGCTTTTTGTGCAAGATGGATTGCTGAAGAGAAAATGGGAAAGTGCAGATGGGACAACATCTCGTATGCAGCTAATTGTGCCACGGTCCAGAGTCAACCAAGTGCTCCATGAAATACATTACGGAATCTCAGGAGGCCATTTGGGAATAAACAAGACGTTGGAAAAGGTAAGGGAACGTTTCTATTGGCTAAGCGCTAAACAAGATGTCGAGAATTGGTGCAAAAAGTGCATAAGATGTGCAGCTACCAAGGGTCCAAAAGTAAAGCCACATGGACAAATGCAACAATACAATGTCGGAGCACCTTTCGAACGAATAACCATCGACATCGCTGGGCCGTTTCCCGAAACCTTTAATGGAAACCGATATACTCTCGTAGTCATGGATTACTTCAGTAAGTGGCCGGAAGTGTTTGCCATCCCAAACCAAGAGGCTAAGACCGTAGCCGAACAGATAGTCAACAACTGGGTGAGCAGATTTGGGGTCCCAATGGAGCTGCACTCTGATCAAGGGCGAAACTTTGAATCAAAAGTCTTCCAAGAAATATGTCAATATTTGGGAATAAGAAAGACAAGGACAACGCCACTACACCCTCAATCTGATGGAATGGTCGAGCGATTCAATCGGACCTTGAATGAGCATCTATCTAAGGTTGTCAGCAACTGCCAGCGGGATTGGGATCGACACATACCCCTCTTCTTAATGGCCTACCGAAACGCGGTCCATAGCTCAATAGGGCACACACCATCCGAGATCTTATTTGGTCAAACAATTCGGTTGCCAAGTGAAGCAAAATTCGGATCCCCACCGACGGAGCCCAAAGAGGTGAACGAGTACGTGAATGACTTACGCAGCAGGATTCGTAAATTGCATGAAGACACCAGAGAAAAGATGAAGCTAGCAAGCAGCCGCATGAAAACTAGGTACGATATCAAGGCGAAATCTTCCGGTTTCAACGAAGGGGATCTGGTTTGGCTGTATAATCCTCAGCGTAAGAAAGGCAAATCACCAAAATTGCAACAGGACTGGGAAGGTCCATACAAGGTGATAACCCGCATTAATGACGTTGTCTACCGGATCCAGCGTGGGGATCGAGGAAAATTGAAAGTGGTCCATTTGGATAGAATGTGTCATTTCAACGGGAAGCTGAATGACGAAGTTGTTCGGGACGAACAACTGTAGGGAGGGAGCAATGTGATAACCACTTAAATGTGAGCAGCGACATCTAGCAGAAAATGTCGATACTGGAATAATAAAGTCTCGACTGGAGAGTGGAATCGAATGTTCTAGTAAATTGGAAATTGTATGGGACGCTAGATGGCGAGGATTGTTCTCGAAGTATGTCATTCGAGTATAAATACCAGCATCCCCAAGGTATGCAAGTCAGTTCTAAAGTGTAATTTGAAGTGTTATTAGGAGAAGTGATTAAATGGTTTAAGTAAAAGATAAGAAAAGTATAAGTGGTTGAGAAATTGGATTGTATTGAGAGAAAGAATTAAATAGTGAATTTTAACCGTACTGAATAAAGGGATTTCTATTGAAAAGAATAAGTTCTATTATTTGTACCCACACAAACATTTTACAATATGTAAAGTTTAATTTCGGTGTGGAACAAAATAATTAAATTAGTTAAAGAATTTATTTTTGTCTGATCAGAATAAAGTTGAAATGTCGAGAAAAAATACGCGAGTTTCGAAATAAGTGCTTGTGAAGTGTGTAGATGGGTTAATTTGAATAGAATCGTGCTTTAAAAAATGTAAACAAAGCACTTGTGAAACACGAACAAATTGTTGTGTTGTTACTTTTCTATTAAATATTTAGTGAATACTGTGTAATATAGTGTCTTTTTGTTAAATATATGGTTAAACAAATCAATAAAATAGTGAAATGCTGCTGAAAATTCGCATAGTTGGAATACTACACATGTGTATGTATATGCATATACTCATAGCAGAATATTTTAAAAGGACTATTTCGTTCATTGAAAGTGAAAGAATACTGAAAGCTGGTTGCAATTACTCTCTTGCACTTGATCCTGCTTCAATTATAACTTAAGAACCAAGCCAATTTCCACCAACCAGCGGAAACATTCCCCTTGAAATAATATTGCTGTAACATTAATAGTGTGATAACCACTCAAATGTGAGCAGCGACATCTAGCAGAAAATGTCGAAACTCGAAGACTAGAAGGTTTCGATACTGGATTAGCAAAGACTCGACCGGAGAGTAGAATCGAATTTTCTAGCAAATTGGAAATTGTATGGGACGCTGGGTGGCGAGGATTGTTCTCGAAGTATGTCATTCGAGTATAAATAGCAGCATCCCAAAGGTATGCAAATCAGTTCCAAAGTTGAATTTGAAGTGTTAATTAGAAGAAGTGATTAAGTGGTTTAAGTAAAAGATAAGAAAAGTATATGTGGTTGAGAAATTGAATTGTACTGAGAGAAAGAATTAAATAGTGAATTGTAACTGTACTGAATAAAGGGATTTGTATTGAAAAGAATAAGTTCTATCATTTGTACCCACACAAACATTTTACATTGGTGTCAGAAGTGGGATAGGACTTATTGTGTGTGTAAAAAAAAAAAAAAGTGTTTTCTGACTATTTGAAAAGGCTAGAATGGGTCGAAAACTATTGCAGTTGACCCTCGTCCAACTCAAATCCGAGTTGAACAAGAGAAGCCTCAGCGCCAGTGGAGGAAAAAGTGACCTGGTGCTCCGACTTCAGGAGGCTTTGAACAACGAGGGACATGATCCTGATGCATATTCCTTTGATGTTGACGAGGATGAACAGACAAGTACCGGCAATGACATGGCTGCAATGATGCAACTCCTCTTATTAAAAATGGACGAACAGAAGAACAGTCTCGACCAACAAAAGAAAAATCTGGAAGAACAGAAGAACAGTCTGGAACAAAAAATGGACGAACAGAAGAACATTCTCCAGGACAGTCTGGAACAAAAAATGGACGAGCAGAAGAGCAGCATTGAACAAAAATTCAACGAACAAACCAACAATCTGCACGGTCTTCAACAGAAAATGGATGAACAAAAGAATAATCTGGAAGAACAAAAGAACATTCTCCAGCAAAAATTCGAAGAAATCGATGACAAATTTGAAAGAATAGAGAAGAACGTTGATGACAAATTTGATAGAATAGAGAAGAACGTTGATGACAAATTTGATACAATAGAGAAGAATGTTGGCGAAAAATTCGAAGAAATGGACAGCAAAGTTCAGCAACTGGCAAAAGAGCTCGACACAGTGCGAAAACAGAAACTGCGAGAATGTTCTTTAAGCGGTCTAAGGAGAAAAGATTTGAAGCCTCCTTCATTCGATGGCCAGACCTCATGGTCTACTTATAAGAAGCAGTTTGAAATGGCTGCCTGTGCAAACGACTGGGACAATAAGGAGAAGTTCTTTGCCCTAGCGATGGCCTTACGTGGTCCTGCGGCAGAATTGTTACAAACAATCGATATCGAAAAGAATAGAGACTATATGGTTTTAGTGCAGGCTATCGAGAAACGGTTTGGGGATAGCCACATGCGGGAAGTTTACAAGGTTCAATTGCAAGGCCGTATGCAGCAACGAGGAGAAACACTGCAACAGCTCCAAGCAGACGTGAGTAGACTGGCACATTTGTCATATCCCACCGCAGGCCAAGAAATAATCGACGAAATGGCAAAGGACGCATTCATCAGGGGAATTGCAGATTTGAAGCTACAATCAGCAGTAAGGATGGCCGGGAAAAGAACCCTTGCTGAAGCACTTGCCTTCGCTCTGGCGATGGAAGCATCCAATCAGGCTTCCAAAGGAATGCATTTCGTAAGGGAAATAGTATCTGGTGAATGCTCCTGCTCAAGACCAACTACCATGCAACGAAATATCTGGCGGGAGAGACGAAGGATACGCTGCTGGAACTGCGATAAAGTAGGACATTTGCAAGGACATTGTAAAGAACCGGTACGACGAGAAGGCTGCCTGCACTGGGGTTACAGGCAAATAGAAAGAAAAACCGGCAGAAACGGCTACAAAGAAACCGGTCAAATTTCCAGAAGCCATCAGTTAGGAAATGCTTACTTCGCGGGGCAGAAGTCTGTAGCAGGAGTCGACTCCAGTGTAATTATCCCAATCTCACAGGTAAAACAATGCAACGAAAGCCTCCCAGCAGAAGTAGTCAGTGGTAAAGAAGCGAAACAACAGGCAACTATCCAAACGATCAGGACTGAGCCAATAGAGGGTTGGAGTATAGACGAAATCCGTTCCTCCCAACAGGCAGACAATGACATCGAACCAATATTGGCCTGGAAAGAACACGAGGAAAGACCAAGCTGGCAGCAGATATCAGAGCGGAGCCAAACTCTGAAGGCATACTGGGCACAGTGGGACTCGCTTTTTGTGCAAGATGGATTGCTGAAGAGAAAATGGGAAAGTGTAGTTGGGACAACATCTCGTATGCAGCTAATTGTGCCACGGTCCAGAGTCAACAAAGTACTCCATGAAATACATGACGGAATCTCAGGAGGCCATTTGGGAATAAACAAGACGTTGGAAAAGTAAGGGAACGTTTCTATTGGCTAAGCGCTAAACAAGATGTCGAGAATTGGTGCAAAAAGTGCATAAGGTGTGCGGCTACCAAGGGTCCAAAAGTAAAGCCACATGGACAAATGCAACAATACAATGTCGGAGCACCTTTCGAACGAATAGCCATCGACATCGCTGGGCCGTTTCCCGAAACCTTTAATGGAAACCGATATACTCTCGTAGTCATGGATTACTTCAGTAAGTGGCCGGAAGTGTTTGCCATCCCAAATCAAGAGGCTAAGACCGTAGCCGAACAGATAGTCAACAACTGGGTGAGCAGATTTGGGGTCCCAATGGAGCTGCACTCTGATCAAGGGCGAAACTTTGAATCAACAGTCTTCCAGGAAATATGCCAATATTTGGGAATAAGAAAGACAAGGACAACGCCACTACACCCTCAATCTGATGGAATGGTCGAGCGATTCAATCGGACCTTGAATGAGCATCTATCTATGGTTGTCAGCAACTGCCAGCGGGATTGGGATCGACACATCTCTTCTTAATGGCCTACCGAAACGCGGTCCATAGCTCAACAGGGCACACACCATCCGAGATCTTATTTGGTCAAACAATTCGGTTGCCAAGTGAAGCAAAATTCGGATCCCCACCGACGGAGCCCAAAGAAGTGAACGAGTACGTGAATGACTTACGCAGCAGGATTCGTAAATTGTATGAAGACACCAGAGAAAAGATGAAGCTAGCAAGCAGCCGCATGAAAACTAGGTACGATATCAAGGCGAAATCTTCCGGTTTCAACGAAGGAGATCTGGTTTGGCTGTATAATCCTCAGCGTAAGAAAGGCAAATCACCAAAATTGCAACAGGACTGGGAAGGTCCATACAAGGTGATAACCCGCATTAATGACGTTGTCTACCGGATCCAGCGTGGGGATCGAGGAAAATTTAAAGTGGTCCATTTGGATAGAATGTGTCATTTCAACGGGATGCTGAATGACGAAGTTGTTCGGGACAAACAACTGTAGGGAGGGAGCAATGTGATAACCACTCAAATGTGAGCAGCGACATCTAGCAGAAAATGTCGAAACTCGAAGACTAGAAGGTTACGATACTGGATTAGCAAAGTCTCAACCGGAGAGTAGAATCGAATTTTCTAGCAAATTGGAAATTGTATGGGACGCTGGGTGGCGAGGATTGTTCTCGAAGTATGTCATTCGAGTATAAATAGCAGCATCCCAAAGGTATGCAAATCAGTTCCAAAGTTGAATTTGAAGTGTTAATTAGAAGAAGTGATTAAGTGGTTTAAGTAAAAGATAAGAAAAGTATATGTGGTTGAGAAATTGAATTGTACTGAGAGAAAGAATTAAATAGTGAATTGTAACTGTACTGAATAAAGGGATTTGTATTGAAAAGAATAAGTTCTATCATTTGTACCCACACAAACATTTTACAATAGGATTCCATCTATGAAAACTTTAAGTTGCATTTCACTGTCTTTATTGACTTGTTTAACAATATACTAGATAAACACTTTATATTATTCACTACGAACTTAATATTGAATAAAGAAATAACAAGAAAAACAGTTTCTTCGTGTTTAACAAATGCTTTGTTTAAATTTTTTAAAGCACGATTCTATTTAAACTATCCCATCTAAACACTTCACAAGCACTTATTTCGAAACTCGTGTATCTTTTCTCAACATTTTAAGCCAACACGTATTTGAAAACAAAAATTTCTTTAACAAAATTAATAATATTATTCCGTACCGAATTTTCACTTTTCATACGAATTTGCTCGAGCCAACGATCTGTCAGAAATTTATGTAGTCGATATAGTACAAAAAATTTCCGCAAGAATTTTCGTTCCGAGTCTCAATTGACACCCGGAACGAAAATTCTTGCGGAAATTTTTTGTACTATATCGACTATATTAATTTCTGACAGATCGTTGGCTCGAGCAAATTCGTATGAAAAGTGAAAATTCGGTACAGAATAATATTATTAATTTTGTCAAAGAAATTTTTGTTTTCAAATACGTGTTGGCTTAAAATGTTCAGAAAAGATACGCGAGTTTCGAAATAAGTGCTTGTGAAGTGTTTAGATGGGATAGTTTAAATAGAATAGTGCTTTAAAAAATGTTAACAAAGCATTTGTTAAACGCGAAAAAATTGTTTTTCTTGTTATTTCTTTATTCAATATTAAGTTCGTAGTGAATAATATAAAGTGTTTATTTAATATATTGTTAAACAAGTCAATAAAGACAGTGAAATGCAACTTAAAGTTTTCATAGATGGAATCCTATTAATGTTACAGCAATATTATTTCAAGGGGAATGTTTCCGCTGGTGAAACTGAAAAGTTGGTGGAAATTGGCTTGGTTCTTAAGTTATAATTGAAGCAGGATCAAGTGCAAGAGAGTAATTGCAACCAGCTTTCAGTATACTTTCACTTTCACCGAACGAAATAGTCCTTTTAAAATATTCTGCTATGAGTATATGCATGTACATACACATGTGTAGTATTCCAACTATGCGAATTTTCAGCAGCATTTCACTATTTTATTGATTTGTTTAACCATATATTTAACAAAAAGACACTATATTACACAGTATTCACTAAATATTTAATAGAAAAGTAACAACACAACAATTTGTTCGTGCTTCACAAGTGCTTTGTTTACATTTTTTAAAGCACGATTCTATTCAAATTAACCCATCTACACACTTCACAAGCACTTATTTCGAAACTCGCGTATTTTTTCTCGACATTTCAACTTTATTCTGATCAGACAAAAATAAATTCTTTAACAAATTTATTTATTTTGTTCCACACCGAAATTAAACTTTACATATGATTTTGCTCCCAGCCAAAATCTGTCCAGTCGTGGAGGTACAAAAAATGCCACCAAGGGGCGCTGAAAGCACTTTACCGGGTGTCAATTGGGTCTACGAGTATAACTTAATTCGTGCGGTTTGCTAAGAGATGGCGCAACTTGTATTATTCCATTGAAACATGGGTTGGAAAGCTACTGTCATTGTACGTCATTTCAGTATATGTCATTCATTTGAAGCGTAAACAACAATAATTTTTTTTCACTCAAATATGTCGAACTTTGTGCCTGGAAAAGTGTTTTTGCGGGGAGTTCTTCTTCATTACTTGAATATGAAGACAACTGCTGCCGAAAGTCATCGTGTTTTGGTGGAAGTTTATGGTGAACATGCGCTAGCTGAGCGAACGTGCCAAAAGTGGTTTGCACGATTTAAAAGTGGTGATTTTGGCTTGGAAGACGATGAACGTCCTGGGCAGCCAAAAAAGTTTGAAGATGAAGAACTGGAAGCATTACTCTATGAAGATTGTTACCAAACACAAGAAGAGCTCGCAGAATCTTTGGGTGTCACTCAAGCAGCCATTTCAAAATGTTTAAAAGCAGCTGGATATATTCAAAAGCAAGGAAATTGGGTTCCACATGAGCTCAAGCCGAGAAACGTCGAAAGGCGGTTTTGCATGTCCGAAATGCTGCAATGCAAAAGGAAGTCATTTTTGCATCGGATTGTTACTGGTGATTAAAAATGGATCCATTACGACAACCCCAAGCGTAAAAAGTCATATGTGAAACCCGGCCAACCAGCCAAATCAACGGCAAAGCCGAATATCCATGGCGCGAAGGTAATGCTCTTGGTGGGATCAGATGGGTGTGCTGTACTATGAGCTACTAAAATCGGGTGAAACCATCAATGGACAACGCTACCGAACACAATTAATCCGTTTGAAGAGAGCAGTAGCCGAAAAACGCCCGGAATATGCGACCAGACACGAGGCAATAATTTTCCATCATGTCAACGCTCGGCCCCACGTTGCTATTCCGGTTAAGAACTATTTGGAAAACAGTGGATGGGAAGTCTTACCTCACCCGCCTTATAGCCCAGACCTTGCCTCTTCTGACTACCATTTGTTCCGGTCTATACTGGGTGAGTTTTTTAACTTGAGACATCCAAATTACGCGATATCGCGAAAAATGTTTCAGACAAAAGTCACAAGGTTCTGAAGGGGACATAAGATGGTGACCATGAGTTTGACCTTGAGCCCCATTTTCAAGGTCAAACGAAGGTCACTTTTGATTTTTTTAATGGGAACCCCTATTTTTTGGACAGATTCGTAATCTGCGTGAAAAATTACAATTCTTTTACATGAAACACTTTTTTCAAAAATGCGTTCTTTTCCTGTCAGAGGAATACGAGTGAGCAATGAAAATCAGGAATTATCATTTGAAAAATCAAAAGTGACCTTCGTTTGACCTTGAAAATGGCGTTCAAGGTCAAACTCGTGGTCACCATCTTATGTCCCCTTCAGAACCTTGTGACTTTTGTCTGAAACATTTTTCGCGATATCGCGTATTTTTCGAGTAATTTGGATGTCTCAAGTTAAAAAACTCACCCAGTATAAGCAAAAGTAAAAATATTAAACTCAAATTAAGTAACAATACACACTTTTTAATAAGATCAAAAAATTACTTACCTATGCAGAAAACACAAACACACGGGGATAACCACCTTCGACAATGTGATCGCGCAGACTGAAAGTCTGTTGCGAGGGGAAGTGAAAATGTATTATTTTCTCTTATCCAGATTCATTTTAAAATAAAAAGAGACATTATGAGAGCAAGTGATTCACTGTGTACCCCGAATTCACTGTTGACACCTTTCCCTACTCAACGCGTTCGCTTATTTTTTGTGAGAACGTCCACCAACTCCAGATGTCTTTTACTACTATTCACCCGGTCTGCAACTTTAATGTCAACTAATCAATTTTTGAGTTGAGAGTTTGTTTGCGAATATCTTCTACATAAAATAAGGAGGACCCTTTACCAAACTTCGCTGATGTTTTCCATCGGGGTGGCTGTTGTTTCATGGATCGTTGGGAGTCCTCGCGTTAGTTTCATTATGATTTTTGGATGTGTGTGTTTGTCTTTTCTTGGGCGCTAGCTGGCTGCTACGTAGTAAGGCAATAAACAGTTCTTTTCATAATATTTGATAATACCCTTTTGTCTTTAATTAAAGGCATGTCGAGGATACTTAGGTCGTGGGACAACTTGGGTCGTTGGATGACTTTGTTGATAACGTTTTAATATTATTATTACAAATAATATATAGGGTTTTCTAATAATGACTTGAAAACTTTTTTTTTTAAATAAAACGCAAACCATTTGAGATATTTCAAAAATTTTATTATCCTCTTCAAATACAATCAAAACATTTATGAATGGAACTCGACTTCTTTCATATGGCCACTGCGGGCACGTTTGCAGCGGTCGATTCGTTGGACCCAATTTTCAACGACTCGGCCACACATTTGGCGTTCAGTGTTGGCTCTGAGCTCTTCCAACGTCGTCGGCGTGTTGGCATAAACCAACGACTTAACGTAGCCCCACAGAAAATAGTCAAGCGGCGTTAAATTGCACGAACGAGGCGGCCAATCGACTGGTCCAGTTCTTGAGATAACACGCTCACCATACTTATAATAAATCGATTGTAGCGTGTGCTGTGTGGCTTGTGGCATCATCCTGTTGAAACCACATGTCGTCCAAGTACATATCTTCCAATCCGGGCCAAAAATAATCGGTGATCATGGCGCGATAACGCTGACCATTCACAGTAACGTGACGATCGTTATCGTCGAGGAAAAAATATGGCCCAATAATGCCGCCGGCATGCAAACAGTTATTTTTTGTGGATGAAGTGATGATTCATGAATCACATGTGGATTTTCACCCGACCAATAACGCATATTTTGCTTATTGACGAACCCATTGAGCCAAAAATGAGCTTCGTCACTGAAGATGATTTTGCGATTAAATTCATCAACTTGACGCATCTTCTCCAGAACCCAATCGGAGAACGTACGTCGCTTCAAATGGCCCATCCGTTTCAATTCTTGAGTCAGCTTGATCTTGTATGGGTGTAAACCAAGATCCTTACGCAAAATACGCCATAATGTGATCTGAACGATGCCCAATTCTTGGGAACGCCGTGGAATTGACTGATTTGGATCGTTGGCTACGGACGCCAGCGATATTTTCGACACTTCGACCAACACGTTGTCTCACTGACACGGCAACATCATACAACGAATATGTAGACTCAAATTTTTGCTCTAAACTTGTTATTGCCTGTCTACTAGGGCGAGAATTACGACCGAAAATTGGAGTTAACGCTCTTAAAGTTTACCATGATGAAAATGTTGAGTTTACTGAATTAATTGACAGTGACAGTTTGATGATTAGTGAAAGAGTGCGTTCACAAATTAAATTCAAAGTTGTCAAGTCCCTATTGGAAAACCATTTACAAATAATTGAAAATGCAGACGTAAAATTGGCAGTTTCGCGCAGGCGGAGTGGATTCTGGATGGCACGGGTAAATTACAATCACGATAACAGATCCCCGTGTATCAGTCACAAGATTGGTAATCGGTTATACTAGTCAAATTCAATTCGGATTATATTCAATTTGCAGTTTTGTAAAGACTATGTCGGTTCAAATACTTCGAAATGTTATTAAGAAAATAACAGTTGGATTAATGAGAAATTGTTTCTTCAAGACCATCGAATATGTGAACATTTGGCTTCTACCGAATTAGGTAATAGTCCCTATTAGCAATAGGTACGAGTACCAACTACTATTACTCGGAATAGCAAGAACCTAACTCTTAACGTTTTGTAGCCAATCACCGATCTTAATTTTGTTTAATTATAAAGAAAACAGTTCATCGTCAAATAATAGAGATTTTATTTGAACAAAAATATAAATCTGAAAAAATTAAAACATATTTATGCATTGTTTCTAAATTTCCGAGAAAGATGTTTTGGAATTCAAAACTATTATTCGAGTTAATGATTAAGCTTATTCGACATATCAGGAACTAAAGAAACTAAAAAGCGAATTTTAAACATCAAAATGCTATTTTTTTTTCACACTTCTGCATTTATTTTTGGCTATTTCAGAGCATACAAAAAATCAAAGTAAAGGATGGGTTTCTCTAATTCACTTCTTGTCAACTCCTTTTGTTTGGGCCATTTAAATTTACACCTATATCAGCTTTTCCGCAGCTCTTAGTTTTGCTGAACGACTCCTCGAATTCATTAAAATTTCTTTTTCATTTGGAATAATAACATGCTTGTGCAATTGTTTCCAATTGGTTTTTAATAGGGATTCAATGATACATTTACCATACATTAAATTATGACCATTATACTTTAGAGGAACGGGGTTTGGTAGGCCTTCCATAATGTTTCCATTTATATGCCTTTTAACTATTATATCCTCAAGTGAATGAAAGGTAATAGTAACAAGTCTACCTCCAGTTTTCAAAAAATGGTGAGCAAGTCTTATTCCATAATTGATCTCGTTTAGCTCATTGTTAATAAAAATGCGAATAGCTTGGAAAGATTTTGTTGCTAAGTGTGTCGATATTTGAAATTTGTTTAATTTGTATGTTTGTGCTATACAAGATGAAACTAAATCAGCAAACTGTTTAGTATTTTCTATCTTATTACCTGCAGACCGTGACTCGACAACTGCTCTGGCGATTCTTTTTGCTGCTTTTTCTCCACCATATATTCTCAAAATTGTTGCTAAATCACACTCCGAAATTGTTGCTAAAACTTTCGCTGCAGTAATCTGATCACAGTATTTGCTCATTCGCATATCCAAGGGTCCATATTTTGACAATGAGAAACCACGCTCTGCTTCACTTAGCTGCAACGAAGAACAGCCAAAATCACAAACAATTCCGTCAATAGAATTTTGATTTACCCCATTTTCTTTAAATAATTTTGGAAGATCAGAAAACTTTCCTATTAACGGTATAATTTGACCAGGATATCTGTCAGATAATAGTTTAGCTTGCTTATAAGAGTATGGGTCTCTGTCTAATGCATACACCTTAGCATCTGGAGCTTTTTCCAATATTCCACGAGTATGACCTCCGGCACCAAAGGTCATATCAAGAAATTTTTTGCATGGCCCTACATTAAGATAATTTATTGTTTCTTGTAATAACACTGGAACATGTGAACACGTTGAATTTTCCCTAACGCTCTGTAGTTGAATATTAATCAGCTTAAGCATTTTATTTTTAATTAATTTGTAGTCAATTAATTTCTACATAATAAGTACTCGTATGTCTCATTGAAAATAGTCGTTCATTCGGTGTTACCACTTTCGTTAAGGTACTGTAAAAATTCTGATGATAAAACTTTACTACACTGTAGAGCTGATAGGCCTGTTGCTGTTGAACAGTGAATACGTTTGTATTTACTGCAGTAAATGTTATTTGAAAGTTTTTCAAGTGAAATCAATTGATTTGAAAAATTTTCAACATCGGTTATTTTGTTATTTCTTGATTTGTGTAAGTGAGCTCTCAGATGTTCTCCTAAATCCCTGAAAAAAAAAAATTAATATTTGCATTAATAATAAAAATATATTGTCTAAAATGTTTTATAATTTTGCTTTTATATAAGCAATGTAATTTGAAATCAAATTAAGCATTTGCTGACCATAAGATTCATAATAATTCCCTGACACAGAGGTTAGTACAATATTTGTGAATTTGCAAACAATTAAGTGTTGTTACCTCCCGACGAGCACACACGTACGTAACAGCTCGCTATTGATAATAAAAATGCAAACAACACCGTGCGCATAATAAAAATTCAGAAATAGTGCTAGTTTCGAGTGCTAAACTAAATTGGAAAAAAGTGTCGGATCCCACACCCTATTCATCTCTATTTGTTGTTGCGTGGCCTCAATCATTGTGTATGTTGTGGGATTAATTTATAGGAAAAACAATGGTTGAGTACATCGAACATCTGATGAATAGCGGATTATGTGTGTAGACTTTTGTTGGTGGACTGATGCGAATTGTCGTAAGAGCATAACCCCTACGGAAATTTCGTTGGAAAACTTATAATAAATTTACAGATCAGATGACATTGACACTGCTTAGAAGTGACGGCACACATGTTTTTGCTTATAATAACAATGTATTGTAAATTCTATCTGAATTCACTGTTATTAAAATTCACAAGCATAAAAACCATTGTACACCAGTACTCATCTTTCCCCTTTTCTTCTATTTCCCCACGCCCGCGCTGTGCCTCGTATACTTAAAGGGTATCAATAATCCCTTGAGTGGGCGTAAATTATATATAAAAAAAGAAACCCAACCCATCGTATTAGCGCAAATTTTACGAGTCTACTGATGTTGTATGGAGCCGGTTCGGTACTCGAGGTTCACACTTGACGCATCGCTAGGAGGAGCTCTACCTCATTATGGCATTCTATCTCAGTCGTCGAGTCGTTCAATAAATTCTTATCTCATGCCAGAGTTCCACTGTATTCCGGTAAAAGTCATACTATGATATAAATATTATACTGGATTCGTTTAGCTTTAATTGGATAATTAAGGGTTGTAGGCGGTAATCGAAATAATATTCTTAATGGAAAAACTTTTCAAACTTCTAAACGAGTCCGTTGCCTACTAAATTGAGTGGATGTAAGTAATGATAATAAAGGCTTATTTAGTTAATGAGTGGGAATGGACTTAGTTTTCTGAATTAAATTTCCAGGCTACTATGTATTTATTATTATTATTAATTTGACGAAAGTAAAGCTTACCTTGGAAACAGGATTATTTGTAAGGACATGAATTTCAGTGTTTATTATCAATTACGAGGGGCGTTCAATATATTCTCGGTATCGGGGTGAAGCTGTGGTTGTATATATAAATTGACTTATTTATCAAGTAATACTATTATTTTAGTGCATTCATGTAAAATTTCATATAAATGTGATTATTAATTCGCGTTTTATCTCTAGTTAAACAGAATCATAATGGCAACTGAGACGATGATGGTGAAAATTGAGCATCGCGCTGTAATTAAATTTCTCACTAAGCAAGGAAAAAGTCAAAAAACTATTCATGAAGAGATGGTGGCTGTTTACCAGGGTTCCGCACCTTTTTTTTTTTTTTTTTTTTTTTTTTTTATAATGAGCGCGCGCTCAAGGGGTTTGAGTACCCTTAAGGTGATTGTACACAGCGCGGGCAAAGGAAATTTAGGGAGGAAGAAAAGAGAGGTACCGATGTACATTGTTTTTAAATGTTTGCATGTTATAACGACCAGGAAATACAGAGATCGGCAGGGCATTCCATAAGCGAGTTGTACGGCTTAGGAACGAATCACGATATTTTAGAGTACGTCCGAAAATGGGCTTGAGGGTATACTGATGAGCATTCATAGCGAGACGGGTGTTACGGTTGAAAGTTTGAATGGGCGGAATGCTACTGGCGATTTCAGTGGAGCACTGGTGGTGGAAGTAGCGATAAAACAAAGTGAGACACGAGACATTTCGTCGGTGTTCGAGGGTGTCCATTGATTGACTGATATTAGTATCGTCAATAAGTTTTATCGCACGGTTTTGAATCCTATCTAGCAGGTGCAGAGATGTTTTAGGAGCACCTGACCAGATGTGGGAGTTGTACTCCAATTTTGGGCGGATGAATGCCTTATATATTGAGGCCAGATCAGAGGGGGTAAAATATTTCTTACATCGCTTGAGGAAACCTAGACATTTCGCAGCATTTTTGGCGACATCAAATATGTGGTCATTCCAACGTAAGTTGTCATTGACACACATACCGAGAATGGAAAGTTTTTCGGTTTCGACGATGCAAGTGCCATTCATAGATAATGGCTGGGTGTTTAAATTTCGCTTTAAAGACAGCAGACAGCATTGTGTTTTGGAAGCATTAAATTCCACTCTATTGATAGTTCCCCAATTGGTTATGCTGTTGATATCGGAATTTAATGAGCTTAGCATACGCTGCCGTTCTCGTACTACAGCCGAAGAGCAGGGCCGTGAGTCCGGGAACGAATATGAAAAGCAGAGAGTACTGTCATCAGCAAAGGAATATATTGGATTAGAAGTAGTAGACAAGAGATCGTTAATGAAAATTAAAAAGAGTGTCGGTGACAGAACAGAGCCCTGGGGCACACCAGCATTTATTTTGTGAATATCAGACTTGAAACCGTCCAAGACAACTTGAATTGAACGTTCCGAAAGGTAATTTCTAATCCATTGAAGAAGAGAGTCGTCGATCCCAAATGCACGCATTTTCGACAAAAGAGCCTGATGCCAAACTCTGTCAAATGCCTTAGAAATATCAAGTGCAACTATCTTGCTTTCGCCAGATTGATGTACGCTTTGGTTCCACTTTTCGGTGAGACATGCCATCAAATCACCAGTGGACCTGTTGCTACGAAAACCGTACTGTCGGTCATTGAGAAGTTTTCGTGTTTCGAGATATTTCATGAGCTGACGATTTATCAGTGTTTCCATGACCTTGGAAAGAAGGGACGTAAGTGCAATGGGTCTGTAGGAGGAGTGAGAAGATGATTCGCCTTTTTTAGGGACGGGCTGGACAAATGCTGTTTTCCATCTGCTCGGGAAGAGTCCTAAAGTGTAGGATTGATGAAAAAGCTAACGCAGTGGTTTTGCCAGCGAGGAAGAACACCTCTTCAACGCTATCAACGTCTGGTATTCGCGTGGGCTCATTTACAAGCTGCGTTAGGTTGTTTTCCGCAGCGAAGATCTCAACACACCGTCCTTCGGGTGTTGTCTGTCCAGAATGTCGAAGCCACCCAGAATTGTGTATATTGAAGTCGCCCGTAATAACGATTTCAGCATGAGGATACAGGGATACAATTCTTTGAATGGAGTCAGACAGCGCATCAAACTCGTTAAAGGTTGAATTGCTGTCCAGTTTGGGGCTTCTATAAATAAAGCAGTAGTGTATAATTTGCTTACGGAGATGGAATTTTAACCACATGAAGTTGAATTCCGGATTGGAACATGGATCACATTGTGGTGGAGTTTGGTAAGCTACATCACTACGCACATAAATGGCGAGACCGCGGTGAGAGAAGAATAATGGCACTAATTCGTAGCCAGGTAGCTTCAGATCAGAATGATCTGAGAGGTGTGGGCGGGGATCTACCTGTGTTTCACTAAGTGCCAAAACAGCTGGTCTGTACTTACAGACGTGGACGTACGCAGAAAAGTGATTACTTTTTAGCCCGCGTATATTGGCTACGTCTACCCTGAATTCCCTAGTCATAATCACAGACAAACACAGAAAACACAAACACCGACGATACTAAGCAAGGCTGTGAAGTGGAAATTCTGACGTTGGCTTACCGAATCAAATTGTTGTAGGTGTTATGCCCTTACAACAATATGAAACAGTGCACCAACAAAATTTTCACTCACAACCCCGCTATCCATCAGTTGTTACATACACTCAGCCACTGCCCGTACCGTATGGTAAATACAGTAACGGCAGTGACTGAGTGCAAGCAACAGTACTTCGACTCGGAGCGGGTGAGGTGGGATACCCGCACTGTCACTGCACTGCACTTCTTTTTCTTTTTTATATATTTATATTTTTTTATTTTTTCGCACGCGCTTTTTTTTTTTTTTTTTTTTTTGCTGCACAGCACACAACAATATTGCGATATTGCGAGTGCACTGGTGGAGCTGTGCACTCGACGGTGGTCGACTCGGTACTCCCTGTACAACTTCTTCAGTTCCGCTCAAAAGCTCTGACCTTCATTGTCAACTGTGCAAAAGTGGTCAAGTGAGTTCAAGAGAGGCAGAGAGAGCATTGAAGACGACCCCCGCTCCGGCTACTGTTTGTACGGAAGAAAGCATCAAAAAAGTCGAAAAACTTGTTGGTGGTCGGTAATTTTAACACATTGTTACCGCCGAATTCTCCGTTCAACGCACCGTACCACGGAAGAGTGCCCGACCACTAAGAAGAGTGGTCGTAGGTTAAGGTGTTAAAATGGGCGTCAAGCGATTGCTCTTCCGTTTAACTACTCACACCCAGAACCGCGACTTAATGTGGGACTCGCGCTCCGAGAGGACAAAAAAAAATAATTAAACAATAAAAAACAAAACGTAGGAGGAAAAGTACAAATCGGTTTCTACAAACGTTACAATCTTTAATGACTTATTAAATATAAATTTACAATATCTCTTAAAACTAACTTAGGTCTCAGTCAATTAGTCATAAATTCATTAATCTTAACCTTTTATAATCTAATTCAATTAAAAAAAAAATACATGATTTAACTAGGATGACAATAAAAAAAAGGATTACTCGGATACGAAACCCGGGAACTTGAGCTCGCCTCCTCCGCTTTCCATGCCGCGTCGAGGTCAAACATCAACGAAATCACTTATTATCATTACTATCTCATCTAATCAAAACCCGATTAATGCACTCGCATGGGAACAAAAAACCAATTGCAACTTATGTTCTTCTCCCCGAGAAAATATCAAATTCTGGATCTTTAGCCACTACTTCCAGCCTGGTTTCGTCTTTTTCCAAAATGTTGCGCCAGCACTACTTCAAATTATACAACCGCACACTATAAAAAAAAAAAAAAAAAAAACAATATCCAACCACCATAAATGTATATAGCACAATTCATTTGGGACCAATCGGTAAACTACGAGTATGTGATAGTTTCAATTCAATTCCTTTTTTTTCCCTTTTAATTCATTGCATTTTTTTTTGCGTGTATTAATTTTACTTTCGGTATCTCAAATTTAATTTCAGGTATTCTATTTTTCTTTTTTTTCCCGAGAACTTCTAGTTGTTTCCGGCACTATCTAGCTTCCTATTCTTTTTTTTATTTTCTAGATATATTCTTCTGGAAGCTATTATCACTCATGATCCTGTACCGCATTTCTCCACTCGCTAGTTAATTTTTTTTTCTGTATTTCTTTTCTCTTACACTACTAACTATTTTTCACCGGACTACCGAACTGCTTGCTTGACTCCTTCTAACTGACCCTCACTTTCAATCGCAGCCTTACCATTTTCTTACGCCCTACCAGTCACCTGTTTTCTTCAATCTCGTACCACCTACCATGATCCGTTTTTTTTTTCTTGTTGAACTGTTTTATCAGATCAGAACACATCTCCTGATTTTCTATATCCGCTAATCCTTACCGAAGGAATATCATACGATACTTTGACGTCGGATCGCGCAATGTGGAAACTAGAGCAATTGAAACGAAAAAAAAACACAGTCCTACACGGACATTTGAACCTGGGAACCGAGAATTGCTTGCCGGGTTGGTAACCTGCTGACCCAAGTTATTTCTGCCGCCGATGGTGCCAAAATATGAACAGGTGCTAATGATGGTTGGAAGAATATTATTAATTACCAGCGAACGAAAACCTGCTCTATAAATAACAGTTGCTATATAAAATAACAGTTTTATTGATTTTGGGTTTAGATATAAGAGAAAAGGCTCAAATTATGATTGCACATTCATATTACATTAGAACTGAAAAGCTTCATTTGCTTTACGTATTTAAATTCATTTGTCAGGCGACCGAGAAATGAATTGGACTTAAATAAATAGGCAAATAAAAAACACAGCATAATTAAAATATAACTATGTAAAGGTCCATTCACAGCTCAGCGAACGAGTGAATATTCGCAAATTTTGACATTTCATTCACAGCTACTTTTTCATTTAATAGCAGCGACCTGCGAATACAAATTGTCATTCGTTATATATATGCGAGTGAAAATTTTTATTCGTCTATGTATAATTCGCAGCATTTTTTTAAATATATTTTTCATAATTGCTGCTGCTGATGTAGACGCTCCCTCCGTTACTTCGCCTTACAGCTTTTCGGTTGAAGCCTATACGGAGAGGCGCTTGTCTACGTTAGGGGTTGGTTTTGGTTTTCTACTCCGTTTTGTTGTCATTTCCCTTCTATGCATGCCCTTCATCTGTACTATAAGAACGGGCAATGGTTTTGTTTTATGTAATAAACAAAAAGTAAACAAAAGAGTGATCATGACAGTGAGAAAGTATTAACAAGACTCACACAAAAACTTGTAGCATTAACGATGAAAGCATACTTTTCCAGAACGTTTCCTTTTTCCTCTTGTTTCTATTAACAGTATAGTTATTTCACTAGCTTCTGCAATTATAAAATTCCCATTTGTTGTTGCAGCCTTGAATTCCAATTATAATATATATATTTTTTTTTATAATTTACGCGCGCCTAAGGGGTTAGATACCCCTGAAACTCAGGTGTATTTGGTTTCGATATTAGCTCTCCAGGGGTGGGAGTCCGAATAGGACGGAGAGTTTTTTCTTCACTCAGAGTGATTCGAAGTCATAATTCGCACTAGTTTTTTGTGGTTGAAACTCTACAACAGCCAAATCTATGTTATGCCTTCACACGCAGAATTTTTCTGTCTGAGTTCCAATTACACAAATGAAAAACTGACTTACCATGGGCAGGATTCGAACCTTGGACCCTCAGAGTGAGAAGCGATTGCTAGTACCACTACACCACGCCCACCCCGAAATAGTGGCTCTGTGTCCGATGGCATGGATGGGGTTTCAGTGAAATGTATTATCCTATGGTCGTCATGGGTTTAAAATATATTACATTAATGCTCATAGCTAAACTTGCGTGAATTGATTCACTTTCATCATATTTTTGTTGAATTGGGTGTGAATACAACATATGAAAGTGAAATCAGGTTTCACAATTACCTGTCAGCCTCTGAATTGTAAGAAAATGTGGAGTAGCAGTCTATTATGACATATGGTATGCTTTAAATGTAAAATAATAATCGAATCGTATAGCAAGGACATCAAATATTTTTTCCTGTAGATCACTCATGATAACCCTAAGTGTAAAACACTATAGTAAATATCGCATACAACAACAGAAGTTATTCCCAAGCGCCCCTGTTTTAAGAACCTCAACAATGTTGCGCTCTCTGTCTCCGGGGACTTCTCCTTCGATCTCCTTAAATCTGATTCTATAGCATGCTAAATGGAAGCTATATTCTATTACTTTGAATTGGGAAATGCGAGTAACTCATCTTTTGCTACACGTGCAGCCAAAAAAGATATAGCATGTCCAAACTGGACATCCATCAAGTCCCTAACAAGTTTTGGAACAAAAAATACTTTCAAAACTTCCCACATGTAACAAACTCAATAGTCACCTGTTTTTGACTCCCTGGCGAAATACGAATTTGATGTAATACCAGAGTTAAAGTTTTTCAATAACATACGCTCACTCAAATCAGATGCTGTTGTCTCGGCAACGAATCGAGTTTATAAAAATGAGTCGGCCTTACTTCCTACTCGTAAGTATACTTACGCATGAAGATCATTTTCGTTCAAAAAAAAAAACCTAATCCTATTTCGACGTCCGATTTTCGCCTTATAAATGTCCTACCATGGCTGTCAAAATTTTTCGAAAAAATTCTTAAGGAACAGATCTCTAGTTATCTTGCTCATCATAACTTGTTGTCGGTCCAGTCGGGCCAATCATAGCCGTAGCGTAACTATGAAATACTTGAAGACATAAGGGCTAATTATGACTTGGCCCATATCACTTTACTCTGTCTATTCAACTTTCATTAAGCATTTAACAGTTTAAACTATGATATCCTAATATCCTACACTACTGATGTTGTTTGGATATAGTGCTAGATCTGTGGATCTAATAAGTACATTTTTTCTTTAAGGATCTGATCCGCCAATTGCGATTGCACTGCGAACTAAAAGATGTTTTTCACCACAAAATCAGTATTACGAAGCCAAGAGAGGCTCGACTCTTTTGATGAAATTGAAAATCTCGCTGGTGAGGATTGTGAGAATTTCCCTAGGGATTAAAATTTCTCTGAGGAAGTATCATCTCCAAGCCACTTACACCCATGCATTCATATAAAATGTATTCCGCAGTTTCATCGTCTTCCATGCAAAGACGACATTCAGTTTCCTTAATAAGACCTATTTTGTGTAGGTGATATCGTAGTTTAGAAATCCAATCAGTCATCTGACATAATTATTTTTGAGTGGTAAGGATTATTTAGATTTGTTGTATAAGGGTTTGGTTTTTAGACTGACGAAGCCCTGGGATGTCTTCCCAATGGGATATACACATTTTGTTCTTGTAACGTAGTTGTGCAGTTGTGCTTTGCTCTAAATCCAGATTGGTGTTGGGTCAGTAAACTAATTTTCCGGAATAAGTCCGGTCATTATAATTGTATTAAATAAGTTCTTTATGTGTTTGGAGAGAACTGGCAACAAGATTTTAATGAATTTCAGATGAATACCATCCAGACCTATAGCATTCGATTTAATAGAATGAATAGCCTCACCTACAGTTGTCTCATCCACAAGGAAGGAAAAAGAATGCAGTGTTTCTTGCTCTGTTTGGAAACTGTCAAAAAAGGAAAAGTCAATCTGATTATTTTTTGGTGGTGCACTGTTAGTAAACTTCTTATTAAGTTCATTAAGGTCAATATTGCTAAAGTCAGATTCACTTCTGGTAATGCCGGCTTGCTGAATAGATTTCTAAAACGCTGAACTTGATCTATTGGAGCTAATCTTATCTGCGCTATCTAAAGCACAGCAAACTTCGTTTGTCAATAAGGTCTTGAATCTGTTGAGTGAACCAAGGAGTGCTAGGTTTTTGTATTCTTTTTCTTACAACGGGAACATGTTTATCAAAAAGATAGTCAGTGTTATTTTTGAATCCAGAAAATTGAAAGTTTACGTCAGATTTACAGCATATAGAATAGGTGACCAATTAAGGTTATCACAGTTATTAAACAACGTAAGCCATAGTGTATAGCAGATGTTGTTGGGGTCACACGTCTGTGGAATTCTCTGAAGTTTATTTCAGTTTTTATAAGTCTTCTCATAAATTATAAATCTAGTAATTTATCTTAAAATTTGAACTCTTTTGTCAAATCATTTGAGTGAATTAAAAATGCAATGAAGTGTGTTCTGTGTAATTTAAAAGTCGACAGACTAAAGGAACTTAAAATTCAATGTAAGAGTTGCAATAATTATGTACATGCAAAATGTGCAAAGTTAGAAAAAAGAGACATCGAATATTACGAGAAGAGTGAGCTGGTCTACAAGTGCGAAGTCTGTTGCGGTCAACGACGTAGGTTTTTTTTGGCGAAGGAGTTACCTATACAAACTCTTTCCTCCACTCTTTCTACGCCACCTAATCTCACCAATCAACCGAAAGCTCCTCCGTTCCTATTTCATCAACTGCTTCCTGCTCTGCTGCTGTTTCTGCAAACCAATATGTTACTGTTGCTTCTCTCAAAAATTCTGCTGCTGAGAAAAAAAAATATAACGCTTGATATGCTGTTTCGAGAGATTCTGAAATTACAGCAAATAAATTCAGATGCTCTTGAAAAAATCAAATCTCTTTAAGAAAGAAATGCCGCTCTTACGGTCACGGTGAACATTTTGGAATACAAGATCAACACACTGGAGCATAGAGAAAAACAAAATGAAGTTGATATTGTGGGTATGCCTGATTGGTCTTATGCCAATGCAAAAGAGAAGGTCATTCAACTTCTAACTGCCAAAGTAGGACTACCATTAGAACCAAATGACATTGAGACTTGTACTGTAAAGAATATGAGTAAGAGAAAGGGCAATTATTCCAATAATGTAGCAGGCCCTTTACCCACAGTGGCTGTAAAGTTTACTTCTCCCTTGCGTAAGAAGCAGTTAATAAATACTTTGAGAAAAAAAACTCAAACTATTTGCAGACAACAACAATTCTCGCATATTCATTAACGACTGCCTCACTGCATACACAAGATCTCTTCTGAAGAAAGCCAAGCATCTTAAAGCATAAAACAAATGTAAATATGTATGGACAAGGGATTCATCTGTTTTCATCAGAAGAAGAGAATGCGACAGTGCAATTAAACTACGTAATTATAAGGATTTTTCAAAAAATGGTTTTACTATTTCTTAATAATTGTTTGTCATGAATAATATTAATAATACAAATTCTTTATTAAATTCTCTTAACCATAACGTAGCAAATAATACTAGCTTTTCTCATATACAAAATAATACAATGAATTGTTTTTGCATCAATCATCCATACAGGAAAATTATTCAGGTTTTTCAGCAGTTCTCCAAAACATACGTAGTCTTCGTAAAAATGTTGATGTATTTCTTGCCCATCTTGCTTCTCTTGACCATTTACCAGATTTCATATTTGGTTCAGAAATTTGGATTTACGAATGTGAAATTTCTGACTTTCATATTCCTTATTTTATATTCGAGGCTTATCGAAGTGATATTGAGTGTGATGTATATGATAATGGTGGAATGGTACCAGAAATAAATTTTTGCATCCACTTTTTTTTATCTCGATTTTTTAATTTTTTTTTTACAAGGGAGCCATTTTGCTTTTTTTCACTCAAATATTTCAAATCTTCTACGGGACAGAATGACAACCCTACTGGATAATAATCTTTTTGGAATTTTGATTTAAGATGATTACAAAAGGAGTAATCAGGGGGGGCAGCCACCTGCTTTTATTTTTAAGAGACCTACTTTATCTTACCAAAATGACCTTAATTTTTTGTTTATTTAACAAAAATATTTGTGTATTTTTCAATAGCTAAATAATAACATATAATTATCATAAGAAGATTGTATTTCATTTTTCGCAAAAAAAATCCTTAAAAACCTTCAAAATTTAACCCCGGGCACGAGACTACGCCCCTTAAAGAACAAACTTTATGCTAAAATTAAAAAGCATTCGCTTAACTTCAGACTCAAAAACCACGGTAACGACATCTGTAACGAGTTAAAAGCTATGTAAAGAAAGATATTACGGGAAAAAGCCTGTGGCAAGCTCAGGTAATTCTAAATAGAAATGTGACGTAGTAGATCCTTAATAGAAAAAAACCAGAGACTGATGTTTCTATAATGAATGGTACATCCTTAATCAATGATCCCACATCTGAGCAAATCTGTTTATCAATCAATCGTTTTTCAAATATAAATGCCAATATTAATTATACTTCTACAAGTAGATCATGGGAATGTTTTGAAGATATTATTGATGACTGATTCAATGCTCAGAGCTTTTTCTGTGAAAATTTTACTGCATTGGAAATTCATAACGTTATCATGTCACTTAAAACTTCGAGTTCCATATCAAATGACATGATTTCCAGCAAAATTTTAAAGCATATTTCGTTTACTGTTTGTGATGTCCTAATGTACATATTTAACCTTAGCGTCCAGAAAGGAGTATTTCCAGATGCACTTAAACTGGCTATTGTTATTCCTCTGCACAAAAAAGGCGAAACTACAAGTCTTAGCAACTACCTAACTGGTAGTTAGGTAACTAGCTAACGGTTGCACTAAGTATAATCTGAATAATTGTTTTCATAAACTGGAGAAAATCTTCACATCCTAATAAGATAGATCCATTAATTGTTAAACAAAAGCACTTTTCTCAAGATGGTATGATTTCCATAACTTACGTGTCAATAACATATATTTTGTAAACATATCTGTTGTAAAAAACAATCGCACCTTTCACCTTTCTATGTGGTCTTTGCGCCCCGTTTGTTCAATAATCTACCTATTAATCTGAGAAGCCAGAGATTTGAGGCATCCTTCTTGAAAAAATTAAAACAGTTTCTTTTTTCATTGAACTTTGAAGAAATAATGCCTGTTTACATTGGGGCCGGGATGAAAGTCCTCACCATGAACGTCGTGTTCACATTGTCATGGGGTTGAAAGACTTTTGACAATTGGAACACTTGAATCGGAGCAGTTTTGATTTTGAAATTTGAGCAGTTGGCTCATACTTTTTTTCCTATTCTTCACACTTCCTTTCTCATCAACGGAGGGTCCAGGTTCGAATCCTGCCCATGGCAAGTCAGTTTTTCATTGTGTAATTGGAACTCAGACAGAAAAATTCTGCGTGTGAAGGCATAACACTGACACGTAGATTTGGTGGTTGTAGAGTTTCAAGCACAGAAAAGAAAAATACTGTGATATACCTCGAATCACTCTGAGTGAAGAAAAACTCTCCGTCCTATTCGGACTCCCACCCCTGGAGAGCAAACATAGAAACCAAACACACCTGAGATTCAAACCACTACAAAAACAATTTTCCTTTCTCCTCCTTCTATCTTTCCGCCCGCGCCCTAGCAACAGGAAAAGGGTATCTAACCCCTTAGGCGCGCGTAGATTATATAAAAAAAAAAAAAAAAAAAAACAACGATCAAAACTAAAATGAAAAAATATGTCCGAAATGGAACTTCAATGCTTCACCCAAAAATCCACTTTAGAAATGGATTTTCGGTGGAAGTAACCCTTCTTTTTCCCACTTCAATAAAAAGCGTTCCCTCTCTTTCGGACAATCTTCCTGCCCGTGCCAATGTGAGCAGGCACATAGACTCATTATTAAACGTTATAGTCTAAATCTATGTTTTGCTATATTTCTCTCTCTTTTTATTTGTTTCCTTTTGATATTTTTTTTCTTCTAATGACATTGTATTTTTTTTTTTTTTTTTTACGTTAATCTTATTAAATTCCATTTAACAATATTATAATTATAGTAACATGAAGGGGTCCAACTAATGACCCCTCAATCTACATTATGTTAAATTAACATCTGGATCACTCGCCACTTGTCACTCGGCAGTAGAGTGTTATTAACTATTTTATGATAATCTTTTGTTAATGCTTATTTGTAGAAATGATTATTTATAAAGTTTTTTTTTCACGAAATAAATAATAATAATAATAAATAAATGGAAGAAAACTGATGAAATTCTACAAAAACACTATTTGAACTGGTGAAGAAATTTGATCATAGTGTGCAATCAAGTTAGTTTCAGAAACAAGAAAAACATCAGCACTTTGTCAGGTTGAAAATGAGTGGAGTTGACGCATCTACAAACTGCTTATTTTTGCATCTTAGAATGTCGAGATTAAAATCACCACACACTACGCCCTTAGTGTAGAGAGGTCCTAAGTCTTCAAGATGATTCCTTACTTTCTTATAACAGGATACATTAGAAAGAAAGAAAGAAATTTTATATTTTCTACCACTATTTCTAAGAAAATATATTCAGTATCGTCTAAAATTGTGGATTGCTTCACTACTTTACGATGCAAATTATTTTTTACATACACGGCAACACCCCGCAAAACCCATTTCGTCGATCAGCCCGATACATTTTATATCCATGCACAAAGATATGTCCTCATATCCGGATTTAAATAAGTAAATGTTATATAATTGAGTTGCGCAAAAATTATATTTACATATTTATTAAAGTTACCTAAACAACGCCACAATTCTGAGTACTAACTTCTGGAATAGTTTATAATTTTGGATAATATTTTATAATAATCGTTGCAAAAATTTAATTTTTCATTTGCATTTAGCAGTACTTTTTATCATTATTTTGAACACACGTATTTCCTTTTAATTAAATCATCTTACCTTCCTACTTTACTTTTATCTGCTGGCCAAGATGCCAAAAATTTACAAAATTTTCTATAACACATAACAAATTTACTAAAAGTTAAAGAAAACTGACATGCTAGAATTTTTGGTTAGAATATTGTAGATAACCATGAATGTTCTATCCAAAGTTCAACAACTTTCCAGATTATAAGCATAGATCAAATAACTAATCCATTTGCCAACCCTTAATTTACACAAAGCCTAACAGTAAGTGAATTATCAACACATTATCCATCTCTGTTGACAACCGGTAAAGTGCTTTCAGCGCCCCTTGGTGACATTTCTTTTTACCTCCACGGCTAGTTGGATTTAGCTGGGAGCATATTCATATGTAAAGGCTAGTACTCTGTTCATTCACGTGAAAATCCACTGGCAACATACATTTTTCAGTCGTGGAATATGACGTTTCAAAAATAAATGTTGCTGGGAAAAGTCAGCGGAGTAGATAGGTACATCTGGCATCTGATATATGAATATTGTTTTTCTTTTTGGTATTTCTGGATACGGCAATTGTGTCTTTTCGGAAAGTTAAAAATATAACAACTAAAAAAAAACAAAGAATAAAGAGAATACACAAACAAATCAAGGAATTCTGTGACTTCAGCTCGGATACTGTCAGTTTTTCTCTTATCTGTCACTTTTCACGTACATTTAAATGGCACAGGCATTTAAATTGGCGTGAAAAAATGTTGCAGGCGACTGCTTAGATTCATGTTGATAACATTTCATGAGAGGGAACAGAGTACTACTTTGGCGGAAATATTTGGAAATTTTGACAATTATTTCACGAGCAGTTTTTTTTATATGGAGTTTTTCGGGAAATTTCACGTGGAATCGAACACAGTACTGGGCTTAAAGGGTAGTACTCTGTTCATTCACGTGAAAATCCACTGGCAACATACATTTTTCAGTCGTGGAATATGACGTTTCAAAAATAAATGTTGCTGGGAAAAGTCAGCGGAGTAGATAGGTACATCTGGCATCTGATATATGAATATTGTTTTTCTTTTTGGTATTTCTGGATACGGCAATTCTGTCTTTTCGGAAAGTTAAAAATATAACAACTAAAAAAATACAAAAAATAAAGTGAATACACAAACAAATCAAGGAATTCTGTGACTTCAGCTCGGATACTGTCAGTTTTTCTCTTATCTGTCACTTTTCACGTACATTTAAATGGCACAGGCATTTAAATTGGCGTGAAAAAATGTTGCAGGCGACTGCTTAGATTCATGTTGATAATATTTCATGAGAGGGAACAGAGTACTACTTTGGCGGAAATATTTGGAAATTTTGACAATTATTTCACGAGCAGTTTTTTTTTATATGGAGTTTTTCGGGAAATTTCACGTGGAATCGAACACAGTACTGGGCTTAAGGTTTAATTTCGGTGTGGAACAAAATAAATAAATTAGTTAAAGAATTTATTTTTATCTGATAAGAATAAAGTTGAAATGTCGAGAAAAAATACGCGGGTTTCGGAGTAAGTGCTTGTGAAGTGTTTAGATGGGTTAATTTAAATAGAATCGCTTGTGAAACACGAAGAAATTGTGCTCTGTTTACATTTTTTAAAACACGATTCTATTTAAATTATCCCATCTAAAGACTTCAGAAGCACTTATTTCGAAATTCGCTTATGTTTTCTCGACATTTTAGCCCAACACGTATTTGAAAACAAAAATTTATTAATCTTGTTTCGTACGGAATTTTAACTTCCCATACTAATTTGTTCCCGCCAACGATCTTTCGAAACTCGCTTATCTTTACTCGACATTTAAACCCAACACGATTTTGAAAACAAAAATTTCGTTAACAAATTTATTAATCTTGTGTCGTACCGAATTTTAACTTCCCATACGAATTTGTTCCAGCAAGCGAATTGTCAGAAATTGAAATAGGGGCTTAAGTACAAAAAATATCCTCCAGAGTTGTCGTTCCGAGTCTCAATTGGTGTTTATTTAACACATAATTTGAATTTCTCATACGATTTTGCTCCCATCAACGAACTGTCAGAAATTAACATAGGGGTTTAAGTACAAAAAATATCCTACAGAATTTAAGTTCCGGGTGTCAATAAGCAATTTGCATGTTTAGGCACAAACTCTGTACTGTGGCATATTTTAAAATCAATTTCTTTTTAGTTTGGTATGTGTGAAGTAAACAAAATTATTTAATAATACTAATAAGTAATAAATTGTAAAGTTTATTTTGATTTAAAAGAAAACAGCGGATTTTTATTTTCTTTTTTTCTGTTTATTCTCTTTCTTTTCGTTTTTATCGCAAAAAAGTGCCGGAATAAATGGCAGACCCTTTTCAAGTTCTGCCAACTTCACAGTTTTTATAAAAAATGACATTTTACAAGACTACAGAGGTCGCTTAAGTTGACAAAAGGAATTATATAACAGCTCGGCCAATCTGACACTTGATTGGCCTCGATCAAGATAATTTAAAATAGATGATTTAGTTGCTGCTCTGACATTTACGTTAATTCGGTGTCAGGTGACAGATATTAATGATTTCAGCATTCGGTAATTCCTTTGGTTCTAACCGTTTACGTATTTTACTAGCTTCCACAACACCATCATATGGAAGCTGAGTCAACTGACAGTTTTCCGCGTCTCTAACCACATACCGATCGTTAGGTAATACCTTATGAACTACATACTACAAACTTCTTGTTTTGCCCTACGGTTGTATCAATATGCCTTATGACAACATAGTCGCCAACTGAATATTGCCCTGCTGGCCGACTGTGCCTTAGGAAATACTGCAAACTATAATCTTGGGACTTTTCTATGGCATTTAATGCCCTTGACCTATTTTTATCGAAATCGCGTTGCTTGACCTAACTAATTTTTTCGTCCAAATATTCCGTTAATTCATCAAAAATTTTATTCCTTTGATTTATTCCAAACAACAATTGACTGGGTGCCGCTTTCGTTGTACTGTGTACTGTATTGTTTAACGCGTATTCAATCTGATCCAATTTTGATACCCAGTCTGCGTGTTGAACCAACTCCGTTAGCTTACTAAGCATTGCTCTAAGGACACGATTCACCCGTTCCACTTGGCCATTGGCCTGAGTGGAAGCCACTGCGACTTTGACATGGTCAACATTATTCTTAAGTAGAAAATTACTGAACTCGTTAGAAGTAAAACAAGAACCTCGGTCAGAAATCACGCGTCGGGGGCGACTATAGTAACTAAAGTGTTTTTGTAGTTGCTTAGTGCTTGTCGAATTAGCTGGATATAAGCGAACAAATTTTGTAAATGCATCGATAACGACAAGCACATGTTTACGTTTCGAAATGATTGAAGGCAGGGGGCCAAAGTGATCTACGTGAACTGTATCAAAGGGAATTGGGTTTTTAGGTATATTAAACAAGTTATGTTCGTTTATGCGAGCTGGTGCAGAATTTAGGATACATTTTATACAATTTCGTATAAAGTGGCTAATTTTATCTTTCATGTTAGCAAACCAATAATTCTTTCGTATTTGATCATAGCATTTATCGATGCCCTATCTTTTCATGTATCCTCTATTTCCTGCGGCACATATAATAAAAAATCGGAGCCACTTCTTCTAAAAACCAACCCGTTATGCAACTCGAATTCATCAAAACACCAAACTCTACCTTCTCCTCTATTCCCCTTATTCTGTCATCACGATTTTGTGTCACCTGTATGTGAAATTTCAATTCATCACTGTCTACAGCAGCAATAATTTGGCAATCGATTTTATCTTTATCGTGGTCAAGAGCATCCTCACACAAATGTTGCTTCGGATGACACCGACTCAATGCATCGACGTGTCCCATAGATATTCCACTTCGACGCTGAATTGAATAATTAAAGTTTTCTAATTCTAGCGCCCATCGAGCAATTCTCGGGTTAACTTGTTTTTTACTCAAAGTCATTGTAAGTGAATTACAATCAGTAATTATCTTAAATGGAATTCCCTCCAAGTACACACGAAATCGTTGAAGTGCATAGATAATGGAAAGGATCTTTTGGGTGACTTTTGATTCTTTGGAACCGGATAATGTGTAATATATTTAATATGGGCCTCGCTTAGTTAAATACCCGACCGGTTCACCAAATAACCTAAATATTCAGTTTCGTCGTAACCAAATTTACATTTACTTAATTTTACTTCTAGACCTCTCTTATAAGTTCTTTACAATACCTCTGCAACTACCTGTACGCAAATCAAATGTCATCAATGTAAATTATAATTTTGCCTGCATCAATCAAATCACGAAAAATATTATAAAGAAAACGCTGAAAGTTTGAAGGTGCATTTTTTAATCCAATTGACAATGAGGCGTAACGAAAGAAGTTAATTAGATGGAATCATTATGCATCGCGCACTGATTAAATCCGTCTTTCAAATCAATTAAAGTGAACCAACATTTATTAGCCATGTACTCAATACAGTCCTCTATCAATGGCAGCGGAAAATTATCACGAATAGTCTTTTTGTTTAGTGCTCGGTAATCAACACAAATTCATGTTCTGCCATCTTTTTCCTTTACTAAAACTATAGCGGACGCATAAGGCGATTGGCCTGGTCGTATAATTTTTCTAGCAATTAAGTCTTCAGTTATTTTCTGAACCTCTGATCTGTCGTGAAAGGAAAGTCGACGAGGACTGCAGTGAAATGTGGTATCATCAGTTTCCTTATCTTCATTTTATAATTGTATGGTGTCTGAATAATTTTCTTTGGTTTTAAATAAGAATTTGTTATAAGTTTAGTTAACACCTCAGAATGGTATTTATCGAATCGCGGGCAAATATCAATCAGTGTTGGTCTATCTATGTCAATAGCACATAACCTCCTAACAAAATCCTCGACACAATCAGCGGCCAAGACACACCCAGGCAGTGGCACAGAGACTCGCTTTTCCCTATCAGTTGAATCCACAACAACTGGTTTATTCGCAGCGGGTGGTGTGCACACTTGTTTGCTAAAATCACTAATTTATTTGAATTCAGTTTATGTTAAAATACATTTTTTGTTTGAGTTAAACAAATATTAAATATTTTCATGAAGTCTCGTCCCAGGATTACCGGAATTGTCATCACTTCATTAGGTATAACTACGAAAGAAATAATTTTCGATTCATTTCGGTAGTTGACTAAGCATGAAATAGTACCGTATGTATATATCTTATTTTTGCCAAGATCGAGAAAATTAGTTGGCATCGAAACGTCTGTGAATTTAACAAATCCTGGGACATTTGATTGTTGAATTAAACTAATCGGACTACCGGAGTCAATGAGAGAAGAGAAATATATGAACTTGGTGCATCTGTCTTAACAAGAGCTGTGATAATTATAATGGAAAGCCAACCTTAACATTTGCATTGCGCGTACGACTCCTGAAACATCTTTGTCAACATTATCGTTGGAATTTACTCCTGAAGATTCCAGGGCAGCAACTATCTGGTGGCGTCTGGACTTTGGGCAATCTTTGCGCTGATGACCCATCTGGTGGCAAGTAAAACAGGAGCCAGGAGGCCTTTGTGGCTTCGGGCAGGAACTTTGAAAATGCCCATACTGGGAACAATTAAAACATCGGATTGCTTCTTTTCCAGAAGTAACAGCTGAGGTTCTCAGCCTCGGAGCACTAATACTGACATTTAGCTTTCTCTTGTTTGCACGGCGTTGCTCATATCGGTCCATTCGGTGAATTAAGTCATATATGGTATTCGGTCCATATAACAGGGTGACGTTATTGATATTGTCAGGAAACCCATCAGTAATTAGGTCGACTAACTCTTGTTCTTCTATGTTAGATTTTGCTTCGATCGACTACATGGTTATCACATAAGTTGAACAAGACTCCGACTGCTTAGTGTGCGCGCTCTCAATTGCAGATAGATTTTCTGACGCGTTACAGTTCGCTTAAACATCTTAATCAAGCCAACTTTCATGATATCGTAATCGACCAGCCTCAGGTTTGACACGTACATCTTTGCTGCTCCATCCAGCCAGCGCCGAATACCCAAACTCTTCTCTCTTTCACTATAGGAACATGCAGAGGCATGATCCTCAAACTGAGCAAACCACTTGATAATGGTGATCGTCGTCAGAAAACATTGGGACTGCGGCATCTAGTTCTTCGAAATGCACACGTTGTCTAGTAGTCACTTGAGTTCCTTCCATAAGCTGAGATCGTTTTTCTAACTCGAGTACTTCACGACGCATTCGCAATATATCTAGTTGCTCTTGTAACTTGCATATTTCGGCACTAGGTATACATGACAGCGGGTTTAACTGCAGGGATGGCGGCAGATTTGGCAGCGGGCATGGTAGTAGCAGAAGATTGAGCAGCGGTTGTGGCAGCGGATTGAACAAGAATGACAGCGGGTTTGGCAGCGAGTATGGCAGCAGATTTAGCAGCGGGATTGGCAGCAGTTTCGACAGCGGAATTAGCACGTATAGCATCAGGCGTAACTGCGAACTCTTCATCGTCAACGAAATGAACCCCGACATCTTCAGCAGCAACATGTGCCTCAACAGCTGTTCTCGAAGTCATCGGGATACTCACCGCAGTCATCACTAGCCGACAATTCGTTACGCAGCCTTCGCAATTGCGTAAGTGTGACGTTTTGCGGGAAATCAATGTTTGCTGCCAAAAGGGCATCAACTATCACCTGTCGGGTTAATCGGCGGCTCACTGTGACGAATTTAAGTTTTTTTTCTAAAATATATATTATTTCGCGAATTACTTTAATTTTGTGGTATTTACCCCGCACATGAATTTTAAACTTTAGTTTGATTTAAAAGAAAACAGCGGATTTTTATTTTGTTTTTCTTTCTGTTTATTCTCTTGCTTTTCGTTTTTATCTCAAAAAAGTGCCGGAAAAAATGGCGGACCCCCTTGAAGTCCTGCTAACCTGACAATTTTTATAAAAATTGACATTTTACAAGATTACAGAGGTCGCTTAAGTTGACAAAAGGAATTATATAACAAAATAAACATTTTTCATAATTTTTAGTGCTAGAGGGAAATATTTGTTTTTCTAATTAGGTAAATTTAAATATTTCGATAAAAAAAAATTTTTCACGCATAAAGAACAAAAGGAGTGGTATTTTTAATTTTTATTCGCTTAAAAAATTTCCCAGAGTAGCCAACGTGAAATGTGCAGGAAAACTCTTAATATCCCAAATTAATTCGGTCCTGTCGAAGGGAATTGTTTCTATAATTGTTTTCAACAGATCTGTTTCTTTGCAAGTAATAAATGTTTATTTGTGCTTTCTTATGCTATGTTCCCACCAAATGGAATCGCGAGATTTCATCAAATTTCTCCAAACCTCCGAGGTGTCGCCATACACTTTCGGAGTTTCGAAAACTCGCGATTTTGGCGAAATTTAGTTGAGTTCCCTCGAGTTCAACCGTCCCACACTGGGGAAAAACACCACTAAAGGTGGCATTAATGGCATTAAATCAATTATCAAATCTATGAACTTGAAATTATTCACGATTACTTCTAGCATGATAGTTGCACATTTAAAAAAAAAAATTGAGGACACGTCCACTAAAATCGCCTACTTTAGCAAAAATCGAAAAAATTATGCAAACGCTTTAACATGATTCTTAGTTTGAAAAACAAAGTTAAACAAAATATTTATTAATTATATTAACAATTAGGAACAATACGAGTATAATCACAAATAAAAATGTATTCTTCTTCTTCATCACTCTCATTTATTACATCATCACTTTGATTTGGTGTGGTATGTTTGGGGATTTGAACAAACTGATTGCTTCTTGGGGCGGATGTTGAATTTTTTTATTGGAGCTCTTTGCAGACTTATTAAAACGGGGTCCTATGGTAAAAGGAAAAAATTAAAAATGTCTGCATTTCTGTTTTTCCGGAAAAAATGGGAGTGATGTTCTCTATAATTTTTAAAATCTTTATAGCGTGCTTCTTGAGCTTCTTCACTTAAATGCCCTATAGGCAATAAAGTTTTTGAAATAATTTCATTTCCATGAATGAGATACTTGTGGACTGTAGGAGACATATAGTACCAAGGATACTTAGCAACGAAACAATTTGCTGTTTTATGAGCAAATTCTCGAAAATTTTCGGGAACAACAATCATGATAATATGCATTTTTTTTATCAATTCGACATCTACGTTAGTAATATCAGCTGAAATTTCGGCATGTTCGAAAAACCTCCTGGCTCTATTTCCGTCATTAGAATTTCCGAAGCCCGGCTTTGGCTTGTCAACGATCAAACGCTCCCGAAACTGTTTTTGTATTTCTTTTTTCGTTCCAGCAACAATTCTTTTATGCTCCTCTTGTCTAGCTTGCTATTGTCTTATTTTTAATTTGTATGAAAGCTGGAGTAGATATTCGAAAAAACGGAACTACCCATGCAACACAGATAAACCAAACTGAAGATTATTCGTTTTTACTGGCCTTTTTATCATTTTATCTGTATAGAGGAATTTTCAATGATGGCGTTACAGACCTTTCCATCTATCATTGTGAATAATAAATTGTGCTCAACATTGAAAGTATTTTCACCAACTTTAACGAGGCTAGGCTGGAGATCTTTTATTTGATTGTCTAAAAGTATAGGTGTTTTCAGCCACGAATTGTTTGCTTTTCTCCGACAAGCTTTTTCCCAACGTCATTTAAATTTCGATTTAAACTCTATTACTTTTTCCTTAATATCGTTTTTGAAAGCATCGCTGTATCGAGCCCGTTTTTGAATTTCTTCCCTTAAAAACGCATTTTGGCTGTCTAATACCTTCAGATTCGAACTTATCATAATAGTATACAGCCCTTGTAATCGACAAAGTTTTGGAAGTTGTTCGGTCTAAGAAGTAATTAAAATTAAATAAATAAAAAAAATCTATATTTTTCGAGAATGACGTCACCAACAAGAAAGTCAACTGTATGAAAAGTACAAAAGTACAAACTAGACAAACCACTTGTCACAAATAGGTATAACACTTAACGTCTGTTATAATAGGGGTTTTTGGTAGATTGAGGGTGGAAGATAGGAATAAAGGAAGATAGGAAGAAAATGGTTTGAATATAAATATAGGATTGTAGAGGGCGTTGTAGATGAGAAGATGACAGGAAACTAGGATGTGGACCGGACTGGGAAAGGAAATGAAAAGGAACGGAAAAGATGTCTCGGAGTGAGGAGCATGGTACGGCTAGGCTCGCCGGATGGGGCTGGTTCTTGTCCTCACTCCTTGACAGGACCTACTACAACAAATAAACATAAATCATGCCAATTCAAAATACAAACCTTTAAAACGGACGGAATTTACGATGCTGAGGGGCGCTGCGGTGTTGATCAGCGCTGGCCATTTCCTTCCCAACCTGGAAATCCGGTGGCCGACTTCAGGATTTCCCCAATGAGCGGATATCGTCTCATCCTCTCACATCATCTCTAGCCGAAATCTTCTTACCTATGACACTCCCTGAAAATTTTTCTTCTAGCTACACATGATAGCGCCTGTTTGCACGCTATTATTTTTCGACAAAAACAAAATTTTTTTTCTGCTCTTTTATTACAGTATACCTTTCGGCTCTACAGTATTCAAAGCCCGATTATGGGTACATTTGTAAGGGTGTATTTACTAATTAATATAATAAAAAAGGCCTTTTTTTTCTATATATGTATATTTTTTTTTCTACAAAGAAAACTAATCTACTTTCTCTGGTACAGACCTGCCTCAAATTTGAGCTCAGATTCGAAGGGTATAAACAATTTTTTTTTTATGGCTAACTTTTACGACAAAAAAGATATATATTGTAAAATGTTTGTTTGGGTACAAATGATAGAACTTATTCTTTTCAATAAAAATCGCTTTATTCAGTACAGTTACAATTCACTATTTAATTGTTTCTCTCAGTACAATCCAATTTCTCAACCGCTTATATTTTTCTTATCTTTTACATAAACCACTTAATCACTTCTCCTAATTAACACTTCAAATTTCACTTTAGAACTGATTTGCATACCTTGGGGGTGCTGGTATTTATACTCGAATGACATACTTCGAGAACAATCCTCGCCATCCAGCGTCCCATACAATTTCCAATTTGCTAGAAAATTCGATTCCACTCTCCAGTCGAGACTTCGTTATTCAAGTATCGAAATCTTCTGGTCTTCGAGTATCGACATTTTCTGCTCTGTGAATCTAGATGTCGCTGCTCACATTTAAGTGGTTATCACATTGCTCCCTCTCTACAGTTGTTCGTCCCGAACAACTTCGTCATTCAGCATCCCGTTGAAATGACACATTCTATCCAAATGGACCACTTTCAATTTTCCTCGATCCCCACGCTGGATCCGGTAGACAACGTCATTAATGCGGGTTATCACCTTGTATGGACCTTCCCAGTCCTGTTGCAATTTTGGTGACTTGCCTTTCTTACGCTGAGGATTATACAGCCAGACCAGATCTCCTTCGTTGAAATCGGAAGATTTCGCCTTGATATCGTACCTAGTCTTCATGCGGCTGCTTGCTAGCTTCATCTTTTCTCTGGTGTCTTCGTGCAATTTACGAATCCTGCTGCGCAAGTCATTCACGTAGTCGTTCACCTCTTTGGGCTCTGTCGGTGGGGATCCGAATTTTGCTTCACTTGGCAACCGAATTGTTTGACCAAATAAGATCTCGGATGGTGTGTGCCCTGTTGAGCTATGGACCGCGTTTCGGTAGGCCATTAAGAAGAGGGGTATGTGTCGATCAAAATCCCACTGGCAATTTTTGACAACCTTAGATTGATGCTCATTCAAGGTCCGATTGAATCGCTCGACCATTCCATCAGATTGATGGTGTAATGGCGTTGTCCTTGTCTTTCTTATTCCCAAATATTGGCATATTTCCTGGAAGACTTTTGATTCAAAGTTTCGCCCTTGATCAGAGTGCAGCTCCATTGGGACCCCAAATCTGCTCACCCAGTTGTTGACTACCTGTTCGGCTACGGTCTTAGCCTCTTGATTTGGGATGGCAAACACTTCCGGCCACTTACTGAAGTAATCCATGACTACGAGAGTATATCGGTTTCCATTTTTCTGACGCGTTACAGTTCGCTTAAACATCTTAATCAGGCCAACTTTCATGATATCGTAATCGACCAGCCTCAGGTTTGACACGTACATCTTTGCTGCTCCATCCAGCCAGCGCCGAGTACCCAAACTCTTCTCTCTTTCACTATAGGAACATGCAGAGGCATGATCCTCAAACTGAGCAAACCACTTGATAATGGTGATCGTTGTCAGAAAACATTGGGACTGCGGCATCTAGTTCTTCGAAATGCACACGTTGTCTAGTAGTCACTTGAGTTCCTTCCATAAGCTGAGATCGTTTTTCTAACTCGAGTACTTCACGACGCATTCGCAATATATCTAGTTGCTCTTGTAATTTGCATATTTCGGCACTAGGTATACATGACAGCGGGTTTAACTGCAGGGATGGCGGCAGATTTGGCAGCGGACATGGTAGTAGCAGAAGATTGAGCAGCGGTTGTGGCAGCGGATTGAACAAGAATGACAGCGGGTTTGGCAGCGAGTATGGCAGCAGATTTAGCAGTGGGATTGGCAGCAGTTTCGACAGCGGAATTAGCACGTATAGCATCAGGCGTAACTGCGAACTCTTCATCGTCAACGAAATGAACCCCGACATCTTCAGCAGCAACATGTGCCTCAACAGCTGTTCTCGAAGTCATCGGGATACTCACCGCAGTCATCACTAGCCGACAATTCGTTACGCAGCCTTCGCAATTGCGTAAGTGTGACGTTTTGCGGGAAATCAATGTTTGCTGCCAAAAGGGCATCAACTATCACCTGTCGGGTTAATCGGCGGCTCACTGTGACGAATTTAAGTTTTTTTTCTAAAATATATATTATTTCGCGAATTACTTTAATTTTATGGTATTTACCCCGCACATGAATTTTAAACTTTAGTTTAAACTTTATTTTAAACTTTAGCGGATTTTTATTTTGTTTTTCTTTCTGTTTATTCTCTAGCTTTTCGTTTTTATCTCAAAAAAGTGCCGGAAAAAATGGCGGACCCTCTTCAAGTCCTGCTAACCTGACAATTTTTATAAAAATTGACATTTTACAAGATTACAGAGGTCGCTTAAGTTGACAAAAGGAATTATATAACAAAATAAACATTTTTCATAATTTTTAGTGCTAGAGGGAAAAAAAATAAAGAACAAAAGGAGTGGTATTTTTAATTTTTATTCGCTTAAAAAATTTCCCAGAGTAGCCAACGTGAAATGTGCAGGAAAACTCTTAATATCCCAAATTAATTCGGTCCTGTCGAAGGGAATTATTTCTATAATTGTTTTCAACAGATCTGTTTCTTTGCAAGTAATAAATGTTTATTTGTGCTTTCTTATGCTATGTTCCCACCAAATGGAATCGCGAGATTTCATCAAATTTCTCCAAACCTCCGAGGTGTCGCCATACATTTTCGGAGTTTCGAAAACTCGCGATTTTGGCGAAATTTAGTTGAGTTCCCTTGAGTTCAACCGTCCCACACTGGGGAAAAACACCACTAAAGGTGGCATTAATGGCATTAAATCAATTATCAAATCTATGAACTTGAAATTATTCACGATTACTTCTAGCATGATAGTTGCACATTTAAAAAAAAAAATTGAGGACACGTCCACTAAAATCGCCTACTTTAGCAAAAATCGAAAAAATTATGCAAACGCTTTAACATGATTCTTAGTTTGAAAAACAAAGTTAAACAAAATATTTATTAATTATATTAACAATTAGGAACAATACGAGTATAATCACAAATAAAAATGTATTCTTCTTCTTCATCACTCTCATTTATTACATCATCACTTTGATTTGGTGTGGTATGTTTGGGGATTTGAACAAACTGATTGCTTCTTGGGGCGGATGTTGAATTTTTTTATTGGAGCTCTTTGCAGACTTATTAAAACGGGGTCCTATGGTAAAAGGAAAAAATTAAAAATGTCTGCATTTCTGTTTTTCCGGAAAAAATGGGAGTGATGTTCTCTATAATTTTTAAAATCTTTATAGCGTGCTTCTTGAGCTTCTTCACTTAGATGCCCTATAGGCAATAAAGTTTTTGAAATAATTTCATTTCCATGAATGAGATACTTGTGGACTGTAGGAGACATATAGTACCAAGGATACTTAGCAACGAAATAATTTGCTGTTTTATGAGCAAATTCTCGAAAAAGTGCCGGAAAAAATGGTGGACCCTCTTCAAGTCCTGCTAACCTGACAATTTTTATAAAAATTGACATTTTACAAGATTACAGAGGTCGCTTAAGTTGACAAAAGGAATTATATAACAAAATAAACATTTTTCATAATTTTTAGTGCTAGAGGGAAAAAAAATAAAGAACAAAAGGAGTGGTATTTTTAATTTTTATTCGCTTAAAAAATTTCCCAGAGTAGCCAACGTGAAATGTGCAGGAAAACTCTTAATATCCCAAATTAATTCGGTCCTGTCGAAGGGAATTATTTCTATAATTTTTTTCAACAGATCTGTTTCTTTGCAAGTAATAAATGTTTATTTGTGCTTTCTTATGCTATGTTCCCACCAAATGGAATCGCGAGATTTCATCAAATTTCTCCAAACCTCCGAGGTGTCGCCATACATTTTCGGAGTTTCGAAAACTCGCGATTTTGGCGAAATTTAGTTGAGTTCCCTTGAGTTCAACCGTCCCACACTGGGGAAAAACACCACTAAAGGTGGCATTAATGGCATTAAATCAATTATCAAATCTATGAACTTGAAATTATTCACGATTACTTCTAGCATGATAGTTGCACATTTAAAAAAAAAAATTGAGGACACGTCCACTAAAATCGCCTACTTTAGCAAAAATCGAAAAAATTATGCAAACGCTTTAACATGATTCTTAGTTTGAAAAACAAAGTTAAACAAAATATTTATTAATTATATTAACAATTAGGAACAATACGAGTATAATCACAAATAAAAATGTATTCTTCTTCTTCATCACTCTCATTTATTACATCATCACTTTGATTTGGTGTGGTATGTTTGGGGATTTGAACAAACTGATTGCTTCTTGGGGCGGATGTTGAATTTTTTTATTGGAGCTCTTTGCAGACTTATTAAAACGGGGTCCTATGGTAAAAGGAAAAAATTAAAAATGTCTGCATTTCTGTTTTTCCGGAAAAAATGGGAGTGATGTTCTCTATAATTTTTAAAATCTTTATAGCGTGCTTCTTGAGCTTCTTCACTTAGATGCCCTATAGGCAATAAAGTTTTTGAAATAATTTCATTTCCATGAATGAGATACTTGTGGACTGTAGGAGACATATAGTACCAAGGATACTTAGCAACGAAACAATTTGCTGTTTTATGAGCAAATTCTCGAAAATTTTCGGGAACAACAATCATGATAATATGCATTTTTTTTATCAATTCGACATCTACGTTAGTAATATCAGCTGAAATTTCGGCATGTTCGAAAAACCTCCTGGCTCTATTTCCGTCATTAGAATTTCCGAAGCCCGGCTTTGGCTTGTCAACGATCAAACGCTCCCGAAACTGTTTTTGTATTTCTTTTTTCGTTCCAGCAACAATTCTTTTATGCTCCTCTTGTCTAGCTTGCTATTGTCTTATTTTTAATTTGTATGAAAGCTGGAGTAGATATTCGAAAAAACGGAACTACCCATGCAACACAGATAAACCAAACTGAAGATTATTCGTTTTTACTGGCCTTTTTATCATTTTATCTGTATAGAGGAATTTTCAATGATGGCGTTACAGACCTTTCCATCTATCATTGTGAATAATAAATTGTGCTCAACATTGAAAGTATTTTCACCAACTTTAACGAGGCTAGGCTGGAGATCTTTTATTTGATTGTCTAAAAGTATAGGTGTTTTCAGCCACGAATTGTTTGCTTTTCTCCGACAAGCTTTTTCCCAACGTCATTTAAATTTCGATTTAAACTCTATTACTTTTTCCTTAATATCGTTTTTGAAAGCATCGCTGTATCGAGCCCGTTTTTGAATTTCTTCCCTTAAAAACGCATTTTGGCTGTCTAATACCTTCAGATTCGAACTTATCATAATAGTATACAGCCCTTGTAATCGACAAAGTTTTGGAAGTTGTTCGGTCTAAGAAGTAATTAAAATTAAATAAATAAAAAAAATCTATATTTTTCGAGAATGACGTCACCAACAAGAAAGTCAACTGTATGAAAAGTACAAAAGTACAAACTAGACAAACCACTTGTCACAAATAGGTATAACACTTAACGTCTGTTATAATAGGGGTTTTTGGTAGATTGAGGGTGGAAGATAGGAATAAAGGAAGATAGGAAGAAAATGGTTTGAATATAAATATAGGATTATAGAGGGCGTTGTAGATGAGAAGATGACAGGAAACTAGGATGTGGACCGGACTGGGAAAGGAAATGAAAAGGAACGGAAAAGATGTCTCGGAGTGAGGAGCATGGTACGGCTAGGCTCGCCGGATGGGGCTGGTTCTTGTCCTCACTCCTTGACAGGACCTACTACAACAAATAAACATAAATCATGCCAATTCAAAATACAAACCTTTAAAACGGACGGAATTTACGATGCTGAGGGGCGCTGCGGTGTTGATCAGCGCTGGCCATTTCCTTCCCAACCTGGAAATCCGGTGGCCGACTTCAGGATTTCCCCAATGAGCGGATATCGTCTCATCCTCTCACATCATCTCTAGCCGAAATCTTCTTACCTATGACACTCCCTGAAAATTTTTCTTCTAGCTACACATGATAGCGCCTGTTTGCACGCTATTATTTTTCGACAAAAACAAAATTTTTTTTCTGCTCTTTTATTACAGTATACCTTTCGGCTCTACAGTATTCAAAGCCCGATTATGGGTACATTTGTAAGGGTGTATTTACTAATTAATATAATAAAAAAGGCCTTTTTTTTCTATATATGTATATTTTTTTTTCTACAAAGAAAACTAATCTACTTTCTCTGGTACAGACCTGCCTCAAATTTGAGCTCAGATTCGAAGGGTATAAACAATTTTTTTTTTATGGCTAACTTTTACGACAAAAAAGATATATATTGTAAAATGTTTGTTTGGGTACAAATGATAGAACTTATTCTTTTCAATAAAAATCGCTTTATTCAGTACAGTTACAATTCACTATTTAATTGTTTCTCTCAGTACAATCCAATTTCTCAACCGCTTATATTTTTCTTATCTTTTACATAAACCACTTAATCACTTCTCCTAATTAACACTTCAAATTTCACTTTAGAACTGATTTGCATACCTTGGGGGTGCTGGTATTTATACTCGAATGACATACTTCGAGAACAATCCTCGCCATCCAGCGTCCCATACAATTTCCAATTTGCTAGAAAATTCGATTCCACTCTCCAGTCGAGACTTCGTTATTCAAGTATCGAAATCTTCTGGTCTTCGAGTATCGACATTTTCTGCTCTGTGAATCTAGATGTCGCTGCTCACATTTAAGTGGTTATCACATTGCTCCCTCTCTACAGTTGTTCGTCCCGAACAACTTCGTCATTCAGCATCCCGTTGAAATGACACATTCTATCCAAATGGACCACTTTCAATTTTCCTCGATCCCCACGCTGGATCCGGTAGACAACGTCATTAATGCGGGTTATCACCTTGTATGGACCTTCCCAGTCCTGTTGCAATTTTGGTGACTTGCCTTTCTTACGCTGAGGATTATACAGCCAGACCAGATCTCCTTCGTTGAAATCGGAAGATTTCGCCTTGATATCGTACCTAGTCTTCATGCGGCTGCTTGCTAGCTTCATCTTTTCTCTGGTGTCTTCGTGCAATTTACGAATCCTGCTGCGCAAGTCATTCACGTAGTCGTTCACCTCTTTGGGCTCTGTCGGTGGGGATCCGAATTTTGCTTCACTTGGCAACCGAATTGTTTGACCAAATAAGATCTCGGATGGTGTGTGCCCTGTTGAGCTATGGACCGCGTTTCGGTAGGCCATTAAGAAGAGAGGTATGTGTCGATCCCAATCCCGCTGGCAGTTGCTGACAACCTTAGATAGATGCTCATTCAAGGTCCGATTGAATCGCTCGACCATTCCATCAGATTGAGGGTGTAGTGGCGTTGTCCTTGTCTTTCTTATTCCCAAATATTGGCATATTTCCTGGAAGACTTTTGATTCAAAGTTTCGCCCTTGATCAGAGTGCAGCTCCATTGGGACCCCAAATCTGCTCACCCAGTTGTTGACTATCTGTTCGGCTACGGTCTTAGCCTCTTGATTTGGGATGGCAAACACTTCCGGCCACTTACTGAAGAAGTAATCCATGACTACGAGAGTATATCGGTTTCCATTAAAGGTTTCGGGAAACGGCCCAGCGATGTCGATGGCTATTCGTTCGAAAGGTGCTCCGACATTGTATTGTTGCATTTGTCCATGTGGCTTTACTTTTGGACCCTTGGTAGCCGCACATCTTATGCACTTTTTGCACCAATTCTCGACATCTTGTTTAGCGCTTAGCCAATAGAAACGTTCCCTTAAATTTTCCAACGTCTTGTTTATTCCCAAATGGACTCCTGAGATTCCGTCATGTATTTCATGGAGTGCTTGGTTGACTCTGGACCGTGGCACAATTAGCTGCATACGAGATGTTGTCCCATCTGCACTTTCCCATTTTCTCTTCAGCAGTCCATCTTGCACAAAAAGCGATTCCCACTGTGCCCAGTATGCCTTCAGAGTTTGGCTCCGATCTGATATCTGCTGCCAGCTTGGTCTTTCCTCGTGTTCTTTCCAGGCCAATATTGGTTCGATATCATTGTCTGCGTGTTGGAAGGAACGGATTTCGTCTATACTCCAACCCTCTATTGGCTCAGTCCTGATCGTTTGGATAGTTGCCTGTTGTTTCGCTTCTTTACCACTGACTACTTCTGCTGGGAGGCTTTCGTTGCATTGTTTTACCTGTGATAATTACCCTGGAGTCGACTCCTGTTACAGACTTCTGCCCCGCGAAGTAAGCATTTCCTAACTGATGGCTTCTGGAAATTTGACCGGTTTCTTGGTAGCCGTTTCTGCCGGTTTTTCTTTCTATTTGCCTGTAACCCCAGTGCAAGCAGCCTTCTCGTCGTACCGGTTCTTTACAATGCCCTTGCAAATGTCCTACTTTATCGCAGTTCTAGCAGCGCATCCTTCGTCTCTCCTGCGGGATATTTCGTTGCATGGTAGTTGGTCTTGAGCATGAGCATTCACCAGATACTATTTCCCTTACGAAATGCATTCCTTTGGAAGCCTGATTGGATGCTTCCATCGCCAGAGCGAAGGCAAGTGCTTCAGCAAGGGTTCTTTTCCCGGCCATCCTTACTGCTGATTGTAGCTTCAAATCTGCAATTCCCCCGATGAATGCGTCCTTTGCCATTTCATCGATTATTTCTTGGCCTGCGGTGGGATATGTAGCGTCAGCCTTTTAACAAAAAGAAAAATAAAAATAAATAAATATGTTTAATTGTGGTGTTCTATTTGTGTCCCCTCACTGTACCAAATCCAATAAATTTACCCCTTTTTAAAAACAGACCTTTTCCCCTCCCAATCTATCAATTGGTCCTACTAATCTCTCTTTCCGAACTTACAACAAAACCTAACTCTATCAAACGTCCCACTATTTTCGAATTCCCTCATTCCACTTTCTTCGTAGGCTCACTCTCTCCCTGTGTTCTTGTTACTATGGTGTATATGGTATGTCTCTTTTGTCGTAGAGAGTTGTGTTGACCAATGTAAATCCAGGAGGAGGTGGTGGCAAGCTTCGCTAAGGAGATAGATCGTGTGGGAGGCAGTTTATTATAGGTATAAGTTTAGGCATGAACCCACAGTTGACTGGCAGAGATTAGAGAGGGGAACAGAAATAGGCTAAAGAAGCAAAGAAATGGGACATTTTTTTTATTTAGAGAACGAGACCAATTATATAAGTCAATGGCCTTTACGGGTTTCGATCAGCTGATCAAATCAGCCGACGAAATCAAGTTTTTTCTTTTATGACTGTCTGGGGACAGTCGGACAGTCGGTGTCTGGAAGTTAAAGCAACAAGGTTGCGAATATTCGAGTTTAGCTCGTTCTTTTTTTTTGTTCTGTCAAATCGTATCGCGAAAAAAAAAAAAAAAAACGGAGTTTGGACTACGGCGCGTACAGGTGGCCACTCCAGAGATACGTAACCGATCCTTTTTGCGATATCCACCGGGTGTCCGCGTTCTTTGTTTTTTTTTTGAAAAAAAAAAAAAAAATTGAACTACCCCCACCCCCTCCCCATATACCCCAAGCTACATCGCCTGCAAGAGGTGCTCCGCGGGACCACAACCACAACAACAACAACAACAGAAAAATAAAAATCACAAGTGAATAGACCAAAAAAAAAAAAAAACGCACACAAGAAGATAAAATACATACATAAATCAATCAAGTGACAAAAAAAATACATATTTTTATTGGAAAAAAAGAAGGTACATTTGTACATGTACATTGTACATATATATATATAACAAAAAAAACATGATATACGAGGATAGTGAATTTAGTGAATAGGTTAAGTTATAGATTTGAGTTGTTTTTTATTATTTAATGTGTAGAGTAAGATTAGGGCTAAGCGAGTTGTTAATTTTTTTTTTTTGAATTTTATTTGAATTTAGTTTTGTGCGCAAGAAAAAAAAAATATTTTTGAGATTTCAAAGATTCTTCAAGTGCTGGCGCCAGAACTACGAGGGACCTGAAACCCGGTAAGTCTTAGGTATATAGATAAGCTTTTTGGCTAGAATAAAAGTAGCCATACAAAAATTTTTTTTTTTCAAAATAGAATTCAAAGAAAAAGAAAACTTTTATACATTAGTTATTAAGTTTTATTTTGTGAATTTCCTTTTTTTTAATAAACCCGAGTATTATTGTTATGAGTTGAGTTAAGAGTTTTTTTTTGTTACTACGATGGAGTAAAGCCGTTAACGCAAGTGGTGTGTGGATGGGCGGGCCGACCGTCCTTCGATGGGGCGACTGTGACCGGACGTGACGCACAAACGATGACGACATAACGAATATGACGTGACTAACTTTTCCTGAAGTTTTCTTTTACAGGTGGTGACTGGGAGGAACTTCGTTTTGGGGGCTACCATTCACAGATCTGGCCAGAATGGTAGCAATTGGTCGCATCCAAGTGCGATACGGGTGGGTTGGCCATCCTCAGCCAACAACACCTGGCTTATTTCAGGTCGTGACGAGCTGTTATCGCTGTGTGACCCTGGGACATATTATTCGGTGTAGGGTACATATGGTTAAGTTAGCTTTAGGTTTAGTTATAAGTCGTTAATTAAGTTCGGTAGTTAGGGATTAGGTTAGAGTAGGTTTAGTTAGCTACATCGCGCTAGTCCCGGTCTTACACAGTGGTGATGGCACACAGATGTGTTCCTGCTGTTTCTTTTCTTCTGTTTTTTCTATCATCTTTCCCTCCTCCTATCTGTTAAGTCCGTCCGTGAAATAACGTAGCTTTCTCCAGGCTATCTTTGTTTTCTCTTTTTTTACAACCCGGCACGAAAACAAAATGGTAAGTTGAGTTGCGATGCACGGGGTAGTGGCAAGAACCTACCTAACCCGACGAGCTAGAGCCGAGCAACCGCGAGCGTGCCACTGCCAGCAACTCCTGCATCATGGATGCCTCCGTGGCCAACTGACTCCTTACAATGGCGCCCAACGTATACGGCTAGTCCGCTAGTTTTTTTTCTTTTCCAACATTTTACTTTCCTATCTATCTTTTATTTCAAGATCACAGTCTGATTATGCTTTTGGTTTCTGAGCAGATCAACGGTGGCTGTCCAGTCTCCAGGCGAGAAGCCAAGGGACTTTGTGAGGTAACCGGAAGTCTGTAAAGGATCCAAAAGCGGACTAGAAGTGAGAGGTCGATAAGCTGACTGCTGTCCGATACAGTTAGCCTAGGTTGACTTATCGTGAGGCGTGGGCTTGAGATCACGAGCTTCTAGTCGTGTTGAAGTATAACCTGGACATTCCCTGCCAGCCTGGGATATGGTTCAGCCATATACCCAGTGTGGAGGGAAGATAAGGGTTATGCTTCAGCACTCGTTGCGATACTGAAATACCAGTCTCCACTATACGTGACACATCTTTACATTACGTACTATACATTGACCGACTTTAGTACCCATTGAGAGTGACTGGAAAATCGGTTCCCATCTTCCACACACCAACGCGATTTATAAAATTCAATCAATCACTAACAGTCATTTAAAAATTCTTTTCTTTCGAAAGTATTTATATATACTTTTTCATTTTATATTATATATATCTCCTTTTTGTTTCATTTTTATTAGATATTCTTTACATTTTTTTGGAATTTTTTTTTTGAATTACAACACATCTTTTTACGCAAAATATCAACTTCAAGACATACTCGTACATACATAGATACATTGATTCAATTTTTTTTTGAAAAAAAAAAAAAAAATAAATAAAAGGTAAGACCTTGTGTTTTTTTTCGACAATGAATAACGAGACAGGGGCAGTCCCTAGGGACACTTCTTCGGGCGATGTAGCTACTGGAGGTTTCGGTTTTGAGGATGAGCGGAGAGCTCCAAGGGACAGCGTAGATAGCAGCCTCCTAGGAGTAGCAACCCACTACCACCCACGCAAAATGACAGGTGGAGAATGAGTAACCACCGACACACGCGGCCCAAGGAAAGTGCCGAACCCGGAGCGGATGTCCTGGACCTCACGACGATCTCGCACGACTTTTTGCGATTTAGCCCAGACCGTCAAAATCACAAACAACAGCCCGAAGCCTCAGAACCAACAACCCACAAGGCGGTTCCCGTGTTAACAGGGATTCCGGAAATTTCCGGAGAAGAATCTGGCTCTCATCCCTCGGAAGATGAGAACTTCGAGCATCGACAAGCAAACGAGTGCCGATGAAACGCCAAGTCGCCTACGAAACTTATACTGGACAGTACGAAGCATACGACGAACATAGCGAGAGACGACCAGGAGGGAGGCGCAGAACAGTGTACGAAGACGAGGACTACAACATACGTAGACAGAAACAACCAGAGAACAGCCAAAGGACATACAGACCACAAGACGCCTACCCTAGGAAGATGGAAAGAAAAGAGGACAACGTAATGTCGAAGCTCGACGACAGGATGACCGCAATGATGGCAACGTTTGAAAAGAGCATTGCCATCATGAGCGAAAAGATAAGCTGTCTCGAGCTTTCAGTTGCCTCATCTTCCAAGGGTAACATGACGACGACTAACAGACGCTTAAACGAAACCAGGGAACGACAAGACAGACCGGAATCGCCTCCATACGATAACATGACTTACACCAACAGACCACGACGAAATAATCACTCGACAGGGACGGACAGGTACCAGGACACACCTGGATACTACCGTCGCGATGATGCTCGGAGGGCAGATACGGCGATCCACAAGTGGGGTATCAAATTTGCCGGCACATCCAAAACGATGCCGGTAGAGAGTTTCGTCTTCCGCATCGAAACTCTTAAAAAGAAGAATGGGGTGTCTTCTGATCAGCTGCTAGCCCAGTTCCATCACCTAGTTTCAGGCCCGGCTGAAAGATGGTACTGGGAATACCTAGAGGAATTCGGGGGGGATGAGCAACTCAGCTACCACGATCTTAAAGCTGAGCTGATCAAACAATTTAGAGACGGACGACGGGACCACGAAATTCTCAGGTCCATCATGGATAGGAAACAGTTGCCCCATGAGACATTCGACGACTTTTACGCCGACATACGGTCCATGACAACTGGACCTGGTAGACATACTGCGACATAACATTAAGGACCGATTCGCGACACTTATCTTCGGTTGCTCCATACGGAGCATACAGGACCTCCGCGATGAGTGTAGAAGAGCGGAAAGGTATTTGTCGACCAGAGACCAACGTTATAAACGCCACGTGACCGAGATTGACGAACCACCTTTACGCGGAAGACCGGCAAGACATGACCAACAACACAGCTCTGAAAACGACGACTTCGAGGTAGCGGCTCTACAAAATCAACGGACAAGTAGACCCAACAACTACACTAAACCTGACCGACCAACAAAAGAAAGAACAAACGTCTACAAAACTGAGCCGACGATAAATTTGACGAATCCACAGGCTTGTCCTTCGGGATTCCATACGTTGACTTGCTTCAGTTGTGGGCAAGGAAACATTAATTTCCACTGTACTAAGTGTCAGGGAAACCTGCAGATTGGCGGGAATGCCGGGGGTCATTCGTCGAACCTCGACAAACCCAGCAAATAAGCATCCTGCAGCGTGACCGAACGACATCTAGAGCACCGACGTGTCCCGATCCTCCTCAACGGAAGACTCTCCACCAACGAATAGTGGAGTACAACGAAGCGAGGAAGCGGATTTTCGGAGAAGAAGTGACAGTGCCTGTGGAGAATACTAGAAAATATAAAAAAATACATAGGCTAAGGCAGAAATGTGCAATAAAAAGACGACGACTAAAGAGAATACTCGAAACTGTGATAACAACACGACATGACAACAGACCGTTCGCCCAAGTGAATATCGCGAGAGAGGATGTCCTCGGTCTGCTAGACAGTGGTGCATCCATAACCTGCTTGGGAAAAGAGGCGCTAGACCTTTTGAAGAGACATAACATTACCCTGACAAACATGACGACCGATATACGGACAGCTGATGGCAACCATCAGAAAATACTTGGACGGTTTACTTCTCCTGTCTCATGGCATGGCAAAACCAGGGACTGAGAAATATTCGTGGTCCCGAATTTACAACAACCATTATATTTAGGGGTAGACTTTTGGAAGAGCTTCGCGGTCGCACTAGACATGCCATCGCCGACCGGAAACGATTCCCCAATCCAAGCGCTCACCCAATCACAAACCGAGCAGTTGGAGAGGGTAAAACAACTTTTTCCGTCGTTCGCAATCCTGGGGTTAGGCAAGACGAAGCTTCTAGAGCATGTGATTGAGGTAGATGACCACCAAGCTCCTATCAAACAACGACATTACCCCATTTCGCCAGCGATACAAAAACTCTTATATGACGAGCTGGATCGAATGGTTGAACTAGGGGTAATTGAAGAAAGCAGTAGTGCTTGGAGTTCGCCAGTAGTTTTGGTGAGAAAACCAGGGAAGAATCGTCTATGACTAGATTCACGAAAGGTCAACGCCGTGACGAAAAAGTATGCCTACCCTCTTCCCTACATCGACGGTTTACTAAGTCGCCTCCACGATACCAGGTACATCTCTAGTATCGATTTGAAAGATGCGTTTTGGCAGATTCCTCTGGAGGTCAAATCAAGGGAGAAGACAGCTTTCACAGTCCCGGGACGGCCACTTTACCAGTTCACGGTCATGCCGTTCGGGCTGTGTAATGCTGCCCAGAGAATGTGTCAGCTAATGGAGAAAGTCATTCCCCATCGGTTGAAGGAGAATGTCTTTGTCTACCTCGATGACCTCTTGGTTTGTTCTCCAGATTTTGAATCTCATGCCAAACTACTATCCGAGGTGGCCAGGTGTTTGAGGGAAGCTGGATTGACGATCAACGTCGAAAAAAGCAAATTTTGCTATCGCGAAATAAAGTATCTGGGATACATAGTTGGCGATGGCAGTCTTAAGACAGACCCGGACAAGGTGTCGGCGGTAGAAAAATTTCCGGTACCGAAGACTCCTAAGCAACTCCGTCGGTTTCTAGGAATGACAGGGTGGTATAGGCGGTTTATTCCAAACCTCTGCGGCCTATCCGCGCCTATAACGGACTGCCTTAAGAAAGGACAAACTTTTACTTTGACAGAAGACGCGCTGAACGCGTTCAACAAGCTTAAGGCGACTTTGGTGTCCGCACCCATACTCTCAAATCCGGACTTTAAGAGACGCTTCTACATACAGTGCGACGCTTCGACGACTGGAGTGGGTAGTGTGCTGTTCCAGGTGGACGCAGAGAAAAACGAACGACCGATAGCATTCATGTCTCAGAAGCTAAATTCTGCGCAACGGAATTATAGCGTCACAGAGCTTGAATGCTATGCGGCCGTCTTGTCAGTGAAGAAGTTTAGAGCCTATGTTGACGACGACACATGCGTCTCAGACGGATTTGTGTATAAGCGAACTGACATACGAACAGGAGACCCGGTACAGGACGACTTATCCTGGAAACTCTGGATTCCGAGGGAGTTGCGTGAGAGCTTAATGTCGGCAGCACATGTTGCACCGGCCGCTGGACATGGCGGAATTCACAAGACTCTTGCTCGCCTGAGGCAGATGTACTTCTGGCCAGGTATGGTATCTGATGTCCAGAATCTCGTCAAGTCTTGCGAGGTCTGCAAGTGCTGCAAGCCACTCAATACGGTATCTAGACCGCCGATGGGACAACAAGTCGTTACGGAGCGGCCCTTCCAAAGGCTTTAAATTGATTTTCTTGGACCCTATCCGCGAACTAAGAACGGGAATACCCATATTTTTATCGTGTTGGACCATTTTTCTAAGTATGTGTTTTTGAAACCAGTAAGGAAGGCAACAGCAGTAGAGGTAGTAAAATATTTAGAGGAAGGCGTATTTCATATGTTTGGTGTGCCCGAGTATGTGCATTCGGATAATGGCAAACAATTCGTCTCCGAGTTGTTTGCCAGTTTCCTAGGAAAATATGGCGTCAAACATGTTCGAACCGCGCTCTACTCTCCTCAAGCTAATGCGTCAGAGAGGGTCAACCGGTCTGTACTGGCCAAAATACGGTCATACATACATGATGACCAGAAGAACTGGGACCTCCATGTGAGCGACGCGGCATTTTCTTTGAGGAGCGTGGTGCACGATTCGACCGGGTTTGAGCCGTATTATGCCATTTTCGGGACACATATGATTCAACATGCCAAATCATATGAAATACTAAGGAAACTAGACGTGGTGAAATATCCGAGCACTGAAGTATTAGAAAAGAATTTGTGTCCGTCCCCTCACTGTACCAAATCCAATAAATTTACCCCTTTTTAAAAACAGACCTTTTCCCCTCCCAATCTATCAATTGGTCCTACTAATCTCTCTTTCCGAATTTACAACAATACCTAACTCTATCAAACGTCCCACTATTTTCGAATTCCCTCATTCCACTTTTTTCGTAGGCTCACTCTCTCCCTGTGTTCTTGTTTCTATGGTGTATATGGTATGTCTCTTTTGTCGTAGAGAGTTGTGTTGACCAATGTAAATCCAGGAGGAGGTGGTGGCAAGCTTCGCTAAGGAAATAGATCGTGTGGGAGGCAGTTTATTATAGGTATAAGTTTAGGCATGAACCCACAGTTGACTGGCAGAGATTAGAGAGGGGAACAGAAATAGGCTAAAGAAGCAAAGAAATGGGACTTTTTTTTTTATTTAGAGAACGAGACCAATTATATAGGTCAATGGCCTATGCGGGTTTCGATCAGCTGATCAAATCAGCCGACGAAATCGGGTTTTTTCTTTTATGACTGTCTGGGGACACAGCGACAAGGTCGTGTTGGGTGGGATTTTTTTTTTCCTCTTTGGGAGTTAAAAGTCGGACAGTCGGTGTCTGGAAGTTAAAGCAACAAGGTTGCGAATATTCGAGTTTAGCTCGTTCTTTTTTTTTGTTCTGTCAAATCGTATCGCGAAAAATAAAAAATAAAACGGAGTTTGGACTACGGCGCGTACAGGTGGCCACTCCAGAGATACGTAACCGATCCTTTTTGCGATATCCACCGGGTGTCCGCGTTCTTTGTTTTTTTTTTTTGAAAAAAAAAAAAAAAAAATTGAACTACCCCCACCCCCTCCCCAATACACCAACGCGGTGCGTAAAGCAGAAAAATAAAGGGGGCGCAAAATACGATCCCCCACCCCATATACTCCAAGCTACATCGCCTGCAAGAGGTGCTCCGCGGGACCACAACCACAACAACAACAACAACAGAAAAATAAAAATCAAAAGTGAATAGACCAAAAAAAAAAAAAAACACACAAGAAGATAAAATACATACATAAATCAATCAAGTGACAGAAAAAAAATACATATTTTTATTGAAAAAAAAGAAGGTACATTTGTACATGTCCATATATATATATATATGATATACAAGGATAGTGAATTTAGTGAATAGGTTAAGTTATAGATTTGAGTTGTTTTTTTTTATTTAATGTGTAGAGTAAGATTAGGGCTAAGCGAGTTGTTAATTTTTTTTTTTTTTGAATTTTATTTGAATTTAGTTTTGTGCGCAAGAAAAAAAAAATATTTTTGAGATTTCAAAGGTTCTTCAAGTGCTGGCGCCAGAACTACGAGGGACCTGAAACCCGGTAAGTCCTAGGTATATAGATAAGCTTTTTGGCTAGAATAAAAGTAGCCATACAGAATTTTTTTTTTTCAAAATAGAATTCAAAGAAAAAGAAAACTTTTATACATTAGTTATTAAGTTTTATTTTGTGAATTTCCTTTTTTTTAATAAACCCGGGTATTATTGTTATGAGTTGAGTTAAGAGTTTTTTTTTGTTACTACGATGGAGTAAAGCCGTTAACGCAAGTGGTGTGTGGATGGGCGGACCGACCGTCCTTCGATGGGGCGACTGTGACCGGACGTGACGCACAAACGATGACGACATAACGAATATGACGTGACTAACTTTTCCTGAAGTTTTCTTTTACAGGTGGTGACTGGGAGGAACTTCGTTTTGGGGGCTACCATTCACAGATCTGGCCAGAATGGTAGCAATTGGTCGCATCCAAGTGCGATACGGGTGGGTTGGTCATCCTCAGCCAACAACACCTGGCTTATTTCAGGTCGTGACGAGCTGTTTCTTTTCTTCTGTTTTTTCTATCATCTTTCCCTCCTCCTATCTTTTAAGTCCGTCCGTGAAATAACGTAGCTTTCTCCAGGCTATCTTTGTTTTCTCTTGTTTTACAACCCGGCACGAAAACAAAAGGTAAGTTGAGTTGCGATGCACGGGGTAGTGGCAAGAACCTACCCAACCCGACGAGCTAGAGCCGAGCAACCGCGAGCGTGCCACTGCCAACAACTCCTGCATCAGGAATGCCTCCGTGGCCAACTGACTCCTAACAGATATGAAAAATGTGCCAGTCTACTCACGTCTGCTTGGAGCTGTTGCAGTGTTTCTCCTCGTTGCTGCATACTGCCTTGCAATTGAACCTTGTAAACTTCCCGCATGTGGCTATCCCCAAAACGTTTCTCGATAGCCTGCACTAAAGCCATATAGTCTCTGTTCTTTTCGATATCGATTGTTTGTAACAATTCTGCCGCAGGACCGCGTAAGGCCATTACTAGGGCAAAGCACTTTTCCTCATTTTCTCAGTCGTTTGCACAGGCAGCCATTTCAAACTGCTTCTTATAAGTAGACCATGAAGTCTGGCCATCGAATGAGGGAGGCTTCAACTCTTTTCTCCTTGGACCGCTTAAAGAACATTCTCGCAGTTTCTGTTTTCGCACTGTGTCGAGCTCTTTGGCCAGTTGCTGAACTTTGCTGTCCATTTCTTCGAATTTTTCGCCAACATTCTTCTCTATTGTATCAAATTTGTCATCAACGTTCTTCTCTATTCTATCAAATTTGTCATCAACGTTCTTCTCTATTCTTTCAAATTTGTCATCGATTTCTTCGAATTTTTGCTGGAGAATGTTCTTTTGTTCTTCCAGATTATTCTTGGATGAACCATTTTCTGTTGAAGACCGTGCAGATTGTTGGTTTGTTCGTTGAATTTTTGTTCAATGCTGCTCTTCTGCTCGTCCATTTTTTGTTCCAAACTGTTCTGGAGAATGTTCTTCTGTTCTTCCATATTTTTCTTTTGTTCGTCCAGCTTTTGTTCGAGGCTATTCTTTTGTTCGTCCATTTTTAATAAGAGGAGTTGCATCATCGCAGCCATGTCATTACCGGTACTTGTGTGTTCATCCTCGTCAACATCAAAGGAATATGCATCAGGATCATGTCCCTCGTTGTTCAAAGCCTCCTGAAGACGGAGCACCAGGTCACTTTTTCCTCCACTGGCGCTGAAGCTTCTCTTGTTCAACTTGGATTTGAGTTGGACGAGGGTCAACTGCAATAGTTTTCGACCCATTCTAGCTTTTTCAAATAGTCCTCCCAAATGGCACCCATACTCTCAAATCCGGACTTTAAGAGACGCTTCTACATACAGTGCGACGCTTCGACGACTGGAGTGGGTAGTGTGCTGTTCCAGGTGGACGCAGAGAAAAACGAACGACCGATAGCATTCATGTCTCAGAAGCTAAATTCTGCGCAACGGAATTATAGCGTCACAGAGCTTGAATGCTATGCGGCCGTCTTGTCAGTGAAGAAGTTTAGAGCCTATGTTGACGACGACACATGCGTCTCAGACGGATTTGTGTATAAGCGAACTGACATACGAACAGGAGACCCGGTACAGGACGACTTATCCTGGAAACTCTGGATTCCAAGGGAGTTGCGTGAGAGCTTGGTGTCTGCAGCACATGTTGCACCGGCCGCTGGACATGGCGGAATTCACAAGACTCTTGCTCGCCTGAGGCAGATGTACTTCTGGCCAGGTATGGTATCTGATGTCCAGAATCTCGTCAAGTCTTGCGAGGTCTGCAAGTGCTGCAAGCCACTCAATACGGTATCTAGACCGCCGATGGGACAACAAGTCGTTACGGAGCGGCCCTTCCAAAGGCTTTAAATTGATTTTCTTGGACCCTATCCGCGAACTAAGAACGGGAATACCCATATTTTTATCGTGTTGGACCATTTTTCTAAGTATGTGTTTTTGAAACCAGTAAGGAAGGCAACAGCAGTAGAGGTAGTAAAATATTTAGAGGAAGGCGTATTTCATATGTTTGGTGTGCCCGAGTATGTGCATTCGGATAATGGCAAACAATTCGTCTCCGAGTTGTTTGCCAGTTTCCTAGGAAAATATGGCGTCAAACATGTTCGAACCGCGCTCTACTCTCCTCAAGCTAATGCGTCAGAGAGGGTCAACCGGTCTGTACTGGCCAAAATACGGTCATACATACATGATGACCAGAAGAACTGGGACCTCCATGTGAGCGACGCGGCATTTTCTTTGAGGAGCGTGGTGCACGATTCGACCGGGTTTGAGCCGTATTATGCCATTTTCGGGACACATATGATTCAACATGCCAAATCATATGAAATACTAAGGAAACTAGACGTGGTGAAATATCCGAGCACTGAAGTATTAGAAAAGAATGACAAATTAGAGCTGATACGAAGGAAAATCTTTGACAATCTAAGGCTAGCACATAACAAGGCGACGCGATCTTATAATACTAGGAGTAAGGATATAAAATATAAGGTAGGACAAATAATATATAGACGCAATTTTAAGCAAAGTAGTTTAGCTGATAGTTAAAACGCCAAATTAGGACCCACATTTTTAAAATCAGTTATACTAAGGGTGATAGGTAATTCCCTCTATGAAGTTGGTACCCAAAATGGAGAGAGCGTGGGCATTTTCCACGCAAAAGATCTCCATTCCTAGCTTCATAAGGGGAACCTGATAAAAACTTGACGCACTCTACCTGCTGTTGCTGGATGTTTTTTTATTTATCTGTTTATTTATTTATTTATATATTTTATACTCATATTTATTCTATTCATTTATTTATTTTATACATATTTTTATTTTGTTTATTTATTTATTTTATTTGTTTATTGATTTTACTTATTTATATTTTATTTATTTATATTTTTATTTATTCATAGACTTATTTATTTATTTATCTTTCCTTCTAGTCATTTACCTTAACTTATTTATTATATTTTATTTTACTTATTTATTTATTTATTAGGTTAGGAATTTAGCTGTGATATTAGTATAAGTTAGATAGGTAAATGTGAGAGGTTTTCTGTAAGCATAGATTGTGATTTTCGTAGGTATAGGTTTGAAATGAAAAGGAGTATCTCAGAGAATGGGCCCTTGCACCACGTATGAGAGTAATAGGCACGCTCGTCTGAACAAGTCTTGTAAAAGGCCGCCTTGGTTTATTTTACGAATTCAGAATGTTCACGACCACTCACACTCTGCTTTCGAGCCTGTAGCGTCAGCCTTTTAACAAAAAGAAAAATAAAAATAAATAAATATGTTTAATTGTGGTGTTCTATTTGTGTCCCCTCACTGTACCAAATCCAATAAATTTACCCCTTTTTAAAAACAGACCTTTTCCCCTCCCAATCTATCAATTGGTCCTACTAATCTCTCTTTCCGAACTTACAACAATACCTAACTCTATCAAACGTCCCACTATTTTCGAATTCCCTCATTCCACTTTTTTCGTAGGCTCACTCTCTCCCTGTGTTCTTGTTTCTATGGTGTATATGGTATGTCTCTTTTGTCGTAGAGAGTTGTGTTGACCAATGTAAATCCAGGAGGAGGTGGTGGCAAGCTTCGCTAAGGAAATAGATCGTGTGGGAGGCAGTTTATTATAGGTATAAGTTTAGGCATGAACCCACAGTTGACTGGCAGAGATTAGAGAGGGGAACAGAAATAGGCTAAAGAAGCAAAGAAATGGGACTTTTTTTTTATTTAGAGAACGAGACCAATTATATAGGTAGGTCAATGGCTTATGCGGGTTTCGATCAGCTGATCAAATCAGCCGACGAAATCGGGTTTTTTCTTTTATGACTGTCTGGGGACACAGCGACAAGGTCGTGTTGGGTGGGATTTTTTTTTTCCTCTTTGGGAGTTAAAAGTCGGACAGTCGGTGTCTGGAAGTTAAAGCAACAAGGTTGCGAATATTCGAGTTTAACTCGTTCTTTTTTTTTGTTCTGTCAAATCGTATCGCGAAAAATAAAAAAAAAAACGGAGTTTGGACTACGGCGCGTACAGGTGGCCACTCCAGAGATACGTAACCGATCCTTTTTGCGATATCCACCGGGTGTCCGCGTTCTTTGTTTTTTTTTTTGAAAAAAAAAAAAAAAAAATTGAACTACCCCCACCCCCTCCCCAATACACCAACGCGGTGCGTAAAGCAGAAAAATAAAGGGGGCGCAAAATACGATCCCCCACCCCATATACTCCAAGCTACATCGCCTGCAAGAGGTGCTCCGCGGGACCACAACCACAACAACAACAACAACAGAAAAATAAAAATCAAAAGTGAATAGACCAAAAAAAAAAAAAAACACACAAGAAGATAAAATACATACATAAATCAATCAAGTGACAGAAAAAAAATACATATTTTTATTGAAAAAAAAGAAGGTACATTTGTACATGTCCATATATATATATATATGATATACAAGGATAGTGAATTTAGTGAATAGGTTAAGTTATAGATTTGAGTTGTTTTTTTTTATTTAATGTGTAGAGTAAGATTAGGGCTAAGCGAGTTGTTAATTTTTTTTTTTTTTTGAATTTTATTTGAATTTAGTTTTGTGCGCAAGAAAAAAAAAATATTTTTGAGATTTCAAAGGTTCTTCAAGTGCTGGCGCCAGAACTACGAGGGACCTGAAACCCGGTAAGTCCTAGGTATATAGATAAGCTTTTTGGCTAGAATAAAAGTAGCCATACAGAATTTTTTTTTTTCAAAATAGAATTCAAAGAAAAAGAAAACTTTTATACATTAGTTATTAAGTTTTATTTTGTGAATTTCCTTTTTTTTAATAAACCCGGGTATTATTGTTATGAGTTGAGTTAAGAGTTTTTTTTTGTTACTACGATGGAGTAAAGCCGTTAACGCAAGTGGTGTGTGGATGGGCGGACCGACCGTCCTTCGATGGGGCGACTGTGACCGGACGTGACGCACAAACGATGACGACATAACGAATATGACGTGACTAACTTTTCCTGAAGTTTTCTTTTACAGGTGGTGACTGGGAGGAACTTCGTTTTGGGGGCTACCATTCACAGATCTGGCCAGAATGGTAGCAATTGGTCGCATCCAAGTGCGATACGGGTGGGTTGGTCATCCTCAGCCAACAACACCTGGCTTATTTCAGGTCGTGACGAGCTGTTTCTTTTCTTCTGTTTTTTCTATCATCTTTCCCTCCTCCTATCTTTTAAGTCCGTCCGTGAAATAACGTAGCTTTCTCCAGGCTATCTTTGTTTTCTCTTGTTTTACAACCCGGCACGAAAACAAAAGGTAAGTTGAGTTGCGATGCACGGGGTAGTGGCAAGAACCTACCCAACCCGACGAGCTAGAGCCGAGCAACCGCGAGCGTGCCACTGCCAACAACTCCTGCATCAGGAATGCCTCCGTGGCCAACTGACTCCTAACAGATATGAAAAATGTGCCAGTCTACTCACGTCTGCTTGGAGCTGTTGCAGTGTTTCTCCTCGTTGCTGCATACTGCCTTGCAATTGAACCTTGTAAACTTCCCGCATGTGGCTATCCCCAAAACGTTTCTCGATAGCCTGCACTAAAGCCATATAGTCTCTGTTCTTTTCGATATCGATTGTTTGTAACAATTCTGCCGCAGGACCGCGTAAGGCCATTACTAGGGCAAAGCACTTTTCCTCATTTTCTCAGTCGTTTGCACAGGCAGCCATTTCAAACTGCTTCTTATAAGTAGACCATGAAGTCTGGCCATCGAATGAGGGAGGCTTCAACTCTTTTCTCCTTGGACCGCTTAAAGAACATTCTCGCAGTTTCTGTTTTCGCACTGTGTCGAGCTCTTTGGCCAGTTGCTGAACTTTGCTGTCCATTTCTTCGAATTTTTCGCCAACATTCTTCTCTATTGTATCAAATTTGTCATCAACGTTCTTCTCTATTCTATCAAATTTGTCATCAACGTTCTTCTCTATTCTTTCAAATTTGTCATCGATTTCTTCGAATTTTTGCTGGAGAATGTTCTTTTGTTCTTCCAGATTATTCTTGGATGAACCATTTTCTGTTGAAGACCGTGCAGATTGTTGGTTTGTTCGTTGAATTTTTGTTCAATGCTGCTCTTCTGCTCGTCCATTTTTTGTTCCAAACTGTTCTGGAGAATGTTCTTCTGTTCTTCCATATTTTTCTTTTGTTCGTCCAGCTTTTGTTCGAGGCTATTCTTTTGTTCGTCCATTTTTAATAAGAGGAGTTGCATCATCGCAGCCATGTCATTACCGGTACTTGTGTGTTCATCCTCGTCAACATCAAAGGAATATGCATCAGGATCATGTCCCTCGTTGTTCAAAGCCTCCTGAAGACGGAGCACCAGGTCACTTTTTCCTCCACTGGCGCTGAAGCTTCTCTTGTTCAACTTGGATTTGAGTTGGACGAGGGTCAACTGCAATAGTTTTCGACCCATTCTAGCTTTTTCAAATAGTCAGAAAACACTTTTTTTTTTACACATAATAAGTCCTATCCCACTTCTGACACCAATGCAAAATGTTTGTGTGGGTACAAATGATAGAACTTATTCTTTTCAATAAAAATCGCTTTATTCAGTACAGTTACAATTCACTATTTAATTGTTTCTCTCAGTACAATCCAATTTCTCAACCGCTTATACTTTTCTTATCTTTTACTTAAACCACTTAATCACTTCTCCTAATTAACACTTCAAATTACACTTTAGAACTGATTTGCATACCTTGGGGATGCTAGTATTTATACTCGAATGACATACTTCGAGAACAATCCTCGCCATCCAGCGTCCCATACAATTTCCAATTTGCTAGAAAATTCGATTCCCTCTCCAGTCGAGACTTCGTTATTCAAGTATCGAAATCTGCTGGTCTTCGAGTATCGACATTTTCTGCTCTGTGAATCTAGATGTCGCTGCTCACATTTAAGTGGTTATCATAATATTTACAATATATACATATACAAAAAAAAAAATTTGTTTTCTGACTATTTGAAAAAGCTAGAATGGGTCGAAAACTATTGCAGTTGACCCTCGTCCAACTCAAATCCGAGTTGAACAAGAGAAGCCTCAGCGCCAGTGGAGGAAAAAGTGACCTGGTGCTCCGACTTTAGGAGGCTTTGAACAACGAGGGACATGATCCTGATGCATACTCCTTTGATGTTGACGAGGATGAACAGACAAGTACCGGCAGTGATATGGCTGCGATGATGCAACTCCTCTTGTTAAAAATGGATGAACAAAAGAAAAATCTGGAACAACAAAAGAATAGTCTCGAGCAAAAGCTGGATGAACAAAAGAAAAATCTGGAAGAACAAAAGAATAGTCTCGAACAAAAGTTGGATGAACAAAAGAAAAATCTAGACGAGCAGAAGAGCAGCATTGAACAAAAATTCGACGAACAAAAGAATAGTCTAGAACAAAAACTGGAAGAACAAAATAACATTCTCCAGCAAAAATTCGAAGAAATCGATGACAAATTTGAAAGAATAGAGAAGAACGTTGATGACAAATTTGATAGAATAGAGAAGAACGTTGATGACAAATTTGATACAATAGAGAAGAATGTTGGCGAAAAATTCGAAGAAATGGACATCAAAGTTCAGCAACTGGCAAAAGAGCTCGACACAGTGCGAAAACAGAAACTGCGAGAATGTTCTTTAAGCGGTCCAAGGAGAAAAGAGTTGAAGCCTCCCTCATTCGATGGCCAGACCTCATGGTCTACTTATAAGAAGCAGTTTGAAATGGCTGCCTGTGCAAACGACTGGGACAATGAGGAAAAGTGCTTTGAGCTAGCAATGGCCTTACGCGGTCCTGCGGCAGAATTGTTACAAACAATCCATATCGAAAAGAATAGAGACTATATGGCTTTAGTGCAGGCTATGGAGAAACGGTTTGGGGATAGGCACATGCGGGAAGTTTACAAGGTTCAATTGCAAGGCCGTATGCAGCAACGAGGAGAAACACTGCAACAGCTCCAAGCGGACGTGAGTAGACTGGCACATTTGTCATATCCCACCGCAGGCCAAGAAATAATCGACGAAATGGCAAAAGATGCATTTATCAGGGGAATTGCAGATTCGAGGCTACAATCAGCAGTAAGGATGACCGGGAAAAGAACCCTTGCTGAAGCACTTGCCTTCGCTCTGGCGATGGAAGCATCCAATCAGGCTTCCAAAGGAATGCATTTCGCCAGGGAAATAGTATCTGGTGAATGCTCTTGTTCAAGACAAACTACTATGCAACGAAATATCCCGCGGGAGAGACGAAGGATGCGCTGTTGGAACTGCGATAAAGTAGGACATCTGCAAGGGCATTGTAAAGAACCGGTACGACGAGAAGGCTGCTTGCACTAGGGTTACAGGCAAATAGAAAGAAAAGCCAGCAGAAACGGCTACCAAGAAACCGATCAAATTTCCAGAAGCCATCAGTTAGGAAATTAGTTAGGAGTCGACTCCAGGGTAATTATCCCAATCTCACAGGTAAAACAATGCAATGAACGCCTCCCAGCAGAAGTACTCAGTGGTAAAGAAGCGAAAGAACGGGCAACTATCCAAACTATCAGGACTGAGCCAATAGAGGGTTGGAGTATAGACGAAATCCGTTCCTCCCAACAGGCAGACAATGACATCGAACCAATATTGGCCTGGAAAGAACACGAGGAAAGACCAAGCTGGCAGCAGATATCAGATCGGAGCCAAACTCTGAAGGCATACTGGCCACAGTGGGACTCGCTTTTTGTGCAAGATGGATTGCTGAAGAGAAAATGGGAAAGTGCAGATGGGACAACATAATTGTGCCACGTGCTCCATGAAATACATGACGGAATCTCAGGAGGCCATTTGGGAATAAACAAGACGTTGGAAAAGGTAAGGGAACGTTTCTATTGGCTAAGCGCTAAACAAGATGTCGAGAATTGGTGCAAAAAGTGCATAAGATGTGCAGCTACCAAGGGTCCAAAAGTAAAGCCACATGGACAAATGCAACAATACAATGTCGGAGCACCTTTCGAACGAATAGCCATCGACATCGCTGGGCCGTTTCCCGAAACCTTTAATGGAAACCGATATACTCTCGTAGTCATGGATTACTTCAGTAAGTGGCCGGAAGTGTTTGCCATCCCAAATCAAGAGGCTAAGACCGTAGCCGAACAGATAGTCAACAACTGGGTGAGCAGATTTGGGGTCCCAATGGAGCTGCACTCTGACCAAGGGCGAAACTTTGAATCAAAAGTCTTCCAGGAAATATGCCAATATTTGGGAACAAGAAAGACAAGGACAAAGCCACTACACCCTCTATCTGATGGAATGGTCGAGCGATTCAATCGGACCTTGAATGAGCATCTATCTAAGGTTGTTAGCAACTGCCAGCGGGATTGGGATCGACACATACCCCTCTTCTTAATGGCCTACCGAAACGCGGTCCATAGCTCAACAGGGCACACACCATCCGAGATCTTATTTCTTCAAACAATTCGGTTGCCAAGTGAAGCAAAATTCGGATCCCCACCGACGGAGCCCAAAGAGGTGAACGAGTACGTGAATGACTTACGCAGCAGGATTCGTAAATTGCATGAAGACACCAGAGAAAAGATGAAGCTAGCAAGCAGCCGCATGAAAACTAGGTACGATATCAAGGCGAAATCTTCCGGTTTCAACGAAGGAGATCTGGTTTGGCTGTATAATCCTCAGCGTAAGAAAGGCAAATCACCAAAATTGCAACAGGACTGAGAAGGTCCATGACGTTGTCTACCGGATCCAGCGTGGGGATCGAGGAAAATTGAAAGTGGTCTATTTGGATAGAATGTGTCATTTCAACGGGATGATGAATGACGAAGTTGTTCGGGACGAACGGGACAAAGTATGCAAATCAGTTCTAAAGTGTAATTTGAAGGGTTAATTAGGAGAAGTGATTAAGTGGTTTAAGTAAAAGATAAGAAAAGTATAAGCGGTTGAGAAATTGGATTGTATTGAGAGAAGCAATTAAATAGTGAATTGTAACTGTACTGAATAAAGCGATTTCTATTGAAAAGAATAAGTTCTATCATTTGTACCCACACAAACATTTTACAATATGTGTAGCTGTCTACCAGCACTAAGTATGCAATACAATAAATAGAATATAAATCTTAACTAATAAATTATAACAGTTCCACTAACACTAAAACTAACATTAATATTTGATATAAAAAACAATTAATATATTATTATTTTTTTTTCCTAAAAAAAACCTTACAATATGTTAGGCCAACGTTATTCCCCAATACAAACTCGGCAGCTGTCCACCTGATTGCTGCTAGCACACCTAATCACGATGCTGACGATGTTGTTATCTTATCTTGCCAATTGCAATCGAGAATGCGTCCAAAAATCTACTCCCGATCAGATTCCAATCCAGATCACAATTGTCCCACTCCGCCTCGACGACGACACACAGATTCACATCAAAAACTCTGTCGCAAAATTGAGGTGCAACAACAAAAGAAAAACAACGACGAATGATTTTCCTTGAAATCTTGTTGGCCACGATCATTGGGAGTGAACAAAGGAAACTGATCAGGAGTCGAATTTTTTTCGAGAATTATTATGACACAGCATACCACTTCACCACTCACTTAATTTGTTATCTTTTCCAATCACTGTACTTTATCCGATCGCGTGATGCTTCCAGCTCTCCCTATCCCAATGTCTTCATATTCTGTTATTTATTGTATCATTATTTAACCACTCGCTCCCACTAACACAGGCTTAATCCGTAAAAAAAAGTCAGGGTTCTCTTCCGAATATCTTACTGGAAGTCTTAAGCTATTACTCCCTGCCTTACCCACTGCCTAAAATTGTTGGGTTCTAACCCTTGCTGGCTTGGCACCACCTCCTTATTTTCTTCGAAAATCGAGCTTCATTCGAAGTTCGAATTTGTAATCCCACCATCTTGATTCTGGGTTTGACAGTTGTCAAACAAATTGAATTGTTTTGTTTTGGTAAGAATTTGGATGTTTTTTTTTTATTTTTTTATTCAACCTAATATTTCTTTTACAGGGAGTTGTAACACGTCTTGTCACGGCGAACACATCTAAAACGGTTAGATATTTGACGAAATGACAAATTAACACACTTTTTACACATTTTTTTTTATCTTTAACCACATATTAAGAGGACAAAAAGAAAATTTTCTTATAAAAACAAGAAAATCAACACACCTTAGCTTGCTGATTCCATTGTAATAATTTTTCTTTGTAAAATAAAAAGCTGAAAGAAGTTGCACACAATTAAGTGTTGTGACTCAAAACAAAACAACACGTCTGCCTTCGATGAAAATAATTATCTAATTTCCCGACGATTTTGCAAAGACCTCGTGCTCCCAATTAACTGCCGAATTTTCATTCATTTTTATTCCTATTTATAATGAAAACAAAACAGTAGTTTAAGTCAAATCTCAACTTTAGAATTTGATTAAATAGCAGCATTAGTAGTGTTTTCGCCCAGTGTGCACGTCCGTGAGAGGTTGTCAAATCGAACAAGCCTACAGCGTGAATTTCAGTTTATTTTGGTGTTCATTTTTAAATTTTAAAATATTAGATGTCAAAACAATTGTGGCAGTCGGACAAAGAGGTAATATATAATATATAGAGGATATATTGTAAAATGTTTGTGTGGGTACAAATGATAGAACTTATTCTATTCAATACAAATCGCTTTATTCAATACAGTTACAATTCACAATTTAATCGTTTCTCTCAATACAATCCAATTTCTCAACCGCTTATACTTTTCTTATCTTTTAGTTAAACCACTTAATCACTTCTCCTAAATTTAACTGATGAACTGATTTGCATACCTTGGGGATGCTGGTATTCTAGCTTTACATAGCAGAGGATGTCGATACTCGAAGAGCAGAAGATTTCGATACTTGAATAACAAAGTCTCGACCATTGATGACTGGAGAGTGGAATCGAATTTTCTAGTAAATTGGAAACTGTATGGGACGCTGGATGGCGAGGATAGCTCTCAAAGTATTTTATTCGAGTATAAATACCAGCATCCCCAAGGTATGCAAATTAGTTCATCAATTGAATTTGAAGTGTTAATAAGGAGAAGTGATTAAATGGTTTAACTAAAAGATAAGAAAAGTATAAGCGGTTGAGAAATTGGATTGTATTGAGAGGAACAATTAAATAGTGAAATGTAACTGTACTGAATAAAGCGATTTGTACGAGTATTGAAAAGAATAAGTTCTATCATTTGTACCCACTCCAACATTTTACATTGGTGTCAGAAGTGGGATTTATAGTGTGTAAAAATATGGGGTGCATGGGAAGCACCCCATAACTCCTTGACTGGCTCATTATTTGATTGGCACAGTCCAGCATGCAAATAGTAATTAAATTTTTCCAAAGCGAAGTAATATTTTCACTATATTTTATTTTCATGCACAAAACACAACTGGACTCTCTAAAAGATACTTGATAAATAAATCGCAGACACTGATTTTTGAGATACTTAACAAATTGACCGCTGACACAGATTCTGGAATTTCCCATAATTACGAGTGGTAAAAAACAATCATGCAAAAATTGGTTAACCCCAATAAAGTACATAAAAAAAGTAAATGCCAAAAAAAGAATAAAATTATGCATCGATCACTTTGATTTTTTATGCTTATACATGTTGGGTCGAAGGTATCATGCTTTGCAGGAAATGGTCGTAAAATCAAAAAGGTCCCCAGGGACCTACATATTCACTCATCGGAGGGTTGATACTAGTTTCCTTACAAATAAATTCTCCTTTGATGATTTCTCAGGATTTCAAGACTGGAACTAATTCTGGATACTGGATCTTGTAGAATTAACTTAGATGTCTGTACTCTTTCTACGTAGAATACTTTGTCGGTAGTTTGGCTGGGAATACACTTCACACAATTGAGCCCCCAATTAACAAATAAGCGGTTTATTAAAAAAATGAAAAAAAACTTTATTCAAATCTGTAATTTATTATATATATATATTATACGATTAACATACGGTCTGCAACTAGTGTAAAACTGGACATCTCGAAGTCTGGTGTGCTGGAGGTCGAGGGATGATATTACTTTCGGATTTGCTTGTTTGTTGCCGATAAGGTGGTCGAAGGATGATGTCACTTTTGGATTGGGTTGTTTGTTGTTCTGATCGTACCGTATCGTTATCGGGAATGTGACTACGTGATGTTTGCATGTAATCAGTTTCGAAGGATGTGTGTTTGTTGATAACTGCTTCGTGTTAACTTATATTTATGCATACATAGAAATTAATTTTCTGTTGAGTTTAGGTCGGACAATTTCGAACCTTTTTCTTAACTCAATCTAATGTCTAAACAGTTCGCCCGGAAATAGTGTTTCAAAAAACAATCAAGTTAAATAGTTTTATAAAAATAATAAAATAAATAAATTTGATTTCATAAATGAACAGGTATACAGATTTTTTGAAATTACTTTGCTAGTTTTTACACTCAAACCTAAGAACAATTTTTTTAGAAATCGATTTTTTGGTGGCCTTAAAAATTACTCAACTTTAACTGGCTCTACAAGCAAAACTATTGATCCAAAAGAAATAATTTTTTCGATCACCAGGGCTCCAAACATTTGTTAATACAGTTAATTTAAAAAAATGCATTCTAGGCAGACCCGAAAATTTGATTATATATTTGAGATTGATGCATCGGTTAGTTTTGATTTGACAACCATTTGTTAGTTTTAGTTTTATATGCATTTTATTTTCTTAATCACTAACTCTTACATACTAACAAAAAATGCTTAAATGCTAGCTTACAATTACTTAACAATCTTAAACTAACTTACTGGCCCCACACAGGCACTCTAAGCTACTCTAAATTCTTATAACTATGTCTTTCGACCTCATTTACATTTTCTTTACGGATATTTATTTTCTATACATGACAGCCATTTGTATTATGTGTTTGGTGTTCTTTGTTACAATTGAAAAAGAGCCATGTCAATTTTTATATTTGGATTGAACAACGTGCGAAGAAATGAAAACTAAGTGGCCATACATCTGTTTTTGACGAGGGCGGCCTTGGAGCTGAACCCGTGATAAATGAGAAAATCATTGAAAATGTCTGTGACATGATTCTTGCTGATCGCCAAACGAAAGTGCGCGAAGTAGCAGAGGCCATAGGCATGTCGTAAGGAAGCATCAAAAACTGTGCCGCGATTGCTTACATCAAAAGCGAAATCTGCAGGAGTTTTTGCATAGAGTTGATAAAACCTGAACCTATAACTACACCAAACGACAATCAAAGCATTTTTTCAGGTCAACCTGATTCGAACAAATACACTGCCATCGGCTGGTAAGGTCATGGTTATGATTTTTTGGGATTCGAAAGGGAAAACTCGCCTCACGTTTTTGAGAAAGGGAAGCACGATAACAGGGCAATACTTCAGTGAGTTATTGAACCGATTTGATAAGAAATTGATAGAGTTAGGACCCCAGTTGGCAAAGAAAAAGTGCAGCTCACTCATTTATAATCGCCATGGCTAAATTGCATGAATTACGACGCGAATTACTTCCGCATCTACCGTACCCTTCCGACCTGACACTCTGCGAATATTTTTTGGTTCCCCAACACGAAAACGTAGCTCGCAAGAAAAAATTCTGTTACCGGCGAGACAGAAGCCTATTTCCAAAAGCTTAGCAAATCATATGTGTGATATAGTGTAAAAAATGACAGATAGTTGGGAAAATGTATCATCCTAAAAATAGATGACGTTGAAAAATAATAATAACAATTGTGAACAACTTGTGTTTTCATACGACTCTCATAATTGCTTTCGATAAATGCAACCGGATTATTTTTGAACACCTCAAATCTTGTTACATTTTTACTTTCCCTTAGAAGACTGTTAAAACAGTTTAAGCTTCTGTACATAATGAAACTCTGAGCACTGTTTTGTAACATTTATTGGGTTTTTAATTGTTGGCATTTAGTAGTAATTTTTGACTGAACGCTAAAAGAGCAGTGTGTTAATAGTTTTTCATTTGCATTAAAAAAATCGAGGAAAAAGTTCAGTGTTTGTTGGTGATAATGTGAATTGTGATATTATGTTGTCTCATATTAAATTTATTTAGGTGGGACGAGCTAAGCATAGCACAAATAATCAAAGTAAGAAAAGAAGGAAGAGATTGTTGGAAACCTATTTAGCAGCGTGCAGCGTGAGGAAAAAGCCAGTGCTTACAAATCAGCATAAGGAAAGAAGCATCCATTTTGCAAAAAAATCACATTGATCACAAATGGTGAAATATTTTGTGGAGGGATGAGTCTAAAATTGTGTTATACAGTGTGTTCAGGATGTGTTGAAAACCTTACGGGGAAATAGGTTTTAAGCAAAGCCTTACGCTGTTTTGACTCCTATTGAAAATAACATATTTCAAATTTAAACGTGTAAGGTAAGGAGTGAGGTAACGTTGAATTCGAAATTACGAGTATATGTATTTTAATTGTTTCAAAGTATATCTTGCCCTAAAATTAATGTGTCAAAAACTTTTGAAGTATTTTTTTTAACTTAAAACTTTGAATGTGTTATATTTTTTCGGAAAAATATGTAATAACAGAGCGTGACAAGGTTTTAGTAACATGAATGATGATATGTGTAACTGTTTCTTTAGAGTTACTTAAAATCATAATGGAAAGCAAAAGTGTCACATCACGTCAACTTCTCATTTTATTGACGCATTTATGAGAGCTACTGTCATGTAATAAGCGCACCAATAATTCAATTTAGATGTCTTGCTCGATAGGTTGGCAACAATTTAAAAAAGTGATTTAAGTTGTGCTGAGATAGTTTAAAGTGAAAGTACAATACAATGTATATGTTGAATAAATGCTAATGAATAAAGTACACCCAATAAACAGTTTCCAAAATAAAAGGCTCCTTGGAAATGAACAGTATTTTATTTTGGCTCCTATCCATCGTAAAGTGTTTACTCTACAAATTTTCTACCAAAAACTCACTAGTCTTGAAGAAATAAATAGTCAGTTTCTTCTTTCTTTGAACAAGTTGCGCGCAGAAAATGATGAGCTAAAGTCCAAAGTTGAAATGCTCGAAAATAAACTCAATTGGCAGCAACAAAACCAACTAAGCAACTGCATTGAAATAACTGGTGTCTCCGAGGTCAATGACACAACTGCGAAGAGTATAGCATAACAAATTTTCTCTAATGCTCTGTCTGTGGAGGTTCCTGATAACGAAATTGACAAGTGCTGCATACGAAAGGTGCAAAGAAGAAAGGCGAAAGACAGCACTCTTCAAGCGAATCATGCACATCGATCATCTGTTTGAGTTTTTCTAATCCCTCTCTGAAGCGACGTATAATGAGAGAAAAGTCGATGAAGAAGAATATGCTGAACTCGATTGTACTTGGAAGCAGCGACGGCAGAGGAAGTGGCAACAGTAGTGGGAACAAAAGTATTGGAACCAACATTTACATCAATGATGCCCTCACAAAATATACGCGTGCATTTTTATGAAGGCGAAAGAGGCTCAGAAGCAGACGGGGTTCAAATATATATGGTATAACAATAACTTCTCAAGAAGCCCGTTCTTTGACCATATATCAGTGCCTACAAAACAAAAACAATGTTCTTATTAATGAAATTTTAGCAAAATTTTCTACGCTTCAAAGGTCATTGTGAGTAATTGCATATTGTTTACGTTTTCGACACAGAAGCAAACACCGGGAACAGTACTTAGGTATTTCAACATCGTTGGAACTGGAAAAGATACTGACAAGACTCATATGTTTAGTGCAAAGGGAAATGTTTGCTGAAGAAGAGGAAAATGACAAAACCAAGGGATATACGTCACACAATCTGCTTCGAGACGCGGAGGGAATCTTACGAGTTGGTGGATGACTTTCCAACTCGACCCTCATAAAAACTTTCATAAGAAGCACCCAATTCTTCTTAAAAACCACACATTAACGAGACACATTATCGCCGCTGCTCACGAACAAGCACTTTACGGCGGTAATCAAAAAATGATTGCCCACATTCGCCAACGGTTTTGGATTTTTAATCTGAAAAGTTCAGTCAAAAAGCACATTCACGATTGCAACATTTGTTTTAAATTTCGAGCCAAACCATTGGTGCAATTAATGGGAAATCTCCCTAAAGCAAGGACAATGGTTTCAAAACCATTCACTTTTACCGGAGTGGATATACGGGCCCATCAACGTAAAAACTTAGAGAGGACACAACGCAAAGACATTAAAGGGCTACTTCGCGATATTTGTGTGCATGGCAACAAAAGCCATACACGTCAAACTGGTCAGCGATATGACGACTCAAGCCTTTCTGGCAGCTTTCAGAAGATTGGTTGCTCGGAGGGGAAATTGGAAAGAACTGTACAGCGATTGTGGTAGAAACTTCGTAGGAAGCAATAATGAGTTACAACGTCAACTCAAACAAGCGGAGTTGGATTGGAGAAACGTGGCAGATGTGTTGGTCAACGAAGGCACTAAGTGGAATTTTATTCCCCCGGCTTCTCCGCACTTTGGATGTCTATGGGAAGCAGGGGTGAAGTCTGTGAAATATCACCTCAAGCGTGTAGCTGGAAACCAGGTTCTGACCTTTGAAGAACTCACCACGCTTCTCGCACAGGCAGAAGCGTGTCTGAACTCTAGACCACTATGTCCACAGTCAGACGATATTGATGACCTTAACACCTTGACACCCGGCCACTTCCTCGTGGGATAACCACTAATCGCACCGCATCAACCTGAGTACGAGTTAGAAAAAATTTCCCACCTAGAGCGCTGGAAGAGAGTACAGACCCTGTCCCAATCTTTCTGGAAGCAGTGGATTAACGAGTGCCTCGCCCGACTTCAACAACGACCGAAATGCGTTCGAGAAACGGACACAAAAATAAAGGAAGGCGACCTAGTACCAATTAAAGATGAACGGCTGCCTCCATTGAAATGGAGTCTAGGACGAATTCTTAAAATACACCCGGGATCTGATGATTTGGTACGAGTGGTAACGCTACAAACCGAAACAACACAAGTAAAATGACCCATATCAAAAATATGTCCACTAACGAGCAATTCCTTTAGTATAGGATTGCAATAAACGCAACGGGTAAAAGAAAACATTACTTTAATACTCTTATCATAAATACATATTAAAAAATCAACACACATACCTAATTAAGTCTTAATCTAGAGAGGAATCGATTATGCTGCCAAATGCCCCTCCTCGACAATGTAAACAGGCACAAACTGAATTCAATCATCAAAAGAGTGGTTTAGTTTTTTTTTGTAACAACAAATGCTTCACATGGGGGCTCAAACAGGATTTTGCCGCCAATTAATTAACAATTAAACAGTGGATGGTAGTGGACAGTGCACAATTGAACAGTAGACAGAGGAAGTAGATTCAGATTTGAGTATTCTGTGTTTTGCGGCTATTGATTACGGCGGTTGCTTGTTGTTATTGTGGTTTGGTGCAAAATATTAAGACATGGAGAGTCGTGCTAAAAGAAGCAGTTTTAGGCGGTCCGGTTTTCATTACAATTGAAATGCGCCAGGTATAAACCATGTAGATGATAATCTCAGTGTTTCATTATTCGATTCGATGATAAAGCCCTTTAATGGAGATGACCGACAGCAAATAAAAAAGTGGATTGGTGATTTTGAGGAACGAACCGAGATTTTTGGTTGGAATGAAGTAAACAAATATTTATGGTGTAAAAAAGTGTTACGTGGATCAGCAAAGCTGTACATTGATTGTGAGCTTAAACCATAGTCGTATGTTCATTTGAAAAATGGCCTGATTTCGGAATTTGCTGAAGCCGTTAGTTCAGCAGATATTCACAAAGAATTACGGGCGCGGAAAAAATTACCGAATAAATGTTGCCGCGAATTTTTGTACAGTTTGCTCGAAATTGCAAGTCAGAGGGATGTCGAAGATTCCGCTATTATTGATTACGCGATCGACGGTATTCACGATGTCGAATCGAACTAACTAATTTTGAAAGATCTTAAAGAAAAACTAAAAATTTACGAAAAAATTAAGGACAGACAGCAGAAAAAAATTGGACAAATCACGCGAACGAAACGAACGAACAAATCGAAAATAAAGAAAGTACGGTAAAAGCTAGAATCGGTCAAAACTGTTTCAATTGCGGAAGTAAAGAACACGAATTCTATAACTGTCCCGATAAATCACGGGGTCCTAGGTGCTTAAATGTGCCAATTTCGGACATCGAAGTTTTGAGTGCGTGAGTGATAATAAAGACAAGCGTAGGCCAGACCGAAATGTTCATTTAATCAGCAAAAAGAAAATGTGTAAAGCAGTTGAGCTGTGCGGTACTGGAAGTGATTTCACGTTTTTTAAAGAAGATCTTGTTTGTAAAATAAATTGCCAAGTCGTTAGTTTTCAGTTAATTGCGATATCGGGTCTAGGAAGCAATCTAAGTACGAGGGGCATACTATGTGCCAAGGTAGTCATCGACCAGGTAATATTTCCGAAAGTGAATTGCTGTATAGTAGATAACCGTTGAATGAAATACCAAATGATAATCGGTAGAGATATTTTGGATTCTGTAGACCTTTTTATAGATATAAATGGCGTTAGGCTTAGCGAAAAGGACAAAGAAGAAGTCAGCTGCTTTTTGTCGGAGATAGCTGTCGACAAAGACGTTGACCTGGACCTAGATCATATTGTAAACTCCAGTGTCAAGTCAAAGGTCACAAAGATAGTTGAGGGCTATTGTCCAAAGTGAATTTTGTGTAGTCCTATCACAATGAAGATAGTTGTAGTGGATGAAGTACCAGTATGGCAACACCCACGACATCTTGCTCCACTCGAGAATCAATTGGTGGATAAGCAAGTGTCGGAGTGGCTCAACGTTGGCATAATTAGATCAAGTGTGTTGGACTAGGCCAGCGCTATAGTTCTTGCCAAGAAATAGGATTCATCTTTCCGCCTCCGTGTAGATTATAGAGGAATAAATAAAAAAATTGTCCGAGACCGGTACGCTTTGCCCCTTATAGAGGACCAATTAGACAAATTAGCAGACGCCGCATTAGTGAATAATGGCGAATAATGGATTTGGCGAACGGTTTTTTTCACATAGATATAGAGGAAGATTCCCGCAAGTACACTGCCATCGTTACGCCTAATGGCCATGTATCGCAAGGACACTAGCAACAAAGATATTTTGTTGATCGAACCTTGTCCAATCCGGTTCTTTGAAAAATTGCGCGGCAGAAACTTTAGGCTTCAGTGCAAAAAAAGAATACAACGACACAACCACACGAACATACAAGTAATCAAAATAAAAAAAAACAACTCGTCCTTTAATTTAAATTAATTCGAACTTTATTGGTTTGAGTCTTGATTGGGAATCAATCGACTCGTTGTTGTTCGCCCAAACGAAATCTCTTCGTGCAGCTGTTTCTGCTGCGAAACATCTACGGCCAGCTGTTTCTGTTGCGAAACCTCTACGGCCAGCTGTCTCGGCCGTTGGCTTCGTTGTCCTGGTCATTGACCTCTTCAATGATTTTATGTCAATGACGGCGAAAAAGAGTTCTCTCCATCTCCGTGTATGTGTGATACACGACAACATACACACACACCAACATGAACTGCTTAGAATGCAGATCAGTGGGAGGCGCTTATAAAAACAAACATTGTATTTTTTTTATATTGAGTTTTGTTTTCGTCACTCCCACTAAATGTGTGCTAGTTTTATGCTTTATTTATGTTCTCCCAATGTTGGCATGGGAATGCAGTGGTGGTTTGCCGTCGGCTTGTTGCATTTTGACGTCATCTATTTTGACGACGGAAAAGGCATTGCGCTGCCTTGAGGCAGGGATGTTTACATGTTGCTTTTGCAACATCCTGCCGGACCACAGCAAGGACATCGACGTCGGGACCACATCTCAAGTCATATATTGTCGGCGGTTAAGGGTGATTTTTCTTTTCTATAACTGATGTATGTTGCGTGATGAATGATGAATTCTGCTGGTCGTAAGCTCCTCGAAGTGTTGACAAGTAGGTGCATGAAAATTAAAAAGGGTAGGTGTGGTGAATGGTGTGTGGCAATAATAGTTTATAATTTTAAATTAGGAAAATTTCATTAAATTCATATAAGTTAAATATATAATTTTATAAGTGTGTGGGATTGTGTGAATGTACCTTTATACGTTTAACATTGGTAAAATGCACAGTTTAGCTATACGAGTAGGTCGCTTGAAGCTCGTAGTTGCAGTTTTAATTGTGACGACACGAATTTTTCTGTCAGTTCCGAGAAGAGTAGTTTCTATTCGTCCAAGTCGCCATAGAGTTGGGGGCGTTTGTGCATCAGGCAGGATTACTAGCTGTCCTACCTTTATCTCCGTGTTTGCTGTAAGCCACTTCGGACGTTGTTGAAGACGAGCCAAGTATGCTATTTTCCATCGCTTCCAGGAGTCCTGCTGAATTTTTTGCATAAGCTGCCATCTGTGCAAATAGTTTTCCTTTGTTTCAGTTAAATCCCTTTCGGGTGCAGTGTTTAGCGAGGCACCGATCAAGAAATGTCCTGGTGTCAGAATGGATAGGTCATCGGGATCTTCGCTTACTGGACAAAGTGGACGCGAATTGAGACATGACTCAACTTGCGCTAATGCCGTCGCATACTCTTCAAAGGTGAGAGTGTAGTGCCCAATGACTCGCTTTAGGTGGTGTTTCATCGACTTGACACCTGCTTCCTACAGCCCGCCAAAATGTGGAGCCGCAGGGGGATTAAAGTGCCAAATCGTGCCGTTGGTCAGCATTTCTTTCGCGATATCCTCTGTCCATTGCCTTGTTATGTGCACATTTTCTGACTCCAGGACTTTTGCAGCTCCCTTAAAATTGGTTCCACAGTCGCTGTAAAGATGTTTGCAGATTCCACGACGCGCTGTGAGACGCTTGAACGTTGCAAGAAATGCGGATGTCGTATAGTCACTTACCAGCTCGAGGTGCACGGCCGTTGTACAAAAGCATACAAAAATCGCTATGTAGGCTTTCGTGATTTTGCTGCATCGGCCTTTCCAAGCCTTTAATTGCACAGGTCCTGCATAGTCGACACCGGATGTGTGAAATGGTCGCGACGGGTTGACCCGTGGTGCCGGTAAATTACCCATTTGTTGCTGCATTTCTATTGCCTTAAATCGATAGCATTTTAAGCACTTATAAATGCATTTTTTTACATTAGTTTTAAGCTGCAAAATCCAGTACTGCGATCGAATTGTTGCCATCATTAATTGTTGGCCGCCGTGAAGAGATTTGAGGTGAATATCATGTACTATCAATTATGTAAAAAAAAATTATGTGAAGGAAGAATAATTGGATGCCGCTGTGAATAGGGTAAATCGGCATTATCCAATCGGCCTTCTACCCGCAATATCCTTGTTCATCCATGATTGGCGAAAGTCGTGACAATTTGCTTTTCTTCGAAACTATTTCACCCTTGCTTACCTTTGTTATTTCGTCTGTAAACGCCTCTTGCTGTACGATGGAAATCAATAGCACTCGAGCTAAGGAAATTTCTTCCTCTGAAAACATCCCAGAGAGCAAGCATGATTTTTTTTGTATTTTGTAACGAAGATTGGTGAAAAAACGAAGCCAATACGCTGTAGCTCTGAGTAAACGCTGTAATGATGAAAACCGAGTGAAAAGTGTGTTGGTTTCAAAAGCCGTAAAGTGAACGCAGAGCTGAAAAATGTTTTTGATGGGGTACCCAGATGCGATGAACTCGTTTTTGACTGTTGAAACCCTTGATGTCTTTGTCTCAAGATCCGTGGCTTTAAATTCGTATGGAGGATGAAATCGCTCATCAAAGGCCTGCAAAAACTCAGGCCCATGCCACCATTGCTGATTTTCCAGGAGAGCCGTTGGTAACAGTCCTCTAGACGCGATATCTGCCGGGTTGTCCTTAGACGGCACGTAGTTCCAGCAATGAGGCTCTATGAGTTCCTGGATTTCTGACACCCTGTTGGCCACGAAGGTGGTTCTGGTGTATGGTGCCGTTTTAATCCACGCGAGTGCAATTTGCGAATCACTCCAAGCAAATATTTTTGCAGATTGCAGCTCCATAGTCTCCACGGTATGTACCAGTAAGTGTGCTAGCAGTTGGGCTCCACACAACTCCAATAGTGCAAGAGATTTTGGTTTTAATGGTGCAACCCTAGTTTTGGAGACAAGTAGATTTGTTGCTGGTTGCGCTCCTGTAGTTGACCTAATGAACACAACTGCCGCATATGCCTTCTCGGACGCATCGCAGAACCCGTGGATTTCGAGTTGCGAATCGTTTTCCAGATTTACCCAGCGAGGAATCTCTATTGCGTTTAGTGCAGTTAAGTCCATTTTTAACTTATGCCAAGATGAAACAATTGTTGATGGTAATTCGGCATCCTACGTTTTCTCTTCCTTCCAGATCTCTTGCATTAAAATCTTACCCACGACGATGCAGGGAGAGATCCAGCCCATGGGATCGTATAGCCGAGCTATGTCGGACAGAAGCGTTCGCTTTGTAAACTTTATTGAATCTGAAAGATTGATTTTAAAAGAGAAGTTATCCTTTGCAGGGTGCCACTGAATGCCCAGTGTTTTTATCGCCTTTCCTTCATCGAATGAGAGTGGTACTGGTACCTCTCTATGCTCCTCTGGAACGGATGACAACAACCTCTCACTATTGCTTGCCCATTTCTGTAGCGGAAAGCCTCCGCGTTTCAACATTGTTCTAAGTTGTCGCATCATTTCTATGACTTCATCTTCCGACTCTGCCCCCTGAATAACGTCATCCACGTAAAAGTTTTCGGTGGCAACTTTAGATGCAAGAGGGTAGTTGTCACGTTCATCAGAAGCAAGTTGTTGGAGAGTACGAACAGCAAGGTATGGTGCGGCGGCCGTTCCGAACGTAACAATATTAAGACGGTATTTCTTAATCTCTTCTTCATTATTCTCTCTCCACAGTATCAGTTGGTAGACCGAGTCTTCCGATGGGACCCAAATTTCCTGATGTCTGATACAAACGCAAATTTGTGTTTCCTAAATCGAGCTATGTGATCAAAGATATCGACTTGCAATCTCGGGCCTACATACGAGGGGCGTTCAACATATTCTCGGTATCGGGGTGAAGCTGTGGTTGTACGAGTATATATAAATTGACTTATTTATCAAGTAATACTATTATTTTAGTGCATTCATGTAAAATTTCATATAAATGTGATTATTAATTCGCGTTTTATCTCTAGTTAAACAGAATCATAATGCCAACTGAGACGATGATGGTGAAAATTGAGCATCGCGCTGTAATTAAATTTCTCACTAAGCAAGGAAAAAGTCAAAAAACTATTCATGAAGAGATGGTGGCTGTTTATCAGGGTTCCGCACCTTCATTATCAACTGTGCAAAAGTGGTCAAGTGAGTTCAAGAGAGGCAGAGAGAGCATTGAAGACGACCCCCGCTCCGGCGCCCCGGCTACTGCTTGTACGGGAGAAAGCATCAAAGAAGTCGAAAAACTTGTTCTTGAGGATGCCCGAATAAAGGTGAAAATGATGGCAGAGATCACCAAGCTTTCAATTGGTACCATTCACACCATTCTTCATGACCATCTTAACCTTTCAAAGGTCAGTGCAAGGTGGGTGCCACGAATGCTCACAGCGCCTCAGAAAAAAGTGAGAATCGCATGCTGTAGAGAGCTTTTGGAGATGTGTAGTGAGAACGCGGACGGTGTTATGGATCGAATTGTTACTGGGGACGAAACATGGGTCCACCACTATGACCCTGAAAGCAAACAAGACTCCATGCAGTGGCATAAAAAAGGAACAGACCCCCCGAAGAAGTTCAAAGTCACTCCGTCTGCCGGGAAGCTCATGGCCACAGTTTTTTGGGACTCAAAGGGAATCTTGCTCATTGAGTACAAAAAAAAAGGTGAAACCATCAACGCCACATCCTACGCTTCCAATTTGCATAATTTGCGGGAGGAAATTAAAAAGAAAAGACGGGGTAAACTCGCAGCGGGTGTGTTGCTTCTTCATGACAACGCTCCTGTTCACACGGCGCGAGTTTCCAAGGCTGCTGCGCGAGATTATGGTTTCGAAGAAATCCAACACCCACCCTATAGTCCAGACCTTGCCCCTAGTGATTATTTCCTGTTTCGTGGTGGTCGTTCAGTGACGTCCCATCCGAAGTTTTGCGCGATGCGTCAAAAACAATTCGCATCTTCGTGGTAGAACTTGATTCCTTCATCACTGCGTGGTGCGGAATGAAGTAGTGAGCGCTTGTTATTGAAATGGGATCTACCTCCGTCATATGCCCTAACTGCTTATAATCGTCAAAAACTCTTTTGTATTCCTCATAAAAGGACGAATTTGTTTTGAATTTCCTTTCCAAATACAAAAACCTAACAAGCGCTGATCTGTGAGACAAGCCTAGATCTGGCCGTGTTCCGCCTTTAAATGGAAGCTGAACCACATATTTACCATCATTTTGCCGCTGATGCATTCTGCAGTAATGTGTCTCACACGCTTCTTCTTCCGGTGATTGCATTTCCATTACTTGAACTTTTTCAAGCTCCCAAAATTTCTGCAACAAATTGTCCAAGGGTTGGTCTTCTGTGATGATGTGATGTGACGTTATCGTTGACTGGTTACGAGGCCAAATGCCTCCAGAGAGTACCCATCCCAATTCCGTCCTTTGTGCCATAGGGGTACCTGGTTCCCCTTTAACAATGCCATCAAGTAGAATTGATGAATAAACATCGCTGCCAAGAAGAATGTTGATCTTGCTTGGTTTGTTGAACGTTGGATCGGCAAGTTCAGTGTTTTGTAAGTGACTCCATGTTGCACATGGAATGTTGTGAGTTGGTAGAACAGCTGTTAGCTTGGGTAGAACTAAAGCGTTAAACTGTAAGCTGAACTTTTCGCTCAGATTTGAAAAAATCTTGAGAGAAACCCTGTGTTTGGAAGTGGATGTGTTGGCTTTTTCCAAGCCAAGTATGTTGACGAAAAACCTTTCTCTCTTCAGACCTAACGTTTGAGTGACAGCTTCAGAAATAAAGGACGCCTCTGATCCAGGATCTAATAGCGCTCGCATCAGTAACGGTTGGCCATCGGTTGTAAAAACTTTGATGAGGGCTGTAGCCAGAAGAACATTTTGTGTGAAATTGTTTTCGGCTATGCACGTGTTATGTGATGAAGCAGTTCGGTTCGAGGATGCTGGGGTTCCAAATTGTGCCGATTGTGAAGGTTGGCTGAGAGAGGGGACTGGGTGAGCATGTGATGTCGATGACTCGTTCGCATGCATTGCATTACCTGACTCATTTAAGTGCAGTAATGAATGATGTCGTTGATGGCACGAAGCACATGTAAAAGTGCTTGTGCAATTTTGCGTAAAGTGCGCATTTGAAAGACAGTTAAAACATAATTTTGCTTTCCTTACTATTTCCTGTCTTTTTTTCGGGTTAAGTGCCTTAAATTTAAAGCAATTCCGGATGGAATGTGCATTGTGACAGAATGAGCATTTCGGAATTGTCGAATTATGTGCTCGAACTGTACCTGATGTAAATTTGTTGGCTTTATTTAGATTGTTATCAGATGCTTGTCCTATAACTTCCAATGTTCTTGCTCGCATACGGAGAAAGTCTTCTAATATTGTGAACGTTGGATAATCGACATGCGAAGATATATGTGATTCCCAATGGCCTCGAGTAATGCCAGGAAATTTTTGCACGGTGTGAAAAATGAGGACATCTTCCCATGCCTCTACAGACACTCCAAGATTTTTGAGTGACTGCCTGGCTTCGTTTGTTGTGTCTAACAGTAGTTTAAGGTCCTCAGATGATTCCTGAGTCAGTTTGGGTTGGTCAAACAGCAATTTGAACTGATTGTTTTTCAACAATCTAAGATTTTGAAATCGTTTTATTAGAACAGCCCATGCTGATTCAAAAATGGAGTCGGTGTTTCGCAGCATTCGAGCCGCTTCACAAGTTAGATTGCTCTTTAAATATTGCAATTTGTAAGCGTCAGGTATTGTTGAATTTTTATTAACTAATCCTTCAAACAATCCTTTGAATTCAGGCCACATTTGAAGAGTGCCATCGAACGTCGGTATTTTAATAGGAGGGAGCTTTAATTTTGCCGATGGTGGTTTTGATCCTGCAACCGAGTTGTTGAGACAACTTTGATTGCCCTCGAAGCTGCTTAATTTTTCTTTTAACTCAGACGAGTATTTGAAGTAAAGCTCCTTCAAATGATGAAATGTGAGTGCTTCCATATATTTCACCTTAGCTGCTTCACTAGGAGCAGCAACTACCTTTTGATGAAGAGCTCTAGCTTCTTCAAACGACTTCTCTAAATTCCCTAAGCGGACCTCATTCATATGCACAGATTTTTTTGCTAACTCCAAACCTATATACGCTTCATAATCCGCGACCAGCTCTTGAGAAATTGACTGGATCGCATCTATAAGCGTAGAGATTTTACACTTGCTCATGATAAGGCCGACGAATTAAATTTAACCGCAGAACAACCCACACACAATATTTTTTTTTTATTAATTTGATGAATCAATTTGAGAATGTATTATGTAATAATTGAATTAATTAAATTGCCACACACCTGTAATTGAGCGTTGCTCCTTCGTTTCTGCAATCAGATGCAGATCGTTGCTTCCTCGCTGCTGCAGTCCAATCTGGATGATCACACTAAAGTCAAACCGAATAACGAACGTATTGTTCTTCCGCGACAAACGAATTCGAATTTAAACGCACTTTTGCAATGTCTGTTTGCTGTTTTTAATTGTTTTTTGCACTGATCCTTTCTAGGATCCCAGATCCGGCTCGAAGGACCAAAATGTATCGGAAGGACACTAGCAAATAGGATATTTTGTTGATCGAACCTTGTCCAATCCGATTCTTTGAAAAATTGCGCGGCAGAACCCTTAGGGTTCAGTGCAAAAAAAGAATACAACGACACAACCACACGAACATACAAGTACTCAAAATAAAAAAAAACAACTCGTCCTTTAATTTAAATTAATTCGAACTTTATTGGTTTGAGTCTTGATTGGGAATCAATCGACTCGTTGTTGTTCGCCCAAACGAAATCTCTTCGTGCAGCTGTTTTTGCTGCGAAACATCTACGGCCAGCTGTTTCTGTTGCGAAACCTCTACGGCCAGCTGTCTCGGCCGTTGGCTTCGTTGCCCTGGTCATTGACCTCTTCAATGATTTTATGTCAATGACGGCGAAAAAGAGTTCTCTCCATCTCCGTGTATGTATGATACACGACAAGATGCACACACACCAACATGAACTGCGTAGAATGCAGATCAGTGGGAGGCGTTTATAAAAACAAACATTGTATTTTTTTTATATTGAGTTTTGTTTTCGTCACTCCCACTAAATTTGTGCTTGTTTTATCCTTTATTTATGTTCTCCCAATTTTCCCACGGGAATGCAGTGGTGGTTTGCCGTCGGCTTGTTGCATTTTGACGTCATCTATTTTGACGACGGAAAAGGCATTGCGCTGCCTTGATGCCGGGATGTTTACATGTTGCTTTTGCAACAGGCCACTATGAATTTAATTAGATGCTCTTTGGCTTGTGCAACTCGCCTACAGTTTTCCAAAAATTTATAAACTACGTATTTCGAGAGCTGATCGCCGGAGGGGTGTTGATCATTTATATTGATGATCTGGTAATTCTAGCAAGAAATGAGGCCGAAGCAATTACAAGAATTTTTCGTGTACTGTTAGTTGTTTCAATGAACGGGTTGATTATTAAGTGGAAAAAGTGCCAAATTTTGAGGACCAAAATTGAATACTTAGCACACGTAGTCGAAAAGGGTAAAATTAGCTCTTCTCCATCAAAGACCAAAACGGTTTTAAATTTTCCTGAACCCACGAATATAAAACAATTACAAAGCTTTTTGGTGTTAGTGGGGTTTTTTCGGATATTCATAGATTCATTTGCTCTAATCGCTCGTCCGTTAAGCAACTTAACAAAAGCTGGTATCAAGTTTTCGTTTGGGCAACCTGAGCTCGTTGCATTTAATCAGTAGAAGAAAAGACTTTGTTCCGATCCTGTATTGGCGATTTTCAGACCTGGAGCAACTACCGAATTGCATAAGGATGCTTCAAAATAGGGTTATGGGGCAGTGCTTCTTCAAGTTTTTCCTGAGGACAACGTACTGCATCCAAAAGTATTCAACCTATGAATTGGAAGCACTGGCGTTCATTGAAGCCATCAGCAAGTTTCGAGTCTACCTGTTAGGGCAACCTTTTAAGTTAGTTACGGACTGCAAAGCCTTCGAATTGACTTTAAAGAAGAAAAACCTACAACCAAGAGTTGCACGTTAGGCAATGCTGCTAGAAGGGTATCAGTACAATGTTGAACATCGAAGCGCGTCAAAATTACGTCATGTCGACGCATTAAGTCGGTATCCCGTTTCCTTAGTAGTCCAGCTATATGAAGACAGGTTATTTTTAGAAAAAATAAAGAGCGCGCAAAGAAGTGATTTGAATTTGAGCGCCTTGATCGATGGTGTTAGCGAGAGGCCTAGGAACGGTTATATAGTAGAGGGTGGAATATTATACAAGGTGTAGGGCGGTGATAAACTGTTTGTGGTGCCGGAGGATATGCAAATAGAAATTATTAGAAAAGCGCATGAAAGGAGTCACTTTGCTGCAAAGAAGGTTAAAGAGCTGTTGTTAAAGGGGGTATACTTCAAAAATATGACTACGAAAATTGAAAAGTTTGTCGAATGTTGCATTTCATGTATCTTGGCGGAAAGGAAGAGAGGGAAAAATGAGGGATTTTTGCATCCAGTACCTAAAGGCGAGAGGCCTTTGGACACTTTTCATCTAGATCATCTGGGGCCAATGATGACACCCAGTAAGGAGTACAGGTATCAGCTTTCCATTGTTGATGGATTTACCAAATTTGTGTAGCTGTTTCCTGTTAAAACATTGTCTGCAGGAGAGGTTATTAAAAAGTTGCAAGTAGTTTGGGAAACATTTGGAAATCCAAGAAGACTTATTGTGGACAAGACGGACGCGTTTGTGGCCAAAGAATTTATAGAGTATTGCGATCAAGAGAACATCCAGTTATTCCACATCACAGTAGGGGTACCCAGAGATAATGGACAGATAGAACGGATTCATTGTATTGTAATTCCAGTCTTAACTAAGCTATCACTCGAAACCCCCGATAGATGGTAAAAGGAGGTTAAAATCGTTCAAAATTATTTAAATTCTAGTTATCAACGTTCTATTAACACGTCACCGATGAAGCTATTAACAGGTGTGTCGGTATGAATAATCGCGTAGACATCAATTTGCGGGAGGTAATCGAAGAAGAGCTCAGGATCGTTATCAAGAAGAACGAGATGTGCTGCGGATGAATGCGATGAGAAATATATTAATAGTACAACCAGAAAATAAAAGGTTGTTCGACAAAAACCGAAAAGCTCCTCCTCATTATAAAGTTGGAGACATAGTAGCAATTGAAAGAACTCAGTTTGAAGTTGGGCTTACAATTCATTCGAAGTTCTTGGGTCCTTATAAAATAGTAAGTATGATTAATCCTAATCGGTTTCAAATAGAAAAAGTTTGCGAGCATGAGGGTCAAAGGCAAACATCGACTAGCATCGACAAAATCAAGTCTTGGTTCGGCTATCATTATGTTGACAATCAGGCGACCAGCAGTCAAGACGGCCGAGTGTGGGATGCGAGCACACCTAGATCCGTGCAATTAACCGCACAACCACAACAGGAAGAGTCAGTAGTCGAACAGTTTTAGCCAAAAATCGAGATAGAGAGAAAGTAGACGAAGACTAGACTAGTGGATTCCAATATATTTTGCCCAAAATCATTTTTAATAATTTGTTGCTTTCACATATTCGGTATTTTTATATTATTTTTTTTTTGGTCTGTTAATCCTGAGTAATTATTATAAAATATTTTATATACTGTGTCTTTAACCATTGAAATAAACTGAATTCAATCATCAAAAGAGTGGCTTAGTTTTTTTTTCTGTAACAACAAATGCTTCACATTATTCGTGAACCGATTTTCATTGTAATGGTTTTTCTAAAAATTTGACAGCTCGCAGACAAAATATTTTTATATTAGTTTTTTGTTGTTTACTCTTCGGCTGCCAAACTACGAATGAAATGTGCATGACACACATATTTTTGTACCCTCGGAAATGGTAAATTAAGTGTGCATTGGTTTTGCCTAAATTTTCATCCGTTCGACTATGGATGAAAATTTAATCCCGTTTTCGTGCTTTACACTTCATCTCCCTCTTCTACAAAACCAGTTAAACCGGTTTGTACCCCGGGGTTACTAGTCCAGTGTGCGATGGCCCATTGTCTTAAGGGGCTCCACTCTAGACTTCGAGCAAAGTAGTTGGGAGTAGATTTTGCCGTCTTTGTGAATAGATCTGATATACACACCCGATCCAAGACACCCGATACACACCCGGCTAAGACTGCTATCCGAAAATGCATTTAATTTAATTACCTTTGCTGAGGGTGTAAGAACATAACGTGGAATGCTGATTTCATTTAATGCTGAAAATTGCTGCACATGTGTATTTATTCCAATTACGAGCCTGCTCAGGTAGTAACGTTTCGTCAAACGATAGTTTAGTTTTGCACAGCTCCTGCAGGAATAACTTACCAAGTACAATCACGGGGCCGATCAATCCCAATGGACGAAATAATCTTGTGAGGTCCGCGAGAACTGTTCTTTTACATATTTTTTCACTCGCATTGCTTATTAGTTCGGTTTTGAAACTGTATTTAAATACATCTTGTGATGGTTCCCAGATTAGTCCCAAAGTCTTAACTACCTCTGACTGATAAAAGGTAACTACTAGGTTCTCCTTGTGCTCTTCTGGAACTTCTTTTAAGACCATTGGGTCATTTGCACAAAACTTCAGCAATTCAAAGTTACCCATTTGAAGCAGTTGTATAATTTCATTCAGCAGCTCACGAGCTTCAGCTACTGTTTCAGCACCTGTTAGACAGTCATCTACGTAAATATTATTTTGGATAACAAATAACGCTTTTTCGAATTTTTATATGTTGTCTTCTACCAATTTATTAAGACATCGTGTTGCTAAATATGGTGCAGAGGCTGTTCCATATGTTAAAGTGTTTAATTGATACCTTTTTAGCAGATTATTTTATTGTGGTCTCCACGAGATTAATTGGTAAGGTCGATCCTCTTGTTTCACTAGAATCTACCTGTACATTTTGCTTATATCACAGGTCAAAACATATCTATGCATTCTAAAGTTAATAACGTGGGTAATCAGCAACACTGTCACGGAGGAATATGAGAGACATGATATAAAAAGGACGCACTCGAAGGATGGGGGCAGTTGTTTTTCCGGCTTCTCATCGTGGCAGTTCTTGCAACAAACAAATTATTACACTCATATTTTATCAGTTATTTTAAGTAAATGTAAATATATAATTTTAACCCATAGAAAATAAAAGTGTTTTGCGTTACCTAAGTAAACAATCTTACAAATTTGGGGACTCAACCAGAATATTGAATTAGTGTTTTTTTTTTTTTTAATAATACGAAATGACGTGCTTGGAAGACATAAATGAGATAAAGAGGTTTCTAAAATACGGCAAAAAGAACATTCTGATGACTCTACACAAATATGTATTTGAAGACGAAGGCGACAGATCCAACAGAAGAAGACTCAGATTGTTTCAAGGTTTCGACTTCGATAATAACGACGAGAGGTATAAACAGAAGCAAAAGTACGTCGATGAACATCTGTGTGCAGCTGACCTGATTACGATTTGCGTAATCATTAGGGATCAATTACGACGTAAATGATGTGAGCCAATACATAATTGATAACTTAAGAAAGGGTTGTTTACTTAGTTCATGCAATGCCGATGACGACGACGACGATGTTGACGACGATAATGATAACGAAGGCATTAGAGGCGAATGCCTAGCAGGATGCCCGAATTGTGGGCAATCAGCAACACTGTCACGGAGGAATATGAGAGACAGGATATAAAAAGGACGCACTCGAAGGATGGGGCAGTTGTTTTTCCGGCTCTTCATCATGGTAGTTCTTGCAACAAACAAATTCTTACATTCATATTTTATCAGTTATTTTAAGTAAATGTAAATATATAATTTTAACCTATAGAAAAGAAAAGTGTTTTGTGTTATCTAAGTAAACAATCTTACAAAATCGATTTGGACTGTTTGACCGACCATCAAAATATCGTTGAGATATTTGCCGTTGCTGCTCTTTGCTGATGCATCAAAGAAAACACGAAGTTTTGGTGATGAACTTTCAGGTTTCAAAATACAATGATGAGGAAGCATGTAATGTGTTCCGGTTATTTCATTATCTGATATAATGTTCATATGGCCTAAAAACTCATACTCCTCCATGAATTTAACGTATTGATCTTTCAGTCCTGGGTTGTTTTCTCGCTTTTTCTCCAAAGATAATAACCTTCTTCTTGCCATCTCCTAAAAGTGCTGTTGGATCATCTTCTTCTTCGAATCTCCTAAAAGTGCTGTTGGATCATCTTTAAAAGGCAATTTCACGATGAAGTTCTTGTCCTCAAACGTTATATCATTTTTAAAATGCTCTTCACACCTAAACTCTACCTCACTCATGGTTTCTACCGGAGTATCATGGCTTTCTGCCTCCCAAAAACTTCGCACCAATTTATCCAATGTAGATAAGGTGGGTTTCGCTGCAATAAGAGTGCAAAATGGTCCTTTTGGTAATTCTGTGCTTCCTGTAACTATCCAGCCCAATTTAGAGTTTCTTAAAACTGGTACATTATATCCGCATCGTATCTCCCCCTGAAGGAGCAGGTCAAAGAAAATCTCTGCTCCTATGAGCATGTTGATCGGTTCATTCTTATGGAAATTCGTATCTGCCAGTTCCATTTCGGGGGGTATACTGAAAGTTGCAGCATCAAGTTCTATATTTGATTGTTAGTCAGTTATTTTTGGCAAAATTACTGCATCAATAGAAGTGCACAATGATGAAGATCTTGATTTGAACGTTATGCTCGTGATATACTGTGCTTGATTGTCTTAGGATCCAATTCCACTAACTGGAATATTTAATTTCGATCTTTTTGCACCAATTTGCTAAGCGAATATTTTTGTTACGAATTGTGACTGTGATCCTGAATCTAGTAACACCCTACATGGAATTCTAGTGCCGTACGAGGAAATAACATTGACAACAGCTGTTGCTAATTACATATGTTTATTTTTATATGTGTGACCTATTGCAGCATTGGCTACTGTATTAGCTTTTTTATCACTTAATAAATCATTGTAATTAAGGTTAGACTTACTAGACTGAACCAATGGCGGCGGGTTGTTTCTGTGCGCTGGCTCGCTTGCTTCTGCATTCTAATATGGCTTGACTTACTTTTTATTCTGCTTCTGTGTAGACCTTTCTTGGGGGTGAAAAAGCGTATTATGCCTTTGATCGCATTTTTGATATCTTCTGATCATGATCGAGAGAAGTGGCTAACTTTCAAACAGTTTCTGCAGATCTTCTGATTCCACACAGCTTGCTCTTGTGCTACATCTGAAAAGGAAAGATTGTGGAAATTCTATGGTTATTTGAATTGCACGAAGTGTAATTCTGATACTCTTGGGTGCTTGCTGCGACTCCCACTGATGACTTCGATTTGCTCTCCTTACTGTTGATCGCCTCTAGGGTTGGGAACCTGGCTACCACGAACTTCAAAAATTCATCCATGCTTCTTGGCTTCTGCTTCTTGGATCCGTAAGTGATTGTTCCAACAATGTCCTGCTTTCTCTGTCCAATTTCTGCAGCATCAAATAGACAATCAAAGGGTCCCAACCATGAGTATCGAAGCCAAGGTTCTCTATCGCCTGCAAAACTTCCTCTGCGGTAAAATGCAGCTACCTTAGACTGTTTGCCGTCCCTGTCGTGTTTGATTGTGTAATGATTCTTGTGAGTTGTTGTCTTGTTATTATAACGATAAACAATTGTTTTCCAGTTAACCACACCACCTGAAATGAACTGCATCGACGGAAATCGCCATACAGCACTATCAACAACAGTATAAAGTTTCAACACACGCTGCATAGTCAGCAAACGTTCGTGGGAACGAATTTTTATTATTATATTACAAATTATTCGTTTATTCTAAAGGAATAAGACACTGTTTTGCATGCATTATAAATAGAACTACATTAAAAGATTGTATTTTAGAATTAAAATTGTAATGAATAAAGCAACATCAGTTGCCTGAAAAAATCTTTTTTTAATTCTCCGTAATAAAATACGTTAACTGGCGCCCGAGCAGGGACCTGACTTAATAACCCATAAGAACATAGGGACAGGTAGTTCGTGTAATAAAATCCTAAACCACAAGAACTAGGATTCGGTTGCGCAGACCCTAAAATAAAATTTGTTTAAGTTCATCTCGGTTTTGGTTTTTTCCGTGTGAATTAATATTCGCGAATTGTGACTGTAACTGTACAATAAACGGTACAAATAAAGGGTCCGCCATCTAACGTTTTTTTTTTTCAACTAGTACTTATTTCGTGAATGGTAACACTTAGCTCATGTCTGATTTGACAGATAATTAGTTTTATCTTTCCGCTGAACGAATATGGTTATGTATACGCTTGAACAACGCTGAGAAAGTGGGCCTGCGATCGAATTAGAGAAGATGCCGATTTTGCCAAAAAAATCATCTTTTCAGATGAAGCTCATTTTGATCTTGGCGGGTATGTAAATAAGCAAAATTGTCGCATTTGGGGCACAGAAAACCCGCACGCATACATTGAAAAGCCGATACACCCAAAACGAGTCACTGTTTGGTGCGGATTTTGGTCCAGAGGCATAATTGGACCATTTTTCTTCGAAAATGAGCAAGGAGTGGCCGTTACAGTCAAGGGCGATCGTTATCGGGCCATGTTGAATGAATTTTTGTTCACAAAAATTGAAGAGGAGGATATTGACAAAATTTGGTTTCAACAGGACGCGCTACGTGCCACACAGCCGAAGCTACACTCGATGTTTTGCGCCCTGTTTTTGAAGATCGCATTATCAGCCGCAGAGCTGATGTCGTTTGGCCACCTCGGAGCTGCGATTTGACACCGTTGGACTATTATTTGTGGGGTGCCGTAAAAGATAAGTGTTACGCCGACAAGCCAGAGACAATTGACGCTTTAAAAGACAATATTCGTGAAGCCATTGGTAAAATACAGCTGCACACAAGCGATAATGTGCTTAAAAATTGGACCGATCGTGTAGGCTACTGCATGGCCAGCCGAGGCAGCCATTTGAATGAAATTATTTTCCATTATTAACCGGAAGGATAAAACTAATTACCTGTCAAATCAGACATGAGCTAAGTGTTACGATTCACGAAATAAGCACTAGTTGAAAAAAAAAACGTTAGATGGCTGACCCTTTATTATAGTGACGTGAATAGTATTCGCGAATTGTGACTGTAAACTGTACAATAAACAGTACAAATATTATAGTGACGTGAATAGTGCTCGCAAATTGTGACTGTGAACTGTACAACAAGTAGTACAATTATTTTAATTAAAGAAACTAAGTACAGTGACTTGATAATATCCGTACCGCAGTAGGCCGCTTGCGAAGACAAAGCTGGTGGCTAAAAAGGAATTTTATGGACTATCCAAACGAATACAACAATGAAAACAGGAGCTACCCATTATACCATAGTTTTACTGCTGTGAGTACCAATTTTCTTTTACTAAAGTTCAAATATATATAAATAAAAAAAAACCTTAAATTTTTTACAATTATAATTTACAATTATAAAAACAAGGAAGCATTTAAATAGCTTTATAAATCACAAATCATATACATTACCATTGTTTAATTTTTAACAAAATAATTACAAAATGGAGGAAATTAGTGTTCAATTGACTCATTTAACTGGGGCTGTGAATGCCCAACTTGAATTGCTCAAGCAGCTAGATCAGCGAGTTCAAGCGCTTGAAAATAAACCTATAACAATTGGCATTAGATCCGGACAAGGACTCAAAGCACCAGCAACAGAGCAAGACCTGAAAGACATCTGTAAACTTCCAGACAGCGTCAAGGAGTTGCAGACCTTCGACGGTAACCCAGTGGAATACTTATCCTGGGTCCACAGTGTTGAGAATATACTTAGGGACTACGATATCGTTAAAAATAAGCCAATATATAGGGCCATACTGCAAAGCATCCGACAAAAGTTTAGAGGTGCTGCAAACTCTGCCCTTATTTCCTATAATATCTTTGAAGAAGATTGGAGTGTCATAAAGAGATGTCTCTCTTTACACTACGCTGATAAGAGAGACATACGCACACTGGAATATCAGCTAAGCAACCTCAGGCAAGCAGGAATGTCAATTGATGAATTTCATGCCAATGTGAACCACCAATTCTCATTAGTCATCAACAAACTTAAGACCGAAGATTATTCCAGTGAAACAACAAATGTTCTTGTAGAGACATACCGTAACAGGGCTTTAGACGTCTTTATTCGAGGCCTTAATGGAATTAAGTAAAATCCGCATGATCCAAAGACCAAAATACTTCATTATTTCACAGCACCCAAAATGATTGTAATGGATAATGCAGTCCTCTTATAAGTAGCTACATTAAGTCTTTGGGAATTAAAACCTACAGAACGCCCTCAGGTAAGAGTGAGGTGAACGGAACTATTGAACGAGTCCATTCGACCATCTTAGAATTGGTGAGATGTCTTCAAAGAGAATATACTGATTTAACCTTTAAGGAAATAGTGGAAATTTCCGTTGATAGATATAACAACAGTTACCACTCGGTGACGAAAAAGAAGCCAGTAGAAATATTTGTTGGCAGAAGCCAAAGAATTAATTATCAGAATTTAATCAACTTTAGGAATAAGGTAAATTGTGATTTAATAGATCAGATCAAACGTCATCAAAACAGGAAGATTCTCCAAGAAAATGTTAAAAGAAATAAACCTAAAATTTACAATATCGGCGATATAATTTATGTTTCAGACAAAAGAAGACATGGCAAACAGAAACCAATTTTCAAAAAAGAAATAGTTTCTAAAGATAGTAGGGTTACTGTCACAACAGCTTCAGGACGTCGAATTCATAAGTCAAACATCAAGAATATTTCTGAACAATAATTTCCCTTTTCAGATTTCTAGCCTGTAAAGGAAGAGCAATAGTAAACATCTTTGAATATACTACACCCATTGTCACCGTAAAACAAGGGCATGGAGCAATATTGAACGGACACTTCAAAATCATCCACGTAATTAGCATTAAACAGTATGAAGAACTAATCAACAGGATTACAGTTACCATTCGAGATGAAATCAGTAATACAAGTAATCTAAAGCCCTACTAAATTATCGATTAAAACAGGTTCAGTCACTTATCGGCAGCCTCAGGATCAGAAATCCCAGTAAATCCAGATCTATAAACTGGATAGGTTCAGCCTGGAAATGGGTGGCTGGAAATCCAGATGCCGCCGATTGGGATGCCATTCTTACGAATGAAAATAAAATCATTTAAAACAATAATCAACAATACAAAATTAATAGAAAGCTAACAGACACTATCAATAAATTAGTAGCTGATTATAACAAAATCGTTAAGAACTTAAATCACGAAGAAACAGTAAAATATGAGCAAATAATATACAATAAACTCAACTCATAAAGGAAGAAATAAATGAAATAGTAATAGCAGCACAACTTGCCAAATCTCGTACAATCAACACCAGATTACTGGACAATGTGGAGATTAATCAAATCATATCAAATATAGAAACACTTCCATACAACAACGAAATTGAGGCCATAGAGTATGCAGAACCTTCAATATTAGCAACAGAGTCAACAATACTTTACATAGTTTCATTGCCCAGGACAAGTAAGGTAGAGTATAACCACATCCAAATACGATCAACAATCAAGGAAGGCAGCCAGATACATTTAGGATTCAGGGAACACTTAGTAAATCAACAGGAACAGTTTGATATAATTGGAAAATGCAGATCTTTTCAGAGCACCATCATCTGTAAGAAAGAACAACTTCAGGAACTTCCCAACACCCATTGTGTTACCCTGCTATTAAGGGGTACAAATGCAAATTGTGATCGTCAATTCAACAACAAAACCATAATAGAGAACATCGGAGAGACACAATTTTCCTATCGAACTTTGATGGCAATATTACGCACCATGGAGTCAGGAGACATCTTAACGGAAGTTTCCTTATCCAACTTTCCAATGACACGGTTTCTATCGATACGCAGGAGTACTCGAATAAAGAGATTAGGAAGTACGAAATCCTACCACCAATCCTACAGACGAACTTAACTGAAAGAAATATGAAATTAGATTTAGATTATCTACACAAGTTGCACTTAAATAATTTTTTAGAGATTCAAAAATTTTATATTAATCGAGAAGTTTCTATCATTACAGATTTGGGCATCATTTTGTTAATATGTGTGGTTTTAATTTTAATGTGTGGTTGTAATTCTTTTTCAAAAGTAGAAGTAAATTAAGGGCAACGACAATGCCAATATCGAAACCTCCAGCAAACTTCCCAAAATTCCAAGGGTCATTATATGATTTAAGTCCGATAAACGTAAATTTTGGATGACTCTGCGGGACGCAGACTTTTCGAGGGGGGAACAGTTAACCACACCACCTGATATGAACTGCATCGACGGAAATCGCCAGACAGCACTATCAACAACAGTATAAAGTTTCAACATACGCTGCATAGTCAGCAAACGTTCGTGGGAACGAATTTTTATTATTACTCGTATATTACAAATTATTCGTTTATTCTACCGTATTAAGACACTTTTGTTTTGCATGCATTATAAATAATAGGTAACGTCAATTGGTTGAAAATGCTTATTAATTATTAGCTTCTCCTGTTACGTTAGCTCTCGAAAAGTATAGCTTTTGTGCAGGAGCAATAGGATTATCATGAATGGGGTGTTTGAAGAGGTTGTAAAACTGTTGTAAAACTCCAATTCAAGTAATCCCCATCTTTCCACGCATTCTTGCATCTCAAAGTGACTTTCTATGTCTTGAGTTGTTATATCGTCCTCCATTCTATGATACAGTGTTGATATTTCATGCCAATGCTGCTGCACTGTTTTTAGCTTTATCTAGCAGAATTGCTGGGAAAACTGTTGATTTGTTTGAGACTGTTACTTATCTATAGGTTTTTTTAAAATTTCTACCAGTAAATAAAATCTTTCACATTCATTTCCATAGGCTTTCTGAGGCTCGTTCTTGGCTCGCACTCAGATGTTCCTTTAGGTATTGCCCCTTTGATCGTATTTGTCTCTACGGCTGGTTCAACATTTTTGGGGACCTGCTTCTTCTGGAGGCCGCTATCTGCTGTTAAAGCATCCAATCGGCCCATGATGTCATTGCGCATTTGTTCTGCAATCCTTCGAATGGTTTCGAACTAGTCCTTTTTGAAATATGGATGTTCTAATTGCTGAGAAAAACCATCTCGAATTATGTTGTCGATGTTATCAAATTGATCCCAGTTTTTTTCTCAATTCTGCCACTCTATCCTCGAGGTATTTGCGAGTTTTTCTTACCTCGCCGTCCTTGTTGTAATTGCGAACCATTCTCACAATTTGTTCTCCAACAAGTTCCTGCTGATCGGCGAAGTACTCTAAATTCTGTCCTTGGTTGGTGCTTTCGAGCTGCGACATTATTTATTTAAAAACTTTACACATAATTTTATTGAAAAAAACTTTTTGCTTTGTTACTGACTGAATTTCACTTATTTGTTCACTATAAATGTAACAAGTTATCACTATAGCAGTCCTTTCACGGTCGCCAAAATTATATTACAAATAATAAGTAAAAATAAAAAAGCTGAATGAAAAGAAACAATTACTTTACTGGTTGCTGGTTCTGTTGGAGCTAAACTTTTCATTTACAATTTTATGATTGACACAAATAGTTTATAGTTCACGTTTCAAGCGTGAGATCAGTTTCAGAATTCGCAGTTCACGGTTACTGCATTTCAATTTGCTTGCGTCTGATCTCACGCCTGTAATGTGTATCTGATTAAATTGTATCTTGAGAACATTTGCCTTTTTGTTAGGCAGGTATTCAGCCTTATTATGTTCTTACATAATATACTCCCCCCTTTAGACCAATCGTATCAATCGTCAAAGAAAATGAACGCCATGCAGAATATCTTTTAAAAAGGCAGAATTCCATATCAGACTCTACGGTCAACATTTTGAAAAGAGACACCTTAGAAATCCAACATCAATTTAAGGCTCATCATTATTTAATGAGAACGATTGATGGAATTCAATTAAAGCAAACGCTGTTCGAGCAAAAACATAAGTTGGCAGCTCTCACTTCATATTTAATATTGATTATCACAAATTTTGAACGGATTCAGGAAGTTTTATTGGACGTTGTGTTAGACTTGAATCATGCTAAAATAAATCCAAAATTGATAACACCAAGACAATTTAGTGAACAGTTGCAGCTGATTGGTATTTCACTTCCTCCAACACTACGATTGCCAACGGGATCTATAGTAGATATGTACAGAATGGCTTCAATCAAAGGCCATAGTTTGAACAACTCATCGTTTCCCAGATGCGACTACCCATAATAAATGCTGAAGAATTTCAACTCTTTAATTTGGTTAAAGTTCCTATACTGCATGAAAATTTAAGTCATTTGGCCGACATATCTACTCCATATCTTGCAGTTTCGATGACCAGAGATAAGTTTTTCCCACTAACAGCAATTGAGTTGGCATCATGCAAGCTAATATCAGCAAAAAATTATCTATGTAATCAGCTCCATCCAACTAATATGCAGCTAAATACAATGAACGGCTGTGAAATAGATCTTCTGAATAATGTTCAAAACGCTTTATCTCGATGTCAAGTTAATAAAGTTAATTCACAAGATCAATCGATACCTCACAGCAAATCTAATGATTTTTTCGGTATCATCTGGCGTAACAGGTCATCTTATTTGCACATTCAGGGCAATGGTTTGCTGGAGTTCCGTAAGTCATGTATACTCAAACTACCATATACGAGTCTCAACAACTATTCTATCAACAAATCATTCATTCCGATCGCAAACATCAGCAACTGGATATTTAAAAGAAATGGAACGACCACTTCTACGACTTCAATGCCACCCGAGGCTTATGATATTGATAAGAAACAGCGTGATGATCAGTACTAGAGTTTAAGAGGTTATAAACCAAACAAATGCGTTTCCGATATCCGCGTCTTTGAGCGCGCGTGACAATAATCACTATAGGTTGACATGGCTTTTAGCTGCTTTCATGATTGGGATGGGCATTGTATATTGGTTTCGTCATAGGAGACCAAAACTAGCACGTAGAGTTTCACGTTTTGCAGTGGAACCTTAGTTTAAGAACCTATGTAGCTAAGAATGTAAAATGTAGAAAATGTAAATGTATTGACAACTTAGTTTAAAATTAGAGAGTTAAGAAGAGTATGTTATGTAAGAACATAGTCGTAATACGGCAGAATACCTGCCTAACAAAAATGCAAATGTTCTCAAGCTACAATTTAATCAGGTACACATTACAGGCGTGAAATCAGACGCAAGCAAATTGAAACGCGATAACCGTGAACAGCGAAATCTGAATCTGGTCTCACCCTTGAAACATGAACTATAAACTATTTGTGTCTATGATAAAATTGTAAATTAAAAGTTTAGTTCCAACAGAACCATCAACTAGTAAAGTAATTGTTTCTTTTCATTCAGCTGTTTTATTTTTACTTATTATTTGTAACATTTCCTCACAACACTACCTCCTCCGCCTCCTTCAAATAGATCTTAATAGTTTTTCCACCTGGTACATCAAGAACTTCTCAGAACTCAATGTCTTCAAATGTCAATCGATTACCTTCTCACGTAAGTGAAACAAGTCTCCTCAATGAATTTACCATCTCCACGGCCAACCTATATACCTTGTTGAGTCTATCCGTGGCAGCTTAATTTCCGCTCCCATATTGATGAGATAATTTCTAAAGCAAACTCATCACTTTGCTTCGTTAAAAGATGGTCGATAGAATTCTGCAACCCGTACGTGACCAGATCACTTACGTTCGCCCCCTTCTCGTGTACGCTAGCCAAGCGTGGTGTCCCTTTCAACGAGTTAATGTAATGGATTTTTTGACGTCGGAAACATATAGGCGGTATCGTTCGTTGTTGCCATGTGCGACCGCCATTTCGCGCAATGGCAGCTTTAGTTTTCCGATTTCCAATTGGCACACCAAAAGACATTTTTGCACTTCATTACCAAATTTGGGGTGATAAGAACAGAGCGTTGTGTTGTTTTCGTCGGAACGTGTAGATTTTTTATCACTTAATGACCTGGAGCGCGTCTGCGATTGCTGTGTGCGTTGACCGCCGTACCTAAGCCCACCTACGTCTTTTTTCAGCATTTCAATGGCTTTCCAAATCTTTTCCAGAGTAGTGTGTTCACACTACATCTGCCAGAAGCGAGATGCTTCGTGTGTGCTAGGATGGCTGTTGGTTTTTTCACTTCGGTGTCCTCACCTCAGAGCATGCGCCTTAGTTGTGGCTCGGGGGTTGGTAACAAATGTTACCAGGTTTCCGACTGTCGTTAATGCCTCACCCTCAAGGCTGAGCAGCAAACGTGAGCATTGTTCTATGTCGTTAGTGATGCCACCAAGTTGAAAGGCAATTTCTACTTGTGCTACCCAAAGCTGTGGGCACATCCCGTTGAAACGTGGTAGCTGCACACGAGACGCATTTGTAACATCCGAAGGATGGTACTGTTTGCGGTGCATACGTCGTTACACTCGTGGCTGCTCTCGATGTTGCTGGGCCATGCTCATCGACTACTTGACGGGGAAGATGTTCCTGCTGTTGGCGCTGGTGCTGAGGTAAGTTGGTTTACCTCGGTTCTGAGTTGTCCGATCGTCTCTTCAGCCAGCGTGAATTTATCTTGCAGCTGATTTATCAGCTCCAGTACAGCTGGATCTGTTGTGCTGGGCGCCGTGGCTGTGGGGCAGGTCCAGCCTCCATGGTAGATGTTTTTGAGAGTGCGTTCACTGGCTTCCTGTTTTGTGTCCGAGGTGTGTGCGGTAGTGGCATTTAAAATGCAACCCGATCACGTCGGAGTCACCAGTTTGGGACGAAACCGTTGAAAAGGGCGTTGCAACCGATTCATCCACAAGCTACAAGAGAAAAAACGTTTTATATGTTTTTTCCAACCTTAATTATCAATTTTATAAAAAGGAAAAAAAAGGGTTAAATATGCATATGCTGAACGCTACGAAATGGATGTCACAGTGAATTAAGAGAAGTGATTAAGTGGTTTAAGTAAAAGATAAGAAAAGTATAAGCGATTGACAAAATGGATTGTATTGACACCCGGAATGTAAATTCTGGCGGACATTTTTTGTACTTAAACCATTATGTCAAATTCTGACAATTCGTTGGCTGGAACGAATTCGTATGGGAAGTTAAAGTACGGTACGGAACAAGATTAATAAATTTGTTAAAGAAATTTTTGTTTTCAAATAGGTGTTGGGTTAAAATGTCGAGAAAAGATACGTGAGTTTCGAAATAAGTGCCTGTGAAGTGTTTAGATGGTTTATATAGAATCGTGCTTTAAAAAATGTAAACAAAGCACTTGTTAAACACGAAGAAAATGTTTTTCTTGTTATTTCTGTTTCAAGGTTCCGAGTCGTCCTGCGGCATAGATCAGGCAGATATGCTGCTAACCACCTTACCCAAAATTTGTTATGGGCCAGTTGTACCTTTCGCCATTGCTTCCGGCTCACACAATAATCTTCTTCACGCGGATGTGGTGTCTGTTCGGAGTTAGGGGTACCTAGGAGAAAATGGTTATGGGTTAGTGGTTCATTATCGGAGGCACCAATCGTTCCCAGAATCCTCCTGCATGAGGACTAAGAGGACGGTTAAAAAACCATTAAATTTTTGAGTTTGCAAGTACATCCATGATGATCCCGTGGTCCAGATGTTCCAATTGTCGCTCCGGCTCTCTGTCCGCTCCTACGAAGTTTGTGTCGTTGTCGGAGCGTATTCGCACAGTAGTCCCTCTCCGGTTAATAAAATTGCGAATACACATCAGACATGTCTCGGTTGAAAGATCCTTAGCGATTTCCCTGTGAATTACTCGAATCGTAAGGCAGGTGAATAACGCGATCCATCACTTCTCGGCACGTCGTCTGTTTACAACCAAAAAACGTCCCATGTAGTCGACGCCTAGTGAGTGAGTCCATCTTCGGGCAATTGGCCCATGAGTGGATTGACCGACTTCGCCCTCTTTCTCTTACATACTTGACATCTTCCTGCTGCCCTTCGTACCTGAGCTCGAATGTGCGGTATCCAAAATCTACGTCGTAACTCTGTTATGATTGTGCCTTCATTCTGGTGTTTCCAAATTCGGTGGTCCACGATCAGTTGAGTGACGTGATGTTTGTGCGGAAACATTATTGGTCGATGCGTGCAGGTAGGAACAGCTTCAGCTGCGTCGATGTGGCCGCTAATTCATAGGATTCCACTGTCGTCCAGATAGGGAGTCGGCTTCCAAAGTCTGCTCGAGCGCTCCACCTGACCTGTTGCCTTCAACGCTTGGTAGTCGTCTGCATATTCTTCCCTTTGAACTGTTCGGTAAATTACCGGTTCCGCGTTCTGCAACTATTCAGCTGTCAATCTGCCGGTTACTCTTTCCATGGGATCCGTAAAATAGTTTTCGATGAATCTAAGCACTCAGCATATAACTCTTTTTAATCGAGTGAAACCCGAAAATCTATGAAACATTTTATCAACGTTTATATTGAGGAGGAGCGTCCTTTTGACTCGTAACTCTTCTACCGTTGACTTATAGGGTTCGGCTGGTGGCCATTCACGCTCATCTGTACTCAAAAAATCGGGACATTTAAGCCAAAAGGATTCTCTTTTACCATCCGATACTCTCGTCCCGAAGTCTGCTGGGTTAAGTGCGCTTGGAAGCCACCTCCACTCAGACACCTCACTGCTATCCAGAATTTCACTCACACGATGAGCTACGTAGGGCTTGTATCGCCTATGGTCTAATTCACGCCAGCACGGTTTTCGAGTCACTCCACATCACAGTCCTACTTGGTTTAACTTCAGGTCACCGGACTACCTTGCCACGTAGACGCATTGCCAGTACTGCAGATTGAAGTTCTAACCTGGGGATCGACGTTAGTTTTAAATGAGCACACTTCGTTTTCCCAGTTATGAACGCCAACTCTACCCTTCCGTTCCCATATGGTATTCTCTAGTAGGGAACTGCCGCATAAGCTTGCTCGCTAGCATCTGCGAATATATGTAACTCGACCGGTGTTGATACGAAGGGACCACTATAACAGCGCGCTACGCTCAGGTTCTTGATCTTTTCTAATCCTTGGGTCCACTTAGACCAAATAGCGTTGGCTTCATCTGTGATTTCCTTATCCCAATCTATCTGCTCACGCCAAGCGCTTTTAAGGGATAACTTAGCTATTAGCGAATGTTCTGCAGCCATTCCGAACGGGTAGAAAACTGACATCGCGATACTGAGCATTTCGCGTTTTGTTGGCCTTCTGGATCGCTTAAGTCATCCCGGATTGATCCTACCACACGCCATGATGAATTTTAATGCATCGCGATTGGTGTCGCAGTGTAACCCTTGTAACTTTTCGTCCTGCCCTGTTTCGCTTTGGCAAGGTTTAAGGTCGAAGGCCGTGACATGCCCTCTCCAAACCTTTAAGTTACCTGTTTTTAATTCGATACGAAGCGTTTTAACTGAAAACCCCCTTGCTCATGGATCCAGACCACCTGTTCAATGATTTGGATTGACTCTTGTTCCGTCCAGAAACTGTAAGCGAAGGCGTCCACGTAGTGATTGTATAAGATAGTATTGACCGCGTCTGGGAACTTATATTGGAATTGCGCTGAGCATGGTGAACAAGCAGCTTCCAACGTCATCGATGTCACTACATGCTTTCCAGCTCATTCTTAGGGTCATTTCTCCAAACAAATCTCTGTGCCCTTTGATATTCCGCTCGCATCTTCACCTGATGAAACATTTCGGCAATGTCGGCGCAGACTCTCAACTTTATTAAAACCATTGTTAAAGGCTGAGATAAGTCCGGACCACTTATCAGTTCAGAATTAAGTGAGAAGCGATCAACCTCAGCAGCTGCGTCGAATACTATTCGTAGCTTGTGTGGCTTGTTCGGATTAACCACTCCAATATGCGGTAAATACCAGGTGCGGTGTTAAATACTTAAAATAATAATCTGTATTATCCTACATTGGCAACACTAGTATACTCGTATATTGTTATCGATATATAAAGAATGTTATCGATGTTTGACAATTGTCACACATCACATTGTTAATCACTTGTAGAGTAAGAGTTTTCTGGCACTTTCTTTTTTTGAAGCCAACCACCATGCGGGACAGTCGTAAATAAATAAAAGTTAAGTATTCAAATAATTGTGCGTTTTATTTAATTCTGTCGAAAACTATAACAACTGGCGACGAGGATGGGATTCATTCCATGCGGAGTGAACTTACCGAAAAACTAATAAATCAAAAAATAAAGTTGACATTAAGTGGAACAAAAAAAAAAGAAGAGAAGACGTGCTTACTGCTGGTTTGGAATTGCCGCTAACACGTGGTGAATTTTGATTGCCGTTAAAATGGCGGGAAATGATAACCCGCTGTCTGTTACACCCGGTAGTGCCGTGTCTGGAGCAGTACCTGCCTATGCCGGTAGTGTTCCACCAAATTTCTCTATCGAATTTTTCGATGAGACGAAAAGTAAATTTGAGCGGTGATTTCAACGTTTGAAAGGAGCATTTGCGATATTCAATATAAGGCACGCGGAGATTAAGGTCAATTATCTACTGCATTACATAAGTCCTAATACATTCGACCTACTTTGTGACGGAATTTCCCCAGCGACACCTGAAAGTCAAACATCTGTTGAATTGGTTAAGGTGCTCAAGGAGCATTACAACCCTCAACCCCTGGAAGTAGCCGAATATTATAAATTCCATCACCGCGAACAAGTGGAAGGAAAATCAGTCCGTGATTAGTTTGCTATCTTACGAAAAATGGCTATTCACTGTAATTTTGGAGCTTATTTAATGACTGCCCTGCGAAACCAAGGTATCCCTTGTACCTTATACAAGCGAATTAAAGATCGGTTACTGGAGACGAAGGGTCTTAGAGATGTCGCAGCACAACTCAACGAGACAACGATCTATAAAACTTTAATACATGCGGTCAATTCACAAAGAAAGGAATGGGATAACAGAAAAGCTACAATAAGAATCCGTAATATTCAGGACAACAACAACATATACCGGTCGCAGAAACCACAGGTTAAGAGCCAGGAGAGTACATTCAAAAATCAGAGACAAGTAAAATGTTTTCGTTGCGACGGCCCCCATCTTGTTAATGTATGTTTCCACAGAAGTACTGTGTGTAATTTTTGTAAAGTGTGTGATCATCTTGCCAAAGTATGCTTAAAGAAATGCCCAATAAATAAAAATCAAAATGTAAATTATTTGGAAAATGACCACGAACTTTGCAAAGAGGAACCTATCATTTATATAATGTGATAAAAGTGAGTTTTCAGAAAAATTATGGATAGATGTATACATAGAAAATAAATTAATTAAAATGGTAATAGATAGCGGGGACGGCGTATAGGTAATGAATTATAATGAATTTCTTAAAATTTTTAATTATTTGCCAATTAAACGTTCTAAAATAAAATTAAGTACCTACAATAATTCTTTTTTAAGTGTTTTAGGTGTTGCGGAGATTGTTGTTGCTCCTCAGAACATAAAGGCGAATAAAAGGAGATTACAGTTATACATCGTGGATTCAGATAAGCATGCACTATTTGGGAGGGAATGGTTATTTGCATTTGATGGTTTGCCAATTACTGAGATCTTCAAAAGGAAAGGCGATATAAGTGAAAATTGTAACCAGGTAAATGTTATTTCAAATTCTAAATTGCAAACTGTTTCAAATGTCTAAAATGTTCCACCTGAATTGCCAGTACTTTTAAGGAAATATAGTACATATATTGTTTTGTAATGATGTAGGGGAGATAAAAAGGGAACCTGTTTCGATCGAGTTAATGCCTAACGCAAAACCAATTTTTATTAAACATCGACCGGTACCATTCGCGCTTCGGGTCCCTATTAAAAAAGAAATTGAATGTTTAGTAGCGCAGGGGGAAAACATTTTTCGAAGGTGGACCTTCGTCGTGCTTACTTGCAATGGAAAGTAAAAGATGAGGATCAAGAGAAATTGACTTTATCAACATTTTTAGGTTGGACAGCAAAGTTGAGCAACTGGCAAAAGAGCTCGACACAGTGCGAACACAGAAACTTCGAGAATGTTCTCTAAGCGATCCAAGGAGAAAAGAGTTGAAGCCTCCCTCAGACTTCTTAGTCTATTTATAAGAAGCAGTTTGAAATGGCTGCCTGTGCGAAAGACTGGGAAAATGAGAAGAAGTACTTTGCCTTAATAATGGCTTTGGACGGCCCCTTAGCAGAGTTGTTGCAAACAATAGACATCAAAAAGCACACAGATTAAGTGGCTTTAGTACTGGCAATCGAGAAACGTTTTGGAAATAGTCACATGCAGGAGGTATAAAAGGTTCAATTGCATAGCCGAATGTAGCAATGAGGAAAAACTGCAGCAGCTCCAAGCAGACATAAGTAGACTGGCACTTTTGTCATATCCCACCGATGGTCAGGAAATTATAGACGAAATGGCAAAACACTCATTAACCAGTTGAATTGCAGATTCGAAGCTACAGTTAGCAGTAAGAATGGCCGGAAAAAGCTGAAGCACTTGCCTTCGCTCTGCCGATAGAAGCAGCCAATCAGGCTTCCAGGGGAACATATTTCAGGGAAGTAGCATCCGTTGAATGCTTCTACGCAAGACTTATTGCCAGGAACGAGATACTCCACGGGATAGATGATCAATGCGCTGCCATCGCAGGACATCTTCAAAGGCAGTGCGACGACCGATGCGACGAGAAGGCTGCCCTCACTATAGTAACAAGCAAATAGAGGAAGAAACTGGCAGAAACGGTTATCAAAGAGCCGGTTTCCGAAGCCTTCAGTCGGGAAATGCTTCAACACCAACTTCGCGGTGCTTAAGTCGAGGACCCCAGGACCGTCATCCAAGTCTCGCTAGTAAAAGTAGTCAGTGGATAGGAAGAATGGATGGCAACAATAGACACTGGTGCCACGGCTTCAATTATCAGGAGGGATCTGGTACAGAAATCCTGGTTGTATAACACCAACAGTTGCAGCTTGAGAACAGATACGGGAAAAAGGCTAAGGTATATGGTGCAGTGCGCATAAAAATTTACCTGACGGGCATAGTCTTCTCTCACGTTTTTCTGGTGGCTGACATATACGACGAGTGTATCATTGGTACATCTATCCTGAAAGAACAAGGACTAGTATTGGAATAAACCTTGAAATACGGAAACATGGAGATATCAATAATATACGGAAACGCCAATACTTTAATATTAGAGCCGTTATCTGCAGAAATCAGATTCTAGAGCATTCGTCGGAAGCAATTGTTTTTGCAAAAGTGCAAGGTTGTCCTGGTAGTCACAAATTCTATTTGATGGAGCCAGAAAATATGAGAGATTTCATGGTGGGAAAGACCTTAGTGGAACCAAACAACAATATGGTCTCTGTAAGGATTCTAAATCCAAATATATTTAGTCTTCAGTCTTATGTAAAATTAAAAGATTGATGACGGCGGATTATAATTATTTTTTCAGATTAAATTTTATTCACTTTGATAATACGGAGATCCGAACAAGAAGAGAAAAACTTATTTTGACATTTTATCAAAGTGACAGAATGACAATTATAAATAGCTCCCTGTTTTTATTGTTTTTTTTATAATTGGCATGCGCACAAGGGATTTTGTGTACCCTTAAGATGTTTACACATAGCGCCGGCGAGGGGAGGTTAGGGAGTGAAAATAGAGAGATACCGATGTGCGTGGGTTTTAAATGTTTGCAAGTTGTCGTGACCAGGAAATAAGGAACTCAGCAGGGCATTCCACAAGGGAGTTGTTCGGCTTAGGAATGAATCACGGTATTTCAGAGTACGTCCGAAAGTGGGCTTGAGGGTATACTGATGAGCATTCATAGCGAGACGGGTGTTACGGTTAAAGGTTTTAAGGGGCGGAATGCTACTGTCGATTTCAATAGAGCACTGATGGCGGTAATAGCGATAAAACCAATTGAGATACGAGACATTTCGTCGGTGTTCGAGGGTGTCCATTGACTTGGTGATGTTAGCATCACCTATGAGTTTTATCGCACGATTTTGGATCCTACCTAGCAACTAAAAAGAGGTCTTGGGGGCACCTGACCAGATGTGGGAGTTGTACTCCAGTACGCCTTATATATTGAAGCCAGGGTGAAATATTGAAGAGGGGGTGAAATATTTCTTACATCGCTTGAGGAAATCTAGGTATTGCGTAGCATTTTTGGCGACATCGAATATGTGGTCATTCCAACGTAAGTTGTCATTGACACACATACCGAGGATGGAAAGTTTTTCGGTTTCGAAGATGCAAGTACCATTAATGGATAATGGCTGGGTGTTTAAATTTCACTTTAATGACAGCAGACAGCATTGTGTTTTGGAACCATTAAATTCCACTCTTTTGATAGTTCCCCAATTGGTTGTGTTGTTAATATCAGAATTTAATTAGTTTAACCTACGCTGCCGTTCTCGTTCTACCGCCGAAGAGCAGGACGTGAGTCCGGGAACGAATATGAAAAGCAGAGAGTACTGTCGTCAGCAAAGAAATATATTGGATTAGAAGTAACAGACAACAGATCGTTGATGAAAATTAAAAGGAGTGTTGGAGACAGGCTTGAAACCATCCAATACAACTTGAATTGAACGTTCCGAAAGGTAGTTTCTAATCCTTTGATCAAATCACCAGTAGACCTGTTGCTACAAAAACCGTACTGTCAGTCATTGAGAAGTTTTCGTGTTAGGTATTTCATGAGCTGACGATTTATCAGCGTTTCCATGACCTTGGAAAGAAGGGACGTAAGTGCAAGGGGCCTGTAGGAGGAGAGAGAAGTTCGACTTTTTTTTAGGGGCGGGCTGGACAAATGTTGTTTTCCATCTGGTCGGGAAGAGTCCTAAAGAGTATGATTGACGAAAACGGTTACTCAGTGGTTTTGCCAGCGTGGAAGAACACACACCTGTTATACCATCTGGACCAGTAGATTTGTGAATATTAAGATCTTTAAGTGCTCTTGCTACTACATGAGTGCGAAAGTGGATTCGTTCCATTGAAGATTCGACGCACTCAAGTTTAGGCGGAGACAAAGCACAATCTGGAAATGTTGAACTGGCCACAAAGTGTGCAGCAAGCAGATTGGCTTTGTCCAAAAAGCTGACAGCTGGAATGTCATTGTAAACGAGCGTTGGGATGGAGGATGAGGCAGAATTTTTAATATTTTTGACGAACGAGCAACAATTTTTACTACCTTTTGGACATTGTAGTATTTTTTGCCCCAATTTTTGGTCATATTGAAATTTCACGCCCTTGAGAAAGACCTTTCAGTCATTCCTGGCTCGTTTGAACTTTTTTCGGTTTTCCTCTGTTGGGTTCGGACCGGAAAAACATTTCTCTAACCGTGGCAGCCTCTTTATAGCTCGAGTTGTAGCATGTCTTCTCCCTTGGTTTAATACTCGTCATCCGATGAGGGATAAAGGATCTCATTCCAAGGAGAATAGTGTCAGTGATCATATCAGCAGCGGCATCCACGTCGTTATGGAGAAAACATAACGACCAGTTAAATTTCCTAAAGAAACTGTTAAGTCTGCTCCAATTGGCTTTCTCGTATTGTCATACGATTCTTTTAGGAATTTATTCTTTAACTGTGTGGTCAGCATACGAGAAATTAGCTGATATTACACAATGGTCCGACGAGCCTAGAGGGGAGAGCACATCAACGGTATACTTATCAGGGTGAGATGTTAAAAACAAATCCAGGGTATTAGCGGTATGAGCGTGGGCTCATTTACAAGCTGCGTTAAGTTGTTTTCCGCAGCGAAGATCTCAACACACCGTCCTTCGGGTGTTGTCTGTCCAGAATGTCGAAGCCACCCAGAATTGTATATATTGAAATTGCCCGTAATAACGATTTCAGTATGAGGATACAGGGATACAATTCTTTGAATAGAGTCAGACAGCACATCAAACTCATTAAAAGTCGAATTGCTCTCCATTTTGGGGCTTCTGTAAATAAAGAAGTAGTAGATAATTTGCTTACGGAGATGGAATTTTAACCACATGTTAAAATTGTTATAGAATGTGGTAAGCCACATCACTACGCACGTAAATGACGAGAAAGCGATGAGAAAAGAATTTTGGCACTAGTTCGTAGCCAGGTAGCTTCAGATCAGAGTGATCTGAGATGTGTGGGCGGGGATCTACCTGTGTTTCACTAAGTGCCAAAACAGCTGAATTTGTCTGAATTTACAGACGTGGACGTACGCAGAAAAGTGATTACTATATGTGCTATGTTCACTCTAAATTGTCGAGTCATTACAAGTTAACAAACACAAAAGACACAAACACCGACGATGCTAAGCAAGGCTGCAACGCGAAAATTCTAAAATCGGTTTACCGAAGCAAATTATTGTAGGTGTTATGCCCTTACAACAAAATGAAATAGTTCACCAACAGAATTCACGCATGCAACCCGCTATTCATCAGTCGTTACATGAAATCAGTCGCTGCCTCGCTGCATAACAGAGTTATACAGCAATGGCAGTAGCCGAGTGCAAACAACAGCACTCTGATCAGGGGCAGGAGATGTGGGAGTGCCCGCACTATGGTTTTTTTTACCCCGATTCACCAAACCACGCCACTAGTTTTTCTGTTAGCACTAATAAATTTTGCACTCGCGCGGGCGGTTGGAATGCGCAGTGTTTTTTAATTTATTATTATTATTTTTTTTTTTGCACAAAACCAGATCGGGAGTACGAGTGCACTATGTCTCGTGTGCACTCGTCGGAGGTCAGTTCGGCACTGACTTAAATCAAAAATACAATGTTTTATTTGTAATTAATCTTAATAGCTAATCGGTTCTATCTCTAATTCGATAAGTGTTTCTTCAGGACCCTCCTTTTCAACTAAATCCGCGAATCCTGATACCAATTTTCTCAATTTATTTGCTTTAAGTACCCCATTATACGGGATTTGTGTGAACTGACATCCATCAACATCACACACCACATATCTATCATTAGGCAAAACTTTTTTAATTATATAGGGGCCCCGATACTTCGGCTCAAATTTTTTGTTTCGATCAAGGGTAGTGGTAGTGTGTCTAATCGCTATATAGTCCCCCTTTTCATAAGTTATCACAGGGCTATTGTTCCTCAAAAATCGATTTTCATTTGCTTCTTGAGACTTTCTGATATTTTCAGATGCTCTTTTTGGCATCAAGTGTCATTTTCACCTCTTCGTTCCTCTAAATGTTCGGCCAATTCATGAATAATTGTGCCCCGTTGAGGGGTACCAAAAAGAAGCACAGCAGGAGTTTCTTTGGTAGCCGTATGTACTCGTATATGTTCCACATTCTGAAGTGTATATGACCAATCAACATGAGCAATTTTTTCATAAGATTTAGCTATCATTAAGGAATGACGCGATTAACACGCTTCACTTCTCCATTAGCCTATGGAGAAGCAGTTGCATTCATGACATGTTCGATATTCTTCTCGGCCAAACATTCTTGGCACTCTTGTGAAGAAAAATCAGTACTCTGTCACTTACAGTGCGTCGGGATCGGCTGTAATTGTCAAAGTAGTGCTGTGTCACGGTACGGGCCTCTTTTGTATTGATACTCGTAGTTGCCACAGGGGAAAGTTTGGTAAACTTGGTAAAACTCATTTTCAACCAAAATATGTTTTTTCTTTGACGTAACAGACGGAAGGGGGCTTTGAAGATCCTACCAAAATATCGTCCAGATACACAATGAGAAACCCCTGATTTATCAAATCACGCAAAATGTTGTTAATATATCGTTGGAATACAGTAAGGCCATTTTTCCGTCAGGTGTAACGAAGCCAGTATATTTGAAAGAGTCCCCATGCATTTTAATTTGATAAAACCCACTCTTCAGATCGAGTAACGTAAAAAATTATTATTACTATTATTATTCTATTTACTGCCTTATAATTAAAATTATAAGTAAGTAAGGGTAGCCAGAGTATCTTAGGCCTTCGGCTAACCGTAAAAATTCTTTGTTTCCAAAGGGCTCGATATAACCTTCAGGTAGCGGAAGTGGACAGTTATCACGTACAGTGACTTTGTTCAATGACCGGAATCGAGACACATTCTTATTTCACCTGATTTCTTATACTGCTACAATGGCTGAGGCATGATGCGAATTGCTAGGGTGTATGAACACCTTTACTATATCTTCAATAATTGCACGAATTTCCACACATTCGTGGTATGAGAGACGTCGGAGTCTACGAGAAATATGTGAGAAACATGTGTGAGAGGTTTCAGTATCGTATTGTGATAGGCATCGGAGATGGATCAACAAAGGGATTAGTATTGGTCTGAGGGTAGTTACTTATTCATGTTAAAAATTCATTGATATTTGAGGAAGTACACAAGTGGTTAAAATATCTTCTCATTATTTCATCGAGAAGCGAAAGTGTTAGAAGAAATCAAACCAACATTACTATTTGTTTTAATAGACTCATTAAATTCGCGGTCAAAGTTATCAGAAGATCTACGTATACCATGCGAAGCAAGTGTTTCTTCTAATTTATGATTAACATCAGTACACCAATTCGTTTTCAAAAGCTTAGTTTTCGAATAAGTTAATTTTGTGTTAACCAAATTAATACTGGCTTTCTTAAAAAACTCACGTCCAATTATCAAAGGCATAAATATAGAATCATCAGGCACAACAATGAAATTAGGCCTATTTAATTTATTCCTTAATTTGATATAGCAGAAGCACAGATAATAAATCTATACAGATGTCTCATCGCTGTAGAAAAAAATGGTTCAATTTTTGTCGGCTAGCCGACACGGGCATTCGGAAAAATGTAAAGCTTTTTTATTTTTGCTCTTTCTTGTTTTGTTTACTGAGAGATTTTTTTTTTTCTCACCTCAAGTTGGGGGCAGTGGCAAAAAGAATATGAAAAACAATTGTAAGGGGTTTGCGGGAAGGGGTATGAAGACTTGGCTGTCTGTTTTCATTCGACTGCAATAGGAAATTATGTAATCTTTCATGAATTGGTATTTTGTTTGAGCGTATGGGTGTGTATGTAAGAAAGAACAATTCAAAAGCGGGAAAAGTCGAATATTTCTTTACATTTTGTAATTGAAGTTATACGAGCAAAATATTATTCGTCTTAATTATATGCAGTGCAGATACACCTGTGTGCAAAATAATAGCAGTGTTAGATGCTTAACTTTATTTATTATATAATAAAACAAATTTTATAGCACCTGTATTTTAATTATTTATTCTTTCTTTCTCTAATGTTCTAATGACTTCGTATTGAATTTGAAATTAAGTAACTAACCATTCTTATAGAAAACCTAAAATACCACCTTGATGAAAAAGAATTTATTGAGAAAATTAAGAATACAAGTTTATTCGTCCAAAGAACAGCATGTCTATGCACAACGGGAGCCTTGCGGTCTACCCCCTCTGCGGCATTAGATATTCTGCTTCACTTGACACCCCTCGACATTTTTAGCAAGTAAGTAGCTGCGACTGCAGCTATTCGCTTTAAAGCGACTAAACAGTGGTCAAATAATTCATTTGGAGACGCCAATATTCTTAATACATTAGGAATCCTCACAGAGAACATAGATTACACCATACCTGAACTTTGGTTTGACAAAAACTTCCATGTAAGCTTCCCCTCTCGATCATTCTGGGAGGAGGATTCTTTCATGGAGGACAAGTCAATCCATCTCTACACAGATGGATCTAAAACCGATAGCGGAGTTGGTGGCGGTGTTTTCTCAGATAAGCTAAATCTAAGCCTCTCTTTCCGCCTTCCAAATCACTGTAGCGTGTTCCAGGCGGAAATTTTGGCGATTAAAGAAGCTCTGTCCCGGCTGAAGAAAAACGTGATATCTGCAAAGGATATCCGCATATTTTCGGATAGTCAGGCCGCCATCAAGTCCCTGGACTCGGTCTCATTATATTCTAAAACTGCCCTTGAATGCCGATCATCTCTTATGGAGATGGCAGAGCAGCTCAACATTCACCTTTGTTGGGTGCCGGGCCACAGAGACATTCCAGGGAACTGCAGAGCCGATGAACTCGCCAAAATTGGAACCACTCTACCTATCCTACCGGACAAAGGTAGTATAGGTATACCAATCGCTAGATGCCAATAAAAGAACAGACCTTAGGTGGACTGCTGGACGAACATGTCTAGCGACCAAACAGATCTGGCCAAGGCTGGATCTGAGTGGCTCTAAGTGTCTGATCCTTTTATAGGCAAGTACGCAAGAAGGCTTGGCGCTTTTACTAATGATTTCTGTAAAAGCTGCATGGACGAAGAAGAGGAGGAGACAATCCCCCACCTACTCTGCACATGCCCAGTTCTCTCCCAGAGAAGGAAGCTTCATCCAGGAGCTTTCTTCTACAACGACCTAAACGATCTAGAAAAAATAGACGTTAACAGTCTCCTACGCTTTATTATAAGCTCAAACTGGTTCCAGTAGTAAGAAGATCATAGATCCACGTGGCATCACAATGGGCCAATAGGCCTAAGTGAGTTGGTATTTCCAACAGCCACTCTTACCTAACCTAACCTTATTCATCTAAATCTATATTGTCCCCTTCAAAGTAATCTCATATCAACTGCAACACACTTATGCCAGCGCTTGATCCAATCCTCGAAACATTTTGTATATTTGGTTTTCGGTATGTCAATTTTTCCATTACTTCCTCTCGGCTGCTGAAACGCGTTCCCCGTAGTGGTTTTTTAACTCGATTGAACAGAAAGACGTCACAACGAGTCAAATCAGGTGAATTCGGTGGCTGGTAGATTGTATTTGTTGCATTTTCGTCAAAAAATTACGAATAATGATGGCACTATGCGTTATCATGGTGCAAAATCCACTAGTTTTCTGCCCACAATTCTGGTCTCTTTCGGCGAATTGCTTCATGCAAACGTCTCATAACGCCCAAATAATACTTTTTGTTTACTGGCTGGCCTTCTGGCAAAAATTCATGATGCACTACATTGTTGTAATCCATGAAAACCGTGAGCATTGCCTTCTTGTTTGACTGAAAACGACGTGGTCTTTTTGGTCTCGGCTCATTTGGTGAACGCCAAATCACCTTCGTGAACAATTATTTTGCAGAGAAAAACGCCAAGTACTATTTGGATGGGTTAGAGAGATGGGAGCATCGTTGGGAGAAGTGTGTAGAGTTACAAGGAGACTATGTAGAAAAATAAAATAAAAAATTTGAGAAAAAATGTCTTGTATCACTGTTCGGTCGGAAACTTTTCAGACAACCCTCGTACATATATATTAATTTCAACCATGATGACTCGGTAAAAATTTGAAGATCCTGACTGGGAATTTGTGATGCATCCACAGTATCTTGGCATTACGCCGTCAGATTATCATTTGTTCCGACCCCTGCGACACTCTCTTGCTGGCATTAAATTGGCTTCAAAAGAGGCATGGGAAAGCAAGAGGAATGGTTACGAAATATTGTTTGTAAAAATTGTTATTTGAGTAGGAGGAAGACCGTAAAAGAAAAGATTCGTCCGGGTATTCTTCGCGCTGTAACTCTTGAAGAGACAAGTGAATAAAAAGAAGCAAAGTTGCAAGGATCAGTTGCATTCTAATAAATCGCTTCTCAATACGCTTGAGTGTTAAACAAAATTGAATAAAAAGATTTATGTAATTATAGTAATCATCATTATATTTCTACGTTCATCATTTGATCGTTAAGAAACAATTTTTAATATAAACTAAAGTTTTTCATTCATTATTGTTATTTACTTATCTCACTTATTCATCATTTGATTGTAACAAAAGAAATTAAATTAAATTAAACATGGCTATTTATATATAATTTTCTTCTTTCTGTTTTTTGTAGAAAATCTAACAAAACAAATTAATTATATTGTATTTACTATACTATAATATTTATTTTCACTTTTCTTTTCTTCAATTTTCACCACTTCAACTTGGCTATTTGTTTATTTACTCTTCCGGCCTGGAAAATCTTGGAAAGAACTAGCCGGTTCCAAGTCAATACCTACGACCTATGCTTATGACAGCCTCCATTATACTAGGTTTCATAATGCGATGGCCTAATTCGGGGTCCCAAGAAAACTTATCCGGTGTGTCGCATCATACTAGAAAATTTGCGATGCGCCTTACAGCTTGGAAACAAAACCTCAGAATTTTTCCAAACCTCCACCTGATTCCGGCAAATAGGTACGTTTCATAATATGGATTTTTCAATCTCATATTAAAATACTCGTTTTATGTAACCGCAGGCAGGTATAAGCACAATAAAGATCTGCTCAGCTGTTGGGACACGTCATTTATATAGACTCTTCAGGGTGGCCAAAATCTGCTGCCATTGTAAAGTATATTTTATCGAGAAAAGATAACCCCGTCATTTACCAAATCGTACAATTTGTCACTGTAAATGCTCATTACTTTTGAGGAGTTCCTCTTCCTCTGGGTTAATGCAAACTGAACAAATGACACCTTGCCGAAGATTAGCACCAGAATAAGTCTAGGCAACCGGTGCTACTTCAATCTGGTTTAACAAATTGGATACAAAGTCTCTACTCCAAGGAACATTGATTTTGCTAGTTAAAATATGGCTCATTCATGGCTGTCGGAAAAATATTGCCAATATTTTCCTTACTTACTTAGGTGGCGTTACAGTCCGGGGTGGACCAGGATCTTTCGCCAGCTGTTTCCAGCGGTACTGCACGTATTGTTTTTGCATGATAAACGACTTTGCATGTGTGAGTGACAAGTGGCAAGAGCAAAAAGCGAAAAGAAATAAAATGATTTTTCTGCTCTTTGCAGCTTTTTAAAAAAGCTATTTTTTTAGTTCGATTTCGTTTTCATAGGACAAAACTTCCCATATGAATGAGACATCTGTATAGATTTATTATCTGTGGCAGAAGGTTTGCGCGAATGACATCAGTGGTGTGTTTCCTAAGCCCCCTCCCAGACGTAGGATTGTTCAAAACGATTGTTCTTTGACGATTGGAAGCAACAGTGACAACACGAGGACGTAGGTTTTCATAAAGAGTGACCAAAGTCTTCAGATGCCGTAAATTTTTAGCACCGTACAACATAGCAGCAGTATTTGAAACATCACCAATGCCAGATATATTCAAATCGACGAATTCACTTTCAGGCACCTTAGCACGAGCGGCGATTTCTTGCATTTCAATGACATACCGATGAACACTTTCGGATGGCTTTAGGCGTCGGGACAACAGTTGTTGAAACACTTCATCAGTTCAATATTTGCGACCGAATTCTTCCATCAATGCATTACGTATTTCGGCATCACAGACGGCAACTGATCGAACGAAAACTTTATTCCCACGAAACGTACATGATCATCAAATTGTAGCAACCATTTGTGTACATCATATGTATCGTCTGCGGTGAAAGGTGAAGCCATTGACTCGATAACGCTGCTGTCCATTCGAATTGGTTGATTGTTCACATGCGATCGATTAGTTTGCCCAAATTCACACAGTTCTCGTTGCAACAAAAATAATTCACATTCACGTTTCAGCTGTTCAATTTGCTGTTCAACCATAAAATTTGGCATCGGAACACTTGATGTGACGGTGTCACTTGGTGTGGTGGTAACTGATGCATCGGTGGTGGTTACAGAAGTTGCACTTTGAGTACTTGTGGTGGCGGTGGTCGGTGTATGTTTGGCGGCGGCGGACACAAGAATAACGGTTAAATCACTTTTATCAGGTTCTTCAGGCACAATTTGGCGACATAATGCACAAATTTCGGTAAATTAGCACCCGATGTTTTTTTTTTTTTTTTTTTTTTTAAGAACTTAACACTCAAGTGGGTATTATTACACTCAAAATGCCTGAACATATGTTAGGTTTTTAGAAAAATGGGACAGAGAGAGAAAGAAAGATTTTTGGGCTCAGAGGTTATTTCGCTCCATGGGTGGCATCCAACATTTAATGGGGAACTATATTATTAGTGTAATTGGACTTGTTGTTGTATTGTAGGCAACTATTCGCCTTACGTGAATTAAGTTGCCTGAAAATGTCCTTCGGGCGAGGCTGGGATTCGAACACCGAATCTTCCGATTTGGAAGCCAATACACTACCACTTGTGCCACGGCCACCCACATTGTACGGCCACGTATTGTTACGTTGTTGGCTTCCAATACCGTAACCATGTCAGCACGCGTTGGTTTCATATTGGTTGATATCAGTTTTTTTTTTGTCAGAAATTTAAGAAAAACAGGAAAATTAAAAAAATTTATCCTTTATCCTGTCCGCAGATTGTAGTCTTCAGTCTTATGTAAAATTAAAAGATTGATGACGGCGGATTATTATTATTTTTCCAGATTAAATTTTATTTACTCTGATAATACGGAGATCTAAACAAGAAGAGAAGAACTTATTTTGACATTTTATCAAAGTAACAGAATGACAATTACAAATAGCTGTCTGTGACATCTTCAGTGGTGCCAAATCACCCAGAAGACTACAAGTGTAAAGGTGAAAAAGGGGGAGATAGTGGGAACATGTGTACCTGTTGAGGCTATATCGACAACAACGGAAACAAATCGTGCAACACTGCACGCAACAGTTCAGGGCATAAAAATCAAAAACAAAATTCTCAGGCTCTGTAATCTGGATCAAGAGCAGCGAATCCTGGCAGAAAAACTGATCGGTGAGTACACTGATACATTTGTTAGACAAGATGGAGAATATGGACGCACTCAACTCGTTCCACACCACATTGACACCGGAGACGCCCGATCAATCCGTCAACCCGCAAGGCGTCTTTCATTGGCAAAGCAAAGAAAAGTTGCCGAAATGGTGTCGTAGATGAAAGTTGGGGGACTGATTGAAGAATCGCAGAGTCCGTGGGCACCTACAGTGGTCCTTATGAAGAAGAAAAACAGCAGCACGACGTCTCAACGATGTCACTAAAAAGGACAGCTACCCGAAAATCGATACTTTGTATTTGCTTTCTGGAGTGAAATGGTTTTCAACCCTGGTCTTGAAGAGCGATTACTGGCAGGTAGAGATAAATCGTACGGATCGTGAGAAAACTGTCTTCACTACAGGAAGCGGTCTCTGGCAGTTTACAGTTATGCGATTTGGACTGCGAAACGCTCCGGCGGCCTTCGAGCGACTAATACAACGAACATTGCAAGGACTCACGTGGAAAACCTGCTTAGTGTATTTCGACGACGTTATCATCATAAAGAAGACGTTCGAGGAGCATCGCGAAAAAATAAAAGAAGAGTTTGAGAGATGTCTCTTGTTTTTTAACGTAAGTACCTGCCGTGTGGGCTTAAACCTACGAGATGCCCATACATCCATGGGAGCAAGGATACGCCTTGCCATCGCTCACAATGATAATCATTATTTGATACGAATTCGGAACTGTGTTGCCGGCACATGTTCCACCCTTGGTATGAGTCGAGGCCGACCTAAAACCTCTTACTGTTCTTAGGGTCACAGCACCCAGCACTTATTGCAACTCCACATTGAGTCAACCAAAGGAAAACCAAGGAAAACCATAGGAAGACTCTTACCCGCGATTTTGGGTTTAAACCACAGCCACCATGACGCTCCCACAAGGGGGCCTACCTCTAACAAGTCAGGCCCGGACCGAGATCCGGGGGGCTCCTGACTCCCATGGTACCGTGATTTAAGTCCTGGTAGGGACTACCGGTGGTCCAGCCGCCAACAAGACCTATGACCGGCAGCTTGTGACTGATCAAATCGTAGCAACCTTCGGTAGCGTCATCTGAAGATGTTTACGATAAGACCAGTACTTTGCTCTGCCCCCGTTCATTATTAGACAACGTCATTAAAGGGCGAAGCCTTGATAATTGGGCGGGGGCCCAAGAGTTTGAGAGGCTGCGAAGTGCTCATTTGAAGCTGAACCCAGAAAAGTGTGCCTTGCTCTGTCCGGGAGTAAAATATCTGGTCAACTTTTTTTCAGCCGAATAAGTAAGGACAGATCCTGACAAATTCGAAACTGTGAAAAGTTGGACTGTCCCAAAAGATAAACACCAACCTTTACAGAAAAAGGTCGACAGTTCAGGTGGTTTGGAGAGTATGAAAAATGCCGCCATCTTTGGCTTAAGACCTAGAAAAACGATGCATGATAAAATGGCAAACCTTACTGAATATTTTGACAGTTGGGTGCCATTGGTAATTTTTTTAATCTGCTGAAACATACCAGTTGGAAAACTATCACTTGTATCTGGTCACCCGTTACTTACTGCTATAGAAGATTTTTAGATGATTTCCACACGAAGTGGTTCAATTTTTTACACAACAAACACTCTTTATCCTTGGCGGGACACTGTAATCGCGGATGTAGTGTGCTACTAAAACAACATTTGCATATTGATTCGTTGGTTTGTCTTTCAGATATCTCGTCGATGCTTGGCTTTTACTTTAGCTATTTGCTTTGATTCCGCTTTGCTTTTGTTCTTTGGGTTGATGTTTTGTATAGCGAAGTTGCTTAAGGAACTTAGCACTCAAGTGGGTATGAATACACTTATAATGTCTCAGCATGTGTTAAGTTTTTTAGGAAAATGGTACAGAGAGAAAAAGAAAGATTTTTGGGCTCAGGGGTTATTCTGCTCCATGGGTGGCATCTAACATTTAATAGAAAGACTAAATTATTAGTGTAATTGGACTTGTCGTTGTATTCTAGGCAACCACTCATCTTGTGTGAATTTTGGTTTCCTGAAAAAAAAATTTCTTCTGGGCGCGGCTGGTATTGAACCCCGAACCGTCCGATTAGGAAGCCAATACACTACAACTTGGGCCACGGCCACCCATGTTTGTGAAAAGAGTTCTTCTTGCTGTGTATATACTTGATCATCCCACAATTGAGTGTAAGTCTCGATTCCAACTGTAATTTTTCTGACAACCCTTTGTCACGAACAATAAACGTCATTAAACGACCTCGAATCATTTTGTAATGCAGGGAACCGTACTCCATCTGCTTTCTCAAGTTCTCCATTCCAAGATAATATTCCGCTTTATGATGAAATGGTTTTCGAAGGCATTCATGATGTCCGTGTAGACTTTCTTCTCAATCCAAGTTTAGGGAAAGAAAAATTTCATCCCACTGTAGACTCAACGTATTCCCTCGCTCACTACATGGTTTGTTCAATGAACCAGATGCAATTCGAAATCACCCAAAGTGTCAAAGTGTCACTTCCACATTGGCCAATCTTCATTTTCATTTCATTTCATTTCATTTATTTATTCATTGAAAGCTTACACATTAAGATAACAATGATTTTATAAACTAGAGCAAGGCTTAAATATAATTCATTAAAAAAATAAAAGAAAGAAGAAAATGCTTCATAACATGTTAGCGTTAAATTTAATAATTAAAGTTTTTTCTCTTTCTGTTTCTTGAATACGATAAGATAATACAACAAGTTCACGAAAAAAAAGAAAAAAAAATGATGAACACAAAATATGAAACACATCTCTCTTTTCTCAAGCAAAAGCTACAATATATAGCAAAAGCTATAATATACATATTATGTATACGCATAAGTATTAATAAAATAAAATGTTGGTCAGAGACTTTCTGGAAATAAGACTGTAACCCATTCCGAAACTGCGCAATGTTATCAGTTTTCAATGCATTTTATTTACTTAATCACTAACTCTTACATACTAACAAAAAATGCTTAAATGCTAGCCTACAATTACTTAACAATCTTATACTAACTTACTGGCCCCACACAGGCACCCTAAGCTAATCTAAATTCTTATATCTGTGTCTTTCGACTTCATTTACATTTTATTTATAAATGTTTATTTTGCGTACTTAGGGCTAAGGAAAAATTGATAACAAGAAACTTAGCCTATGGATGTAATTTTTTATTTTTTATAAAAACTTAATATCTAACTTAAAATAAACCTTAGCCTACCTAACCTATATGCACAATACACACATAAACACACATAGACATTATACACGATCATATACATATATTAGTATACACCTTTGTATACACTGATATATGTATATGTTTCTTAAATGCTAACCTAAACCTATGTTAGCTGGCCATCGCTATTTACTGAGCAAATAAATTGGTCAGCTCTGCCTCATTAGTGAGTCTGGTCCGTAATTGACGGAAACGACGACGAAACATCTTCTCCATCATTCAACCACCAGAAATGCTGGTGCTGCCGAACGACATCCCTCTGAACCTGAGACGATCCACACTGCCGTATGCGACGTCTCTGTTGTAGTTGATTCGCCTGTCCCCAGCTGTCCGAGCGACATGGAAGATTAACGGCACCGCTGATCTATCCTGGATCAACCCTATCTGATCCAGGTAGAGGAATGCTTCCGGTGGAACGAAGCCGTCAGAGCGCACACTCTCGTGGTAAAGGTAATTGGGGTAGTAAGCCCCAGATATCAGGTTTTTCGTCGAGGTCATTGCTCTTGCAATGTGCCTTCGAGTCAGCTTAATTACGAAGTTGTCCACTCGTATTAGGTTCGCCTTGTTATAAAGGACCTCATTAGGATAAAATTTCTTGTACTCCGACTCTGGTGTTCTGTACAAGCGAAGACAAGCCCTAAGGCAAGCCCTCTCAAATACACGAATCTTTTCCATTAAGCTTGCTCGTACATTGAACCACACGGGACAACCAAATACCAGCATATGCCTGACAAGGGCCATATAGCAGATTACCTTTACCCTCGCATCGAGTTGGCTGCTATAAAACAGTCTCTTTGTAAGGTCAAAAGCGCCTTTAGCTCTGGCCAGAGCAGCATCTACATTTTTGCCAAAATACAGAAACTGATCTAGCCAGATTCCAAGGTATCTGACTACATTTCGACAGGCAAGAGGCTGCCCGTGTTGTCCAATGATCGAGAACTTACGCCAGTTTTTTCTGGTATCCCTAGAGGCTCCAGACAACGGCGTCCTAAAGAGAATGGTTTCCGACTTCTGAAAGTTGATTTTCAACTTCCAGTCATCGCAAAATCGTCTTATCTTATCGAAGTCACGCTGCAAGAGAGTGTTAATGACCTCGATTTTTGGACCTGTTCTGTACGCTACCAAATCGTCTGCGTACGCAATAGTATGGGGAAGTGAACCTATCAAGTGGCTTGTATAAATGTTGAATAGGATCGGCGAATTGACCGCGCCTTGCTGAAGACCATTTTTAATTTGAAATATTCCAACAGAAGTCACATCACCATTCTTCACGATAAACTGTCCGTTAGTTAGCATATTATAAAGAATGTACAAGAGTGGTTTACTGATCCCCAGCCTAGTCAGCTTATAGAAAAGACCCTCTAACCATACGGTGTCGAAGGCCTTCTCCAAGTCAACAAGGCAGGCACCAGTGCACTGGTTCTTGCCTTTGTTCCATTGGATATCGGACACCAGTTTAGACGCGGCATGTGAGATATCATGTCCCGCCTTAAAACCGAATTGATTATCCGGAACTATATGTTTGTCTTCAACCCACCTAGACAGAGCTCTATTGATTACTTTTTCAAAAACCTTACTGATATTCGGAAGGAGACTTATCGACCGGAGATTCGCCGGATTGGATATATCCTTCCCCTTTTTGGGGATAGGTTGAACTACCGCCATTTTCCAATGCGCTGGATAATGTGCATTATTAAACCGGGTGGTGTAAATGTCCACCGCTTCTAGAGGAAGATGTCGAAGCACAATGTTCGGAATACCATCGGTCCCCACTGATTTCTTAGCCCTGATTGTGTCGAAGATCTCATGGAGTTCTTCCTTTGAAATGAACGGGTGTAGGTCACCCTCTCTGGCAATGAGATTATTGGCCATATTTTCGTCACTGAACCGGGTGAAACCAGAGCCCTCGGATCGCCAGTTCCTTATTTCATTTTGAATGTAAAAGTCGTGCACCAACACGCGATTGTCCAGGTCGTAATTAGGGCCAATGGTATCAGTGGCCTTGTATACTTTCTTTAAAGTAGCCCCTATGGCCTAAACCTTCTCTTGCGGACCCTCGATCACAAAGAAGTCGTCATCATCAGCGGCCTCATTTGGATCAATACCTGCTATTGTCAGTAACCGTTCGTTGTGTGTCGTCCGGGCTATTTTAAGACACTGAAGGTCGTTTTGATTTCTTCTCAGAAATAGTTTATTTATTTGCGGAAACATATTCGGGTTGCTGGTGTTTATAGCCCGAACCTTTTTGTTCCAATACAAACTTACAGAAATTCTGTAATTCTCTTTTATTAGCGTTTGAATATTTTTAATCGACGACTTCAATGTCCTAATCTCCGGGTCTTGTCGGTCAGTTAACTGTCTGTTCAAGTTTTTAAGTCTTATCAGAAGTCTACTTTTCTGTCGGTGCAGTGCGTCAATAGTAGGAATGCGGAACAGGTCTTCGTTAGTTGTACGTCGATACCGCGGTATTGTAGTGTCCATAGTTTGTTTAATGGTCTCGTCCATTTGTCTTAGGTAATTGTCGATCTCCTCGTTTGACAAATTCCTATTGGACGGTGGGTGGAGCGTGTCCGAGGATAGCGCTCTAGTCAAGGTTGCGGAAAAGCGTGTCCATCGAGTCTTACTGTAGTTGTAAGAATATCTTTGGACAAACTCCTCCAATTCCGCAATTTCGTTGGGAACTGTAACTTCGGTGCTAAAACCGCAATGGTCGCTGTCATACACGAATGTGCGCAGACAGTTTAATGTTTGTAAATTCGTACCTGTCAGTCGTATACGTTCGTCGTACAGCAGTAGATCCAGATAAGACCCGCCTCTGGGAAACGACGGGTTATCCGTCGCTTTAAGACCGAGTCTGTACATGACATCGTGCTGACCCCACCAATCGAGTAGTAGGTTCCCTCTAGTATTTGGCAAATTATTTCCCCAATCTCTGTGTCTAGCGTTGAAATCCCCGCCGATTATAAAATAATTCTCCCCCGATTCCAGCCTCAGAAGTCGAAAAAGCGTGTCGAGCTCTGTAATGAATAGGGTGGATTGTGAAGCTTCAGGTGCATACACAGAGGCCAAGTACAGCCGCTTTCCACTGCTGAGCGGAATGTAAACGATGACTGCCTCCAACACCCGGAACCTGCGCAACACGCCCTTGTACACTATGTGAAATTTTATACCTTCTTTAATGAAGATCGCGACACCGCCTCCACGTTTGGATCTGGGCCGGTTTCTTCTTCTAACAATATAATTATTGTACTCCAGTTTGTGCTTATCGGTTAGCTTGGTTTCGCTAGCGAAAAGTACATCAGGAGTTTGGTCTTGTAGCAATTTAAAGATCGCGGCTCTTCGTTCGATCCTAATCAGTGAATTCACATTCACCGCAAGGACCTTCAAAGTTTGCTCCACCATGTGCGTACCCATTACGGCATGTGTTGCGTTAGGCCCGGCAGCAACGCGTAGATCTGGACCACCCGCCTGGCCTGTTCTTGAACCTGCTTTTGCAGCTGAGCCATCTGCCCTTGGATCGCGAGCAAGATGGCTAGCATGTTGGGTGCCGCTTCCGTTGTTCTCGGCATCGGCGCCGGAGAAGCAACAGTCGCTTGCTGTACCGTTGCCCCCCTACCTGACGCCATTTGGGCGTAGGAAATTTGGGACGTGACGGCTGGTGTTTGAAACCTCACAGGTGAACGTTTGACCTCCACCTTCTGCTACCGCGCCAATTTTGCTTTTTTAATGTCGGTGAACTTAGGACAACCCCGATAGTTTGCGGTGTGTCCCACGTTCCCACACGCACGAGAGCTGCGTCCTATCGGATGCTCCGTCCCTACCCAGAGCACACTCCTCGGAACTGTGGTTCTTTGCGCACTTCACGCATCGAGGCTGCATTTGGCAGTTCGACGCGGCGTGCCCGAACCTCTGGAAGCGAACGCATTGTATAACGCCTTCGCTCCTTTTTAATTTTTCCCAGTGAACCACCTGGTAGTCTAGGACATTGATACTCCTTAGACTATCCAGACGGCTTTCGGGACTGAGCTGCACCAAGAAGAACGGCAGACTCCGTTTCTCCCGCCTAGCTCTAGCTGTGGTAAATGGCTTTACCCCCACAAACTTGAGTCCTTCGCACTCCTTCTCTTTGAGCAGTGCTAGGATCTCCTCAGGATCAGAAGACGGTTCCAACCCCTTCAGCAGCATCGATTGCCGCTTTTCACACTTCGGGGTGTATGAGTAGTGCTCCGTCCTCGTTTCTTTTAGGAGCTCTTTAACTTTCGCGTAGTCCTCCACTGTGTTACAGTGGATGACATGGCGATCGTTCCCCAATCTCTTTATGTTAAAATTATTACCAATGACCAACTTACACAGGTCCTTGGTTGCATTTACCTCTAGCTTATAGGTGTTGATCGGAGGCACCTTCTCCTTCTTCTTCTTCTTCTGCTGCTGCTGCTGCTGTTGTTTCTGCGGCTGCTGTTTTTGTTGTTTCTGCTGCTGCAGTTTTGTCTGCTGCAGTGGTTGTTTCTGCTGCTGCTGTTTTTGTTGTTGATGCAGTCGCTGTTGCTGCTTTTGTTGCTTTTTTTGTTGGGCACTTTCTACCTCTGCTTGCTCCCTCTGCCTGCGTGCAGTTTGCTTTAGCTTAACAGCCAGCATTTTTTCTTGCAGCTTTTCAATGCTGCTGCTAATGTCTTTAATCATTTCATCCTCATCTTCCGATTCGGATGACGCTAGGAAGCAAAGTTATTATTGCCCCCTTCATAATGATCATCATCTTCTGTTAGCACATTCACTCTTTTTTTCGTTAGATTAGGAGGGGTTCTCAAACTCCTCCTCCTTTTAATTGCTTTCGCAACGTCACCGGCAACACCATTGTTGCCTTTTCGAACTCCCGTTATGGGAAGAGCGGAGCGCTCTCCACCATCCATCACGTGACTTTATTAATTTGATTTATTATTTTTGGTTTTGATTTGATTACAAAAAAAAACAGAAAAAAAAGAAGTTCCGAGTTTGACCTGGGATCGAACCCGTATCCCACGCTTCGATGACCGACGCCGCTAGCCGCTGGGCTACCGAGTAGATTGATTATTTTCGTAACTGATTGTCTTTAAATGGCACTGGATCACTCTTTATTTATTTACTTATGTAAAAGCCGAACACGTCAACACGTCTATCCACTGTCGAGGTCTATGAACGACTAACGCAATGTTATCTGTCCGTCTTACATGCCGTGGATGCGAGTTCCAAAGACAGGTTACGTTGATGATGTTGGGATATATTAGATGAACCAAAACGTAGTCTAAAAATAAATATCTGGGTTGATGTGTCTGAATTACGTTGAATAGCAAAATGAGTGATTTAAAGCATAAAAGGTGGTTGAAGGGGATGTTATAGATTTGTCGGTAGAAGTTGGAGATATGATTGAGGCGCCTCAAACCATAGATGTAATGCACGGCGTTGTTAAAGGCCACGTTAAGCAGAAAATTTCACAGCCATATGTGAGGGTTGGAACAACTATTGTCTTTGCGAGTAGCAAACGTATGTTCAGAGGCGTATGGTATACTATAAACTTCGCCTACCGCCGCATTAATATGTGTATCCCAAAATAGTTTTTCCGTTTCAATATATACTACGGTCGAACCGTATAGATGAATTTTAGGAAAATATGATAGTACGACGGGCTTCCTACTATTCACTAAACATTTAGATTTGTTTGGATTAGGAAATAGTCCGTTCCACTCCGCCCATACTGAGCTTTTTAAATAATTGGACGTCATCGGCATATATATGTATAGAGGATGAACTGACAGTAGCACGCTGATATATAAAGAAAAGAGAAGAGTGGAACCATATGATCAATCCAAACAGCTTGTTTT
>OX422140.1:231941802-232119113 GCA_949129095.1 Volucella bombylans
CATCGATTTTGCACCATTCCGTGATACTGTTTAAATCTAGTTGCAGTAAAGAGCAATCCTCAATGTTTTTAACAGCTCTAAATAATTTTAGATCGTCGGCAAACAATAAACACTGTCCATATTTAATATTTATCGCGATATCACGAATGAAGATGATGAAGAGAAGCGGGCCCAAATGGCTCCCTTGTGGAACACCAGAGCTACATTTAATTTCTTTTGATACAAGGTTACCGATTTTAACCTGTTGGGTTCGACCGAGAAGAAAGGAAGACAACCAACGAAGTAATTGCGAATGAAATCCGAAAGATTCAAGTTTATAGATTAGCCTATCATGATTGACTGAGTCAAAAGCTTTGCTGAAATCTGTATATATGGTGTCAACTTGGTTCCCCTTCTCAATTTGTTTCAGAACAAAGGACGAAAATAATGCAAGGTTTGTGGTAGTGGATCTACCAGCGACAAAACCATGCTGTTCATCCGGCAGATACTCTTTTATAAAGAATTCAATTTTAGTTTTAATAATGCTTTCAAATAACTTAGGGATTGCTGAAAGCTTACAAATTCCTCTGTAATTCTCAACATTGCCTTTGGTCCCAGACTTATGGATGGGAACTAAAAAGGATTTCTTCCAAACTTCAAGAAATACACCTTCCGAGTGAGAGCGGTTGAAAATTTGAAGCAGGGGAACGGAAAGCGAACCGACACATTAATTGAGTAGGATGGCAGGAATACCGTCTGCACCACTGCATAAAGTAGGTTTTAATGATTGATTGAGCGATGGAAACATCGTCATGGCTTAGAGTCAAAGATCCAATTTCGACGCAACTAGAGGAACTAATGGGAATGGTGCTAATTTTATCATGGCAGTTGTATACGGACTGAAAGAAATTTGCAAACAGTTCAAGAGTAGATTCAATATTTTCCGATTCACGGTTTCTAAAATTGGGAATCCCCGTAGACTTCCTTTTAGAATTGATAAAAAGCCAAAACGATTTACTATCAGATTTAATATTATGTTCAACAGACATGATATAATTTTTAAAGAGTAATTTGTTAAGAACATTAAAATCTTTACGAAGTTTACTATATATTTCGTAATCTGACTGCGAATTAGTTTTTTTTAAATGTTTTAAAAGCTTTATTTTTTAGATTTTTTAGATTCCCTAAATGTCTATTATGTCACTTTGCCAGCGAGGAAGAACACCTCTTCAGAAGAAGGGGAGATATACCATCTGGACCAGCGGATTTATGTATCTTGAGATCTTTAAGTACTCTTGCTACTACACCAGTGCGAAAGTAGTTCCGTCCCATTGAAGATTCGACGCACTCAAGTGTAGGCGGAGACAAAGCACAATCTGGGAGCGTTGAGCTGGCCGCAAAGTGTGCAGCAAGCAGATTGGCCTTATCTAAAGGCCTGACATCTGGAATGTCATTGTAAATGAGCATTGGGATGGAGGATGAGGCGGAATTTCTAATGTTTTTGATGAACGACCAAAAGTTGTTATTACCTTTGGGACATTGCAGTATTTTTTGCCTCAGGTTTTGATCGTTGCAGTCATTTTTGGCTCGTTTGAACTTTTTTCGGTTTTCCTCTGTCGGGTTGGTCTTGAAATACCGAAAAAACTTTTCTCTAACCCTGACGGCCGCTCGAGTTGTACCATGCCTTTTCTTTTGGTTTGATACTCTTCATCCGATGAGGAATAAAGGATCTCATTCCAAAGAGAATGGTGTCTGTAATCATATCAGCAGCGGCATCCACGTCGTTATCGAGGAAGCATAACGACCAGTTAAAATTCCTAAAGAAGCTGTTAAGACCGCTCCAGTTGGCTTTCTCGTATTGCCATACGGTTCTTTTAGGAATGTTTTCTCTAACTGTGTAGTCGGTGTACGAGAAATTAGCTGATATGACACAATGGTCCGACAAGCCTAAAGGGGAGAGCACATCAATGGTGTACTTATCAGGGAGAGAAGTTAAAAACAAGTCCAGGGTGTTGGCAGTATGACTATGAACGTCTGGTATTCGCGTGGGCTCATTTATAAGCTGCGTTAGGTTGTTTTCCGCAGCGAAGTTCTCAACACACCGTCCTTCGGGTGTTGTCTATCCAGAATGTCGAAACCACCCAGAATTGTGTATATTGAAATCGCCCGTAATAACGATTTCAGTATGAGGATACAGGGATACAATTCTTTGAATGGAGTCAGACTCGTTAAAAGTTGAATTGCTGTCCAGTTTGCGGCTTCTGTATATAAAGTAGTAGTGGATAATTTACTTACGGAGATGGAATTTTAACCACATGAAGCTGAATTCTGGATTCTGGATGGATCACATTGTGGTGGAGTTTGGTAAGCTACATCACTACGCACATAAATGGCGAGAAACCGGTGGCATTAGTTCGTAGTCAGGTAACTTCACATCAGAATGATCTGAGAGGTGTGGGCGGGGATCTACCTGTGTTTCAATAAGTGCCAAAACAGCTAAGAAAAAAACAAACATACTAATCAAGGCTACGAAGTGAAAATTCTGACATTGATTTACCGGATCAAATTGTTGTAGGTGTTATGCCCTTACAACAGTATGAAACAGTGCACCAACAAAATTTTTACACACAACCCGCTATCCATCAGTTGTTACATACACTCAGCCACAGCCACCGTATGGTAAATACAGTAATGGTAGTAATTGAGTGCAAGCAACAGTACTTCGACCAGGAGCGGGAGAGGTGGGATACCCGCACTGTGTGATATTTATTTTTTTTTTCACTGCACTGCACTTTTTTTATATTTTTTTTTTTGCATGCGCGCGGTGGTTTTTTTTTTTTTTTTTGCACAGCACACGATAATTTGCGAGTGCACTGGTTGACTTGTGCACTCGCCGGTGGTCGACTCGGTACTTCCATATTTATCCAGATTTCGTTATTCTAAATAGGCTAAGTTGTTAGTGTAATTCACATGGAAAATATTTGCCAAGCCTATATAGATTACCAAAAAATACGCCTATAAACGAATTATTCATTTAATTGGATAAACAGCTGAAACAATAAAACAGGCATAAACCTAATTCAACAAAAGAAAGGAAAAAATAAAGTTAATAGATACATAAATTATTATTCAAAAACAAAAACAAGAAAACTAAACTATTTCTTAGTAAAAAAAATTTGTGATATTTGTTTGAAGAACACAAGACGTAGATTTTTCAATTGCCATACTTTTAATATTGTAAAATGTTTGTGTGGGTACAAATGATAGAACTTATTCTTTTCAATACAAATCATGAGGTCTGGCTTCAAATCTTTTCTCCTTGGACCGCTTAAAGAACATTCTAGCAGTTTCTGTTTTCGCACTGTGTCGAGCTCTTTTGCCAGTTGCTGAACTTTGCTGTCCATTTCTTCGAATTTTTCGCCAACATTCTTTTCTATTGTATCAAATTTGTCATCAACGTTCTTCTCTATTCTATCAAATTTGTCATCAACGTTCTGCTCTATTCTTTCAAATTTGTCATCGATTTCTTCGAATTTTTGCTGGAGATTGTTCTTTTCTTCCAGATTATTCTTTTGTTCATCCATTTTCTGTTGAAGACCGTGCAGATTGTTGCTTTGTTCGTTGAATTTTTGTTCAATGCTGCTCTTCTGCTCGTCCATTTTTTGTTCCAAACTGTTCTGGAGAATGTTCTTCTGTTCTTCCATATTTTTCTTTTGTTCGTCCAGCTTTTGTCCGAGGCTGTTCTTCTGTTCTTCCAGATTTTTCTTTTGTTGGTCGAGACTGTTCTTCTGTTCGTCCATTTTTAACAAGAGGAGTTGCATCATCGCAGCCATGTCATTGCCGGTACTTGTCTGTTCATCCTCGTCAACATCAAAGGAATATGCATCAGGATCATGTCCCTCGTTGTTCAAAGCCTCCTGAAGTCGGAGCACCAGGACACTTTTTCCTCCACTGGCGCTGAGGCTTCTCTAGTTCAACTCGGATTTGAGTTGGACGAGGGTCAATTGTAATAGTTTTCGACCCATCCTAGCTTTTTCAAATAGTCAGAAAACACTTTTTTTTTTGTTTTTTACACACAATAAGTCCTATCCCACTTATGACACCAATGTAAAATGTTTGTGTGGGTACAAATGATAGAACTTATTCTTTTCAATACAAATCCCTTTATTCAGTACAGTTACAATTCACTATTTAATTGTTTCTCTCAATACAATCCAATTTCTCAACCGCTTATACTTTTCTTATCTTTTACTTAAACCACTTAATTACTTCTCCTAATTAACACTTCAAATTTCACTTTAGAACTGACTTGCATACCTTTGGGATGCTGGTATTTATACTCGAATGACATACTTCGAGAACAATCCTCGCCATCCAGCGTCCCATACAATTTCCAATTTGCTAGAAAATTCGATTCCACTCTCCAGTCGAGACTTTGTTATTCCAATATCGAAATCTTCTGGTCTTCGACATTTTCTGCTAGATGTCGCTGCTCACATTTAAGTGGTTATCACAATATTATTTATAGCTGTTATGACATCCGCACCCATTTCGTTTTTATGAGCCCAATCCAACAAGATATTTGAGCATTGAATGGAATGATAGTGAGACGTTTTTGCTTGATTACGTACTTCTACAATAGAAGAAAACCAAATTCGTTAACGCATATGTTGCGCAAAATGTGCAAAGCAGGAGATTCGCAAACGTAAAACGGAAAATTACTGCAAAGCAAACAGTTCTACAACGTAGTAGATTCAGTTTTTTTACGCAAAAGCAAGAGCATCTGTGCAACTCTCAAAGTAATGTTGCACACTTCACTTTGAATTTATGTTCGGTGTTTAATTTTTGTTTCGGTCTTTTTAGTGTATTTGGTAGCTTGGCATTAAGGAAGGTGTTTAAAATATGTACACAATCATGCTTTAAAATATTGAGAAATGAAAATTGTGCAAGTTATCCGTTCATAAACGTTTAACACTTGCAATGCAAATATATGCCTTTGACCTTTCAACTGCTCTATTACATGTGTTTTGCAGATAATTTGCTTTGCAAGTCGTACGTTTACGAATTCGCCCGAAGTCTCCACATCTTCAGCTGTCCCTTCGTTTATCTCACCATCAGCGTCGACGACCCAAAATCGTATATCCTCAATTGAAATATCCACAGAATCATCAACACGTCTTAAAAGATTAGCCATGCGCTGGAATTGACTTTCAAAATAGGTACAATAGTTTCATCTTGTTCGTGGAGACGACTTATCGGAATTATATCTTCTGGTTCCCAACTCGACTGCCTTGGTAGAATTTTGATAAAACATATTGCTATGGCTGCCACCGAAATTATTTTACAAGACTCCGATAAAATACTTACAGCATTTCGTAAATTAAATTTTTTTATAACTAAGCTTAAGTCATGATCCTTGTCTTGTATGGCAACAATGTCAGATAGCATTTTTTCTTGATCTCAAAAGATTAATTACATCTTGATCCATAAGTTGGATCAGGGCCGTGGGGGTGGCCGTGGTGTAGTGGTAGTAGCAAACGCTTCTCCCTCGGAGGGTCCAGGTTCGAATCCTGCCCATGGCAAATCAGTTTTTCATTGTGTAATTGGAACTCAGACAAAAGAAATTCTGCGTGTGAAGGCATAACACTGACACGTAGATTTGGCTGTTATAAGAGTTTCAAGCAATGAAAAAAATACTGGGAATTATATCTCGAATCACTCTGAGTGAAGAATACCTCTCCGTCCTATTCAGACTCCCACCCCTGGAGAGCAAAACATAGAAACCAAACACACCTGAGTTTCAAACCACTACAAAAACAATTTTCCTTTCTCCTCCTTCTAACTTCCGCCCGCGCCCAGGCAACAGTAAAAGGGTATCTAACCCCTTAGCCGCGCGTAAATTATATAAAAAAAAAAGGGCAGTAACGTGTGGTGGAAAAAACATAACTGTTATGTTTCCATCGATGCTAATTAACTTGTCTTCCTTAACGTGACAAGATGCATTATTCAACAGAAGCAATGCCTTTTTCGGTAAGATATTGTCCGAAAAAAAAATGTTAGGAAAATTTCTGTTGTCATCCAGGCATTTTTGCTTGACTTGTACAACACAGGCACATTAAATCCAGTAAACGCCCTGGGATTTTTTGTCTTTCCGATTATGAGAGGTGAAATAGCACGATAAAATGACAAAATGATCACCACACGGACCAACTAATTATCTTTTAGACTTTTGATAAGAGCGGAGAAATAAAACACACGTCTTGTTCACTGCGTTATAATTTTGAGTGTGTATGGATTTATCCCCACAAGGTATTCAATATATTGGGTTTTAATTACAATCATTTATATTGGGAATTTTCTGCATATCATTCTTATTGGTAATGCAGTAGATTACTAATGATTTACTTTTGCCTTTTTACATATATTATATTTTACATTAACATATATTATTATAATTAGGTATACAAATTTTTAAATATTGTAAAATGTTTGTGTGGGTACAAATAATAGAACTTATTCTTTTCAATACAAATCCCTTTATTCATTACAGTTACAATTCACTATTTAATTCTTTCTCTCAGTGCAATCCAATTTTTCAACCACTTATACTTTTCTTATCTTTTACTTAAACCACTTAATCACTTCTCCTAATTAACACTTCAAATTACACTTTAGAACTCATTTGCATACCTTTGGGATGCTGGTATTTATACTCGAATGACATACTTCGAGAACAATCCTCGCCATCCAGCGTCCCATACAATTTCCAATTTGCTAGAAAATTCGATTCCACTCTCCAGTCGAGACTTCGTTATTCAAGTATCGAAATCTTCTGGTCTTCGAGTATCGACATTTTCTGCTCTGTGAATCTAGATGTCGCTGCTCACATTTAAGTGGTTATCACATTGCTCCCTCTCTACAGTTGTTCGTCCCGAACAACTTCGTCATTCAGCATCCCGTTGAAATGACACATTCTATCCAAATGGACCACTTTCAATTTTCCTCGATCCCCACGCTGGATCCGGTAGACAACGTCATTAATGCGGGTTATCACCTTGTATGGACCTTCCCAGTCCTGTTGCAATTTTGGTGATTTGCCTTTCTTACGCTGAGGATTATACAGCCAAACCAGATCTCCTTCGTTGAAACCGGAAGATTTCGCCTTGATATCGTACCTAGTTTTCATGCGGCTGCTTGCTAGCTTCATCTTTTCTCTGGTGTCTTCATGCAATTTACGAATCCTGCTGCGTAAGTCATTCACGTACTCGTTCACCTCTTTGGGCTCCGTCGGTGGGGATCCGAATTTTGCTTCACTTGGCAACCGAATTGTTTGACCAAATAAGATCTCGGATGGTGTGTGCCCTGTTGAGCTATGGACCGCGTTTCGGTAGGCCATTAAGAAGAGGGGTATGTGTCGATCCCAATCCCGCTGGCAGTTGCTGACAACCTTAGATAGATGCTCATTCAAGGTCCGATTGAATCGCTCGACCATTCCATCAGATTGAGGGTGTAGTGGCGTTGTCCTTGTCTTTCTTATTCCCAAATATTGGCATATTTCCTGGAAGACTTTTGATTCAAAGTTTCGCCCTTGATCAGAGTGCAAGTAATCCATGATTACGAGGGTATATCGGTTTCCATTAAAGGTTTCGGGAAACGGCCCAGCGATGTCGATGGCTATTCGTTCGAAGGGTGCTCCGACATTGTATTGTTGCATTTGTCCATGTGGCTTTACTTTTGGACCCTTGGTAGCCGCACATCTTATGCACTTTTTGCACCAATTCTCGACATCTTGTTTAGCGCTTAGCCAATAGAAACGTTCCCTTACCTTTTCCAACGTCTTGTTTATTCCCAAATGGCCTCCTGAGATTCCGTCATGTATTTCATGGAGTACTTGGCTGACTCTGGAACGTGGCACTATTAGCTGCATACGAGATGTTTTCCCATCTGCAATTTCCCATTTTCTCTTCAGCAATCCATCTTGCACAAAAAGCGAGTCCCACTGTGCCCAGTATGCCTTCAGAATTTGGCTCCGATCTGATATCTGCCGCCAGCTTGGTCTTTCCTCGTGTTCCTTCCAGGCCAATATTGGTTCGATGTCATTGTCTGCCTGTTGGGAGGAACGGATTTCGTCTATACTCCAACCCTCTATTGGCTCAGTCCTGATCGTTTGGATAGTTGCCTGTTCTTTCGCTTCTTTACCACTGACTACTTCTGCTGGAAGGCTTTCATTGCATTGTTTTACCTGTGAGACTGGGATAATTACCCTGGAGTCGACTCCTGCTACAGACTTCTGCCCCGCGAAGTAAGAATTTCCTAACTGGTGGCTTCTGGAAATTTGACCGGTTTCTTGGTAGCCGTTTCTGCCGGTTTTTCTTTCTATTTGCCTGTAACCCCAGTGCAGGCAGCCTTCTCGTCGTACCGGTTCTTTACAATGCCCTTGCAAATGTCCTACTTTATCGCAGTTCCAGCAGCGCATCCTTCGACTCTCCCGCCAGATATTTCGTTGCATGGTAGTTGGTCTTGAGCAGGAGCATTCACCAGATACTATTTCACTTACGAAATGCATTCCTTTGGAAGCCTGATTGGATGCTTCCATCGCCAGAGCGAAGGCAAGTGCTTCAGCAAGGGTTCTTTTCCCGGCCATCCTTACTGCTGATTGTAGCTTCAAAAGTGCAATTCCCCTGATGAATGCGTCCTTTGCCATTTCGTCGATTATTTCTTGGCCTGCGGTGGGATATGACAAATGTGCCAGTCTACTCACGTCCGCTTGGAGCTGTTGCAGTGTTTCTCCTCGTTGCTGCATACGGCTTGCAATTGAACCTTGTAAACTTCCCGCATGTGGCTATCCCCAAACCGTTTCTCGATAGCCTGCACTAAAGCCATATAGTTTCTATTCTTTTCGATATCGATTGTTTGTAACAATTCTGCCGCAGGACCGCGTAAGGCCATTGCTAGGGCAAAGCACTTTTCCTCATTGTCCCAGTCGTTTGCACAGGCAGCCATTTCAAACTGCTTCTTATAAGTAGACCATGAGGTCTGGCCATCGAATGAGGGAGGCTTCAAATCTTTTCTCCTTGGACCGCTTAAAGAACATTCTAGCAGTTTCTGTTTTCGCACTGTGTCGAGCTCTTTTGCCAGTTGCTGAACTTTGCTGTCCATTTCTTCGAATTGTTCGCCAACATTCTTCTCTATTCTATCAAATTTGTCATCAACGTTCTTCTCTATTCTTTCAAATTTGTCATCGATTTCTTCGAATTTTTGCTGGAGAGTGTTATTTTGTTCTTCCAGTTTTTGTTCTAGACTATTCTTTTGTTCGTCGAATTTTTGTTCAATGCTGCTCTTCTGCTCGTCTAGATTTTTCTTTTGTTCATCCAACTTTTGTTCGAGACTATTCTTTTGTTCATCCAGCTTTTGCTCGAAACTATTCTTTTGTTCTTCCAGATTTTTCTTTTGTTCGTCCATTTTTTGTTCCAGACTGTTCTTCTGTTCGTCCATTTTTAACAAGAGGAGTTGCATCATCGCAGCCATGTCATTGCCGGTACTTGTCTGTTCATCCTCGTCAACATCAAAGGAGTATGCATCAGGATCATGACCCTCGTTGTTCAAAGCCTCCTGAAGTCGGAGCACCAGGTCACTTTTTCCTCCACTGGCGCTGAGGCTTCTCTTGTTCAACTCGGATTTGAGTTGGACGAGGGTCAACTGCAATAGTTTTCGACCCATTCTAGCTTTTTCAAATAGTCAGAAATCACTTTTTTTTTTCTTGTACACACAATAAGTCCTATCCCACTTCTGACATCAATGTAAAATGTTTGTGTGGGTACAAATAATAGAACTTATTCTTTTCAATACAAATCCCTTTATTCAGTACAGTTACAATTCACTATTTAATTCTTTCTCTCAGTACAATCCAATTTCTCAACCACTTATACTTTTCTTATCTTTTATTTAAACCACTTAATCACTTCTCCTAATTAACACTTCAAATTACACTTTAGAAGTCATTTGCATACCTTTGGGATGCTGGTATTTATACTCGAATGACATACTTCGAGAACAATCCTCGCCATCCAGCGTCCCATACAATTTTCAATTTGCTAGAAAATTCGATTCCACTCTCCAGTCGAGACTTTGTTATTCCAGTATCGACATTTTCTGCTCTGTGAATCTAGATGTCGCTGCTCACATTTTAGTGGTTATCACAATATGTAAACTTCTACAACATCCCCCCGGCCCTGAACGTAGTTCTCAATGTGTGTCGACCCTTAGTTAAGCAGAGTGTCTCTGTCTTCATGTTGTTACTTTCCTTGTCGATCGCCCACAGCCATCTTCTTCTTCTTTTGTTTTGATCATCTTCATGTATTATTGATGTTTGTTTTTGTGTTGATTGCCGAACCGGCATAATGTGTAGTGCAAGTGCTGCGTTGTGCGGGAAAAAAAATAAAAGTCGAACCGAAATTGATTAAAATTGTGAAGTTCCTGATCTTTTGATGAATAATGTAAGTATTGTGTATTGACCAGGTAATTTAATGTAAAAATTAATAAATATTTGAAAATGACTTATTGGGTCAATGGCCATTGTTGTTGCAACTGTGCAGTGAATTTCACAATGGAAGTTGCTCATCCCTCTCTTTCGTGCGCGTAGTTCGTTTAGATTTGTAAACAATCTAGATTTTCGTGAAGTGTAGTGTTGTCCTTGAACTCCAATTTGCAAAATGTACTATTTTGTACCTGGAGAAAAAAAAAACTTGAAAAAAGGCATTAGTGAAAATATTTTTTTTTGTGAGAAAAAAATAAGTGCATAATATTCAAAATAAAACGACGGCGCGTTTATTGATATGGTATTTCGATTCGCGGCGAAATTGTGTGTGTGTGACTGAAATGGATACGCATGTGTTTGCTTGAGTGTCATGGGTGTATGTTTTTTTGATGTGATATTCCAAAACAATAAATTTTGGAATTGTGTGTGTTTCGAATGTGGACCATGATAGTTCTATCGCATGAGAACATGCGCTATCAGCTGAATGTGTTGAGTGGGATTCTATGCACTGAGACTAATTGCAAGACCTTTTAAAATAGTTTGTTATTATTTGATTAGATTTTTTTTGATTGATTTCTTTGCAAGATTGTGTAGATTGCGTTATTAATTTGTACCTATACTAATCATTGTAAAGTATATAGTAAAAGTTTTTGTATGCACATAAAATAAATAAAATAAATTCCGGACAAAAACTGTAGTTTGTACTTGCCGTCGGCATTCTGAGTTTTGTGTTTTGCCGTCGGCATTTTGACGATTTTATGTGCATATATTTTATGAAGCTTGATTATTGTTGATTTGGATGTATTTTTATAAATGTATTTGACTAATTGTGTGGATTTGTATGGTCGAATATATTGTTAGAGGGAAGCAAACAAATTTTAGTTATTGGCCACTTGATTTCTCAATTGTGTGTTTTCAGGGTGACGACCCGAATTAGCTTGTCTGTCCCTGGATGAGTATTGACGATGCGTGCTAAACTCCACTTTGCTGGTGGTAACTGATCGTCCTTGATCAAAACTAGATCTCCGATTTTCGGTTGGTTGTTAATTTTCAGCCACTTTGGACGCTGTTGAAGTCGTGCCAGATATTCGGATTTCCACTTCTTCCAGAAGAGTTGTTGTAACTTCTGTAGCTGCTGCCATCGTTGCAGATGTCCGACTTTGGTGTCCGATAGATCAGGTTAAGTAATGGTGGTTATTGCTCGACCGATGAGGAAGTGTCCAGGAGTAAGGGCAGCGAAGTCATGTGGATTGTCGGTCATTGGACATAGCGGCCTCGAATTTAAACATGCTTCCACTTGATGCAAAAGCGTGGTGAGTTCCTCCAACATGTATGTCTCTACACCGATGATCCTTTTAAGGTGGTATTTAATTGATTTCACTCCAGCTTCCCAAAGGCCGCCGAACTGAGGGGAAACCGGAGGAATAAAATGCCACTGCATACCGTCTTTGGAAATTGTTTCGGCAACTTAATTCCACTTGAAATTGGCCTGCTCAAATGCTTTCTTCAACGCGTTGTTGGCTCCCACGAAGTTCTTCCCGTTATCGCTGTAGATATGTGAGCATAGTCCTCTTCTGGCCGTAAATCTGCGTAAGGCTGCAATAAAAGCTTGTGTTGTTAAGCCGCTTACCAACTTACCAACAGACATACAAATATGGCGAAATACGCCTTGTGTATTTTGCCACCTCGACCCTTCCATGCCTTGACGTCGTCGGCCCGGCGTAGTCTACACCCGTTTGCGTAAAGGGTTGAGATATGCAAACTCTTGGAGCTGGTAGATTACCCATGAGCTGGTGCGACGGTTTTGCTCTGTACCGAAAGCATATGGTACAGCTATGAAGGACACCCTTGACGCAGCTTTTGAACTTCAGGATCCAGTATTGGTTTCGCAGATATGCTGTGGTTTGTTGCAGCCCTGCATGTAGCGTTTTCAGATGAGCGTCGACTATCACTAGTTTTGTGAAGTGGTGGTTTCCCTTTAAGATAATCGGATGTCGTTGTTTAAATGGAAGCTCAGAGTGTTGCAACCTACCTCCGACTAAAATGATACCATCGGAATCAGTGAAAAGACAGAGTGAAGTTGGGCGTTGACCTTTGAGTCTGGAACAAACATCTCTGATTACACAAGTTTTACTAAAAAAAGAGTGGTAGCATGTAGTTCAGCTGTGGAAAGTAAATTAAAATTTCGAGAACTGGGTGACTTTCGTGCATTTGATATGAATCTTCGACAATATGCAATTACTCTTAGGAACTTGGTCAAGCTGGACTGTTCAAGCATTAAAGTGTGGATTTAATTTTTTACCTGAATGATAGTGTGGGCTTTGATTGAACGTTTTTCCTCTTCTGTGCTTAAATTCGTCGGCTGTTGTGGATATTGGATCTTCCAAGCTTCGCGGAGAAAATCTGGACCATTCCACCAAATTTGAATGCAAAGCAGAAGGCTCTACTCCCCTCGATGCTAAGTCTGCAGGATTCAACTCACTTGGAATGTGTTTCCAGCTGTCTGGTTTGACCAGTCGCTGTATTTCGTCTACCCGGTTGTTGACGAAGGTGACCCACTTGATCGGAGGAGCAGCGATCCATGATAGCGCAATTGTTGAGTCGGTACATGCGTACTGCTTCACGTTTTGCCATCCTAAAACCATTGATGTATAGTCCAGTAGCGTAGCGAGAATCACGGCTCCGCAGAGTTCCAGTCGTGGAAGCGTTTGTGTTTTCACTGGGGCAACTCGGGTCTTGGATACCAGCAAATGAACATGGATGCGATTGTTGGAAATCGCGAACTCGAAGATAAATCGCCGCACCATACGCCTTCTCGGACGCGTCACTGAACCCGTGTAACTCCAGATCCTTCCTTATGTGTGTCGTCGATGTGGATCCAACGAGGAATGCGAAGTTTTTCTAGATGAGGCAATTCTTCTCGGAAAGCGTTCCACTCCCTCTTTAGTTCCAAGGAAATAGGATCGTCCCATTTCAGCTCGCAACGCCACAGTTGCTGCATCAAGATTTGCCCTTGATTATACAGGGTGAAATCCAACCGAGAGGATCGAAGAGTTTGGCGATGTTCGAAAGAATGTTCATTTTCGTTAGTTCAGCAGGGTCCAAGGGAGTGTTCTGAAAAGAGAAACTATCTTCTACTGGAAACCATTTGGTTCCTAGAGTTTTGACATGTGCCAAAGTGTTTAAAGGTAAAGAAAAATTGTCTTCCCGCTGGTCAAAGGGTATCTGCGCTAAAATCTCGTCCGAATTATTTGCCCATTTGCGTAGATTGAATCCTCCTGATGACAGGAAACTATTGACCAGATGAAGCCTAACTAATGTTTCTTTAATGGTACCAGCTCCAGCAAACAGATCATCAACGTATGTATCTTCTCTCACCGTGCGTGCGTGCGCCCAGAGGATACTTATGTGATTCATCATCAGCCAGCTGATTGAGTGTGCGAATGGCAAGATAAGGTGAGCAAGTTGTACCGAATGTGACAGTTTGAAGACGGTACACCTTGATCGGTTCAGACTCACAATCACGCCAGACTATCAACTGGTAGTAAGAATCCTCGGAGTTAACGCGGATTTGCCGATACATTTTCTCCATATCCGCTGTGAAAGTGTATTTGTGTCTTCTCCACCGTAGAACAATATCAATGATATCGGTTTGCGTTTTAGGTCCTGTCATCAAATGCTGATTCAGTGAGGTCCCGTCTATCGTTTTGGCCGCGGCATCAAAGACGACCCGGAGTTTTGTAGTTGCACTGGACTCCTTGAATACTGCATGGTGTGGCACGAAGTAGTGCTGAGGAGTTCTTAGTACTTCATCCTTGATGCAATCAACCTCTTCCATGTGTTTTAGTAGTAAGTACTCATTCATACACCTCTTATATTCCCTGTGTAGTGTGGGGCTGACCCGGAAACGTCTTTCCAACTGAGCAAACCTACGCAAGGCCCCTTCCTTCGAGGATCCAAGCCCAGGTTTGCCCCCTTCTTTAAATGGCAACGACACCTGATATCGTCCATTCTCCAACCTCTTCGTTGTTGCCTTGAAGTACTCCTCACATGCTTTGTCTTCGCATGTTTGGTGAGCCTCTACCTCCCAGAACTTTTGGATTTGTCGGCCGATGTCTAACACTTGATGAAAGCTCCTTAAACTTCGGTTAAGGTGAGGCACTTTGCCCATCAAAATCCACCCAAACAATGTGTTCTGTGCGATGGGTGTCATTGGTTCATCTCGACGAATGACTTCTGGGAGCACTATTTCCGAGTAGACGTCATTGCCCAGTAGCAGATCGACCTCCGCCGGTACGAAGAATTTTGGGTCAGCTAGAGACAAGCCATTTATATGGTTCCAACGCTTTGGAGACAGTTCGTTGGCCGGAAGAAGCCCGGTCAGGGAATGAAAAATTAGAGCTCAGGTATTGATCTCGTAACCCGAATGTAGAGACCCAAGAGTAAGATCCGCATAGCTGTGACACGTTCCGCTGCTGACCTTCCCCAGCCCTGACACCTCGACGAAAGTGCGTTTGCCTTTTAGTTCCAAACGCTTGGCTGCTTTAGTTGTAATGAATGTGGCCTCTGACCCCGGATCTATCAAACCTCAAAGTTCGACGTCTACTCCTGACGAGGCTCTTACCTTAACTAAGGCTGTTGTCAACAAAATATGCATCTTGGGACCTTGTGTCATGTAGAGACTGTTAACCTGCTGTTGGAAATGTGTAGCATTTACGAGTGAAGACAAGTGAGATGGTGTGGGGTTGTGTGTGTGTTAAGTGGTAGGGAACGCACTAGGCGCTGAATGTGTAGTGTGGTGTTGAGTGGTGGTGAACGCGCTAGGCGCTGAATGTGTAGTGTGGTGTTGTGTGTTTGATGTGTGTGTGAGGGAGGATTATAATGCAAAAGGGAGTGGTGAAGCTGTTGACAGAAATAGCATCGAACTCTGCTTGGACATTGCCCTGTTGCGTGACTGTATGCCAAACAGTTTTCACAGACGCCGATTTTGTCTACTGCACTTCTACGTGATGCAATGTCCAATTTCAAAAATCGGTTGCAGGTTCGAAGCGAATGAGCTCCTTTGTTGCACACTTTGCAACTGAACTCGCTCTTTTGGCTTTGTTTCAAATGAAACGTTTTAGTTTTAGCCAAAGGCGCCCTAGGGACCTTATTTGAAATTGTATCCTGCTGCTGTCCAACTGCTTCTAACGTCCTAAACCTAGTTTCTAAAAATTCGCAAAAGACCTTAAACACGGGTAACTCTTTATCTGAATCTAGCTTTTCTTCCCACAGTTGCTAGGTTGTTGTAGGAAGTTTCTTCACCATACAAAAAATAAATATGGTATCCCAGTGCTCTACCGGTATGCTCAGATTTTTCAGAGCATGTCGACATTCCACTGATGTATCCAGCAGCCTTTTCAAACATGCAGCTGTCTCGTGTTGAATGGCTTCCTGCTCAAAGAAAATTGTAAGTTGTGCATTGACAAGGACATGTTTGTGGTCGTAGCGGAATGTGAGAATTTCCCACGCTGGCTTATAATTCCCATTGTCAATAGCTAAATGATTTAGAAGACGCTCAGCCTCACCCCCTAAACTTGATTTTAAATAGTGCAATTTCTCTACTTCAGATAATGTTTTATTGGTGTGGATCAAGGATACAAAAAGATCGTGGAAGGATCTTCAGGACTGATAATCTCCATTGAAAACCGATAAATTTATTTTCGGAAGACGAATAACATTCTTATCGCTACAGGTACTTATCATAGCACTTACCGGAGCTTCAACCGTTTCTTGAAATTTGTCTACATTGTTCAATAAAGCTGTTTTATAATCCAAGTACGTTTCCTTGATCTTGTCGAAAATTTCTTCTAATTCCTCTTCCTTTCCAGCTTCGATTAACGAGATTCCATCGGCATTGTGTTGGGTGCTTGCTTTGAAGTTATCTTCCAGAACGGAAATTCTATTGGCGATATAGATCTTTGTTCTATCCTTTGGCGATCGTTTGCCGAAATTTTCGAAATCCTTTGTTATTTGCTTTAACAAATTTCTTTGAAGCCTTAGACCGAAGCTCATGGTGAAGAAAAAAAACACGCGTAAGAGAAAAAAAAATGGGTGTATATTTCAACTTATATAACTCTCAGAATTTTAAAATTTCCGTAAATGTCCAGCAAAATGCAAATTAAAGAAATCCGAAACGGAATGTAAATGCTCCGGTACTAAACGGATTCAACAGTATGCTGCACAGTTATAGCGAATATTCTAACGGAGTCTTTGCGGTCACAACGGACTTATTGGTTTATTTGCTGCTGTAAAAATATCCAACGGTGCGTGGAGCTGTTGATTGAAATCGTCCAACGGTGGAATGTAAAAAACGGTGGAATGAAAAAAAAAAATTGCGCGACGCGTAAAACCGTTTTGCACTTAAGAAAAAACTCACTGGTACAGTTTATTATGTCTGTTAAAAATGTACTTATATGATCTTAATGAACTATTGTTATTAATCAATTAAGGACTCGAAGGACCATGAAATAGCACGATAAAATGACAAAATGATCACCACACGGACCAACAATCTTTTAGACTTTTGATAAGAGCGGAGAAATAAAACACACGTCTTGTTCACTTCGTTATAATTTTGAGTGTGTTATGGATTTATCCCCACAAGGTATGCAATATATTGGGTTTTAATTACAATCATTTACATATTGTAAAGGGTCCGCCATCTAACGTTTTTTTTCAACTAGTGCTTATTTCGTGAATGGTAACACTTAGCTCATGTCTGATTTGACAGATAATTAGTTTTATCCTTCCGGTTAATAATGGAAAATAATTTCATTCAAATGGCTGCCTCGGCTGGCCATGCAGTAGCCTACACGATCGGTCCAATTTTTAAGCACATTATCGATTGTGTGCAGCTGTATTTCACCAATGGCTTCACGAATATTGTCCTTTAAAGCGTCAATTGTCTCTGTCTTGTCGGCGTAACACTCATCTTTTACGGCACCCCACAAATAATAGTCCAACGGTGTCAAATCGCAGCTCCGAGGTGGCCAAACGACATCAGCTCAGCGGCTGATAATGCGATCTTCAAAAACAGGGCGCAAAACATCGAGTGTAGCTTCGGCTGTGTGGCACGTAGCGCCGTCCTGTTGAAACCAAATGTTGCCAATATCCTCCTCTTCAATTTTTGTGAACAAAAATTCATTCAACATGGCCCGATAACGATCGCCATTGACTGTAACGGCCACTACTTGCTCATTTTCGAAGAAAAATGGCCCAATTATGCCTCTGGACCAAAATCCGCACCAAAAAGTGACTCGTTTTGAGTGTATCGGCTTTTCAATGTATGCGTGCGGGTTTTCTGTGCCCCACCCGCCAAGATCAATATGAGCTTCATCTGAAAAGATGATTTTTTTGGCAAAATCGGCATCTTCTCTAAGTCGATCGCAGGCCCACTTAGCGAAGTGAAAACGCATTGGATGGTCAGTTGGCTTCAACTCCTGAACCAATTGGACTTTGTATGGCGTCATACCAAGGTCTTTATGCCAAATTCGTCTCAATGATGTCTCCGAAATGTTCAATTGTTGAGAACGACGGTGAATTGATGTTGATGACGCTTCACGCACACTTTCTGCCACAGCAGCAATATTCTCGGGTGTACGCACTGTTTTTGGCTTTTCACGCTTTGGTTTATCGATGAGGATGCCAGTTTCTTTCACTTTTTTCACAAGATAACGAACATACGGAGCTTCTCTTCTTCCAAAATCCGTACGCAATTTTCGCACACATTCTGCAACATTACCATGATTTTCAAAGTAATCTCGCAATATTTCCCAGCGTTGTTCAAGCGTATACACAACCATATTCGTTCAGCGGAAGGATAAAACTAATTATCTGTCAAATCAGACATGAGCTAAGTGTTACCATTCACGAAATAAGCACTAGTTGAAAAAAAAAAACGTTAGATGGCGGACCCTTTAAAATGTTTGTGTGGGTAAAAATGATAGAACTTATTCTTTTCAATAGAAATCGCTTTATTCAGTACAGTTACAATTCACTATTTAATTGTTTCTCTCAGTACAATCCAATTTCTCAACCGCTTATACTTTTCTTATCTTTTACTTAAACCACTTAATCACTTCTCCTAATTAACACTTCAAATTTCACTTTTGAATACTTTGCATACCTTGGGGATGCTGGTATTTATACTCGAATGACATACATCGAGAACAATCCTCGCCATCCAGCGTCCCACACAATTTCCAATTTTCTAGAAAATTCGATTCCATTCTCCAGAGATCAATAGTCGAGACTTCGTTATTCAAGTATCGACATTTTCTGCTCTGTGAATCTAGATGTCGCTGCTCACATTTAAGTGGTTATCACAATATATTGGGAATTTTCTGCATATCATTCTTATTGGTAATGCAGTAGATTACTAATGATTTACATTTGCCTTTTTACATATATTATATTTTACATTAACATATATTATTATAATTAGGTATACAAATTTTTAATTATGTAAACTTCTACAACAAGAGGTTTTAATTTGTGTGTTCCAGTCGCATTTGTTGATCCCAAAAAAGTGACACGTTCCTTGTTGGTTGTTCTGCCTGGTGCAGTTGCCTCTTTGGAAAACACAAGAGTTTTCCCCTGAAGAAGTTTCCAAATAGAGTAGTTTCATCGGCATTATAAATCTGTTCTGGAGAAAGAGAATTTTCCAGAAAGGGCTTTACAGCTTCATGGTTTGCAGACAATTTTTCACCTCATATTTTTAATATTCCATTTGCCGCATCTCTGGAGTTCTTAAGGGTTTTTTCTCTTTCTGATTCCAGATTCCGTTTTTTTGATAAACTCAAATCTTTGTTTTTTTTTTGTTTTTATGGCTGTTATTGTGGATTTCGTAACCCCATATTTCTGCGATAGACCTAATCCTGAGTAGTCAGTTTTCAATTTTCTCAAAATCTCAGCTTTTCCTTGATTGTGTTGCTTTTGCTTTGAAGGAGCCATAACTTGTTTTATTAAGGTTTCGAAAGAGCCAGAAACACCAGAAAAAACTAACAGAAAGGAACACGTGCGCGAGTAACATACAATGAGTCTGCTCTGGGATGGCGTCATATTCACTTTTTGCTTCGCGTCCTCCCGTTAGACTTTATAAGAAAACAAGAAAAGATACAAAGACGATATAAAAAAAGTTCCGAATAGCAAAAAATGGCCACGAATTCACATTTTTTCAAGTCCACATTATCGAGATTCTACTGTATTTACATTAATGTCGATGTTTGGGGAAATCCAAGAAGACGAAAACGCTACTCACCATCTATTCACGGATTTTAAGGCTGAATATGACAGCATCTATAGATGCTACTTCCATTTACGTTAACCGGCTTTGTAAGCGTGTATACATATAACAGCGCATCAGTCACCTGAAATGGCTAAGACATGTAGAGCCGATCCATCCCGAATAGTCTTCGACGTCTACTCAGAGCGACGACGCAAAAGAAGAAGACCTCCTCTTACGGCGCCCATGGTCAAAACTCGCGCGAATGTTTTATTGGTTGAGGCACAGGCCCACCCCGTACTATGGACATCTAGGCAAGTAAGTTATTACATTCCGCGGAAATTTTGATTTGTCTGGCCTAATAAGGCCTGAATAAGTTATTGAACACCCGTCATTTTGTTTTTGTACGAAATTTTAGCAGCGAGACTCACGGAGTATCCGCAGCTCACAAGCTATTACTATTCACATTGAAATTAAAAAACAATTTGAATCTGAGATGACATGACATGACAGTGTGTTTTTAAATTGTTCATTTAATTTGTTTTTCTTTATTGCCTTTAAAAGAGGTTTCGGACTTTGATTTTATAAATAATTTATTATATTTTCGAATAATTTCGGTTTTCCAATAATGTTAGGTTATATTCAAAGTCCAGCCAGCATTATTCTAGGATCTTCCACTGCTGCTTTAATTTTGCGCAAAAACATGACGGCTTCACGTCCGTCAATGAGACGATGATCATATGTAAGCGCAACATACATCATTGGGCGAATTATAACCTATTTGACATTTGAAAAACAAAATTTAAGTTTAGTACACTTTAATATGTAATGATTATACTTGTCCTTTAACAGCAACAGGTCTATCGAATATTCCATGCATTCCTAAAATAGAACTTTGGGGCGGATTGATAATGGGTGTTCCCATTAACGATCCAAACACACCACCGTTACTAATTGTAAAAGTGCCTCCATCCATATCCTCTACAGCAATTGCTCCCTTTTTAGCCTTTTCACCTAAAGCTGCAATAGCAATCTCAATGTCGGCGTAATTCATACCTTCTACATTCCGAATAACTGGAACAACTAATCCTTTAGGTGTAGCAACGGCAACAGAAATGTCAACATAGTCACGGTAAACGATTTCCTAAAAATAAAATAATAAACTATAGACATTATGATTAACATTTTGTTTCATTTGTATTTATTGCATCGCATGTATGATACATACAAATAACACAAATTAACCAAGAGCATATGAACAAATTAATGCCTTGTGTAGCTTTTGTTTGTCTTATGACAAAAGCAATTTATCTGAAGATTGTAAGCGATTTATCTGCAGGAGCAATTTTAGCTGCCTTTAAAAGATTTGTAACAACACGTGAAGAAATACAGGCGACGCAAGCAGCTGGCTGTATAATACCATACTAAGAAATATGGTAAGCAAAATAATTTAGCAAATTACGAGTATAGGATAAATAAAGTATATTATTTAGGTAAAATATGGAAAAGAGGTGTAAGTCATCAAAAATAACACAAACATAAAAGTGTTGTGCTTGCAGTGAAGTTGTAATATTGTGTTCCATAAACATTTTTCAGCACTTGTAGAGCGACAAATTCTAATTACTAATGAACGATTAAACCGCTATACGTCTATAAGTTCGTAACTGCAACTATAAAATCACTTGTGAAGTACAAGACTGCTATTACAACTCTTCTTACAGCAATCAATAATTTCTCGTGTTTCTTCTTCTTTCTGCATTTGTTTCATTCATCTTTGTATCTCTTTTATCTTTCATTAATTTCAAGTAAACTTATGATAATAAAAATAGAAGTTTGTATGAAGTATGTATGCAAAGCATGATACAGACAGGGAAAAAAGAGGATGTAAATACATTACAATAAAAGCATAAATAACTTTTTATGATGATGAGGAGAAGGAGCAAGGAAGCAATATAATTAGTAAATAGCATTTTATGCACAATACATGAAATTAGTTTAGAGAGAGAGAGAAAGATTCTTGGGCTCAATGGATCCAGTACAGCGGGGACATCTCCTCGAAACTTTTCTTTTCGCAGAAAATATTTTATATTATATTTTATACTAGTTGAACCCGTGCACGCCCTGCTTCGCCCTCTAAAGGCTTCCTCATGCATACAAATTGTATGTGGTATGAGAGCGAGTGAAAAGAACATCCAAGTACGAGGGGCGTTCAACATATTCTCGGTATCGGGGTGAAGCTGTGGTTGTATATATAAATTGACTTATTTATCACGTAATACTATTATTTTAGTGCATTCATGTAAAATTTCATATAAATGTGATTATTAATTCGCGTTTTATCTCTAGTTAAACAGAATCATAATGGCAACTGAGACGATGATGGTGAAAATTGAGTATCGCGCTGTAATTAAATTTCTCACTAAGCAAGGAAAAAGTCAAAAAACTATTCATGAAGAGATGGTGGCTGTTTACCAGAGTTCCGCACCTTCATTATCAACTGTACAAAAGTGAGTTCAAGAGAGGCAGAGAGAGCATTGAAGACGACCCCCGCTCCGGCTACTGTTTGTACGGGAGAAAGCATCAAAGAAGTCGAAAAACTTGTTCTTGAGGATGCCCGAATAAAGGTGAAAATGATGGCAGAGATCACCAAGCTTTCAATTGGTACCATTCACACCATTCTTCATGACCATCTTAACCTTTCAAAGGTCAGTGCAAGGTGGGTGCCACGAATGCTCACAGCGCCTCAGAAAAAAGTGAGGATCGCATGCTGTAGACAGCTTTTGGAGATGTGTAGTGAGAACGCGGACGGCGTTATGGATCTAATTGTTACTGGGGACGAAACATGGGTCCACCACTATGACCCTGAAAGCAAACAAGAGTCCATGCAGTGGCATAAAAAAGGAACAGACCCCCCGAAGAAGTTCAAAGTCATTCCGTCTGCCGGGAAGTTCATGGCCACAGTTTTTTGGGACTCAAAGGGAACTTGCTCATTGAGTACAAAAAAAAAGGTGAAACCATCAACGCCACATCCTACGCTTCCACTTTGCATAATTTGCGGGAGGAAATTAAAAAGAAAAGACGGGGTAAACTCGCAGCGGGTGTGTTGCTTCTTCATGACAATGCTCCTGTTCACACCCACCCTATAGTCCAGACCTTGCCCCTAGTGATTATTTCATGTTACCGGATTTGAAAAAATGTCTTCGTGGAAAAAGATTTTCGGATGATGAAGAACTCAAGTCGGCAATAAATGGGTATTTTGCAGAGAAAGAGGAAATTTATTTTTTTGAGGGTTTAAAAAAGCTTATCTCAAGATGTAACAAATGCATTGATGTTAGGGGAGATTATATTGAAAAATAAAAACAATTTAAATTGAATTCGCATTTTCCTTCATATCGATACCGAGAATATATTGAACGCCCCTCGTATTCCCTTAAGTGCAGATTTCATAGTTCTAAAATAATAAAAAATGCAATACTGTAAATTATAGACAATTGTACTTTATTATAGTAAAAATGTTTTACAAAGCTTCTTGGTAAACAATGTTTGAGGTTGAGTTGCCTGGAGTTTAAACAAATACATTTTTCCTATCACTGACACGGGAAAGAGACACGTATAATAATTGACCGTGTGAAAAGCAGCCGGTACGCAGTGTTTGTCCCTGCGCCTTATTTATCGTCATCGCGAAGCAGATGCTGATGGGAAATTGAACACGCTTAAATTGAAACAGAAAACTGTTAGGTATGATCGGAATTCGAGGGATAAACACATGTTCACCGGCACCGCAGCCCGTCAACACTCTTTGGCAAAAATGATGTGATCAATCTACTTTGCCATATTCTTCCTTAAGCGTTCCTCCACCTATTTTAAGTAATAAATCAGAGAAATGTTGGGGGTTTGGATTGCTTCCTGTTCGTGCCCGCATATTGATGGTCAAGTGCATTTGAATAACACTGGACCAGAGACTTGGATTTTTCAGACAAGCGTTTACTTCGTCAGCTCTTGTGCCACGTTTCACTACCGGCGACGTTTGTCTAAAGTCTCAGCGAAATAGCACTGTAATGCCTCCCATCGGTCGATCATTTTGTCGTATATCCTGTAAGGATATACCGCAACAGAAGTTACCGGCTTCCACTGCCTTCCGGTGTGACATAGTGCATTCGTCCAAAACAATTAGGGAACAGTCACGGAAAACTCGAGCTATATCACTATTTCGGGGAATGTTGCAAACTAGACCAAGCAGCAATGTAGCTGCTATTCCTGACGACGCCACAGCCAATGCAATATTACCTTGGCTTGGTATCTGCGCTAATATTACCTTTGTTAAAAAAGTCTTTCCAGTCCCACCGGGTGCATCTAAAAACAACAATTCTCCAAAGCTCTTGTTGGTGCTTTAATAAACACGATCGAAAATTCTCCGCTGCAAGGCTAGGCACACCGTCTCGAAGTGCTTGTGCTATTTCGACGGGGTCATAGCTGGTTTCGAATATATACTCTCTGTTACCACACTCACCATTTGAGTTTGGTTCGGGCAAACCATATTTTGACAGAAGATAACCACCAATAGACAAAACTGCATCTTGTATAGCTTTCAAACAGCGATTGAGAACAATATCCCACAGCGTGTCGTTCAGTTCGCCACCGCCAATAATTTCCCTCTTGTCTCGGAAAAAATCTTCTGATAAACTATGTTGATATAGAATAGAGCAGCATCAGAAAGTCCGCAGAATATCAACATTATGGCAAACAAATGGCGCAAGAGACGTTTGGATGAACTGTATAGACCCTTCCTATAACGTGTTCTTTGAACACGCCTGGAACACCTTCTACCGTAGCACCTCGTTTTCGACGATTAAAAATACCATGTTGCTTATCATATGTGTAGTAGGATGGAACTTCCTCGTACAGTAGCGTTTTAGCAAATCTGTCTGCTTCACATAACAGAAAAAATGCCAGTAAAGTTGTGTTTCTTGTGTTGTCTAACCGCTCTCTGATGTTCTCAGGGTAAGAATATATGCGTTGTCCGCCCTCTAAGTGAACGTTAAGATGTATGACCGGTGGGTACCTCTCGTGTATCGGAAAACTGAAAATTCGCCACAACACTATACATAAAGCATAAGGACGCACCGAACATATTTTCCTTTGTCAGCAAGTTTATCATTAAATTGAGTTTTAAATAGAAAACTCTTGCTATGACATCATGTCGATCATAAGAAGCTTGACCTGTGAAAAACTCTTCGCTGACTTCGTCCCACTTAGGATTAGTGGTAAACGTTATAAAGAGGTCTGGGCGCCCATACCTCCTTACATAGCAAAATGCATCTTGTGTGCGCTCGTGCATGTAGCGCGGCCCATCCGTGATACTCGACGGCAGAATTACCCACCGCCCCAGTTCCTCAACGTTAGCATCCTGCTGCATGGCGTCCTGTAGATCAATATAATTTTCAGCACGCAATCTTTTTTGATTTGTTCGAATATATACCAAACGCTCTGTTTCGATCTTAGCGTACATATGAACCACAAACTGATTGAAAATACCTCGAAAGCGGTGCAAATGAGCAAAACGGTTGCGTCGTATATGCATGAGGTATGAATAGAACTGCAGAGAAGCTTGACCCTGAATTTTGAAGGTAGGCATAGATAACCCTTCTACAATTTGGTTTGCCCCGAACGAAGTCATCTGGAATGCACTGTTGTAAGAACGGATACATTCCAAAAAAATGTTTAGATTGTGGGTAATCCCCGATCAATAGAGATTTCAAGGGTTCCGGAAAAATATCTAAACGTATCTTTCCGCGTGAACAGCAGACTCCATTCGCCTCTTTGGTCCATTTAAGAGCTTGACAATGATCACAGGCCTGGGTCATTCCACCGATACCAGCAAATTCGGCATAATTAATTCCTTTAGTGTAATAAAACCCACATCTGTTTTTATTGATCTAATGAAGATGTGTGTTTGTTTGTGACATGCGAGTTGTAGCAAGACGTTCATCTTCGGTACCTGACCTAATGTGACGCTCTTCATTTGTTTTATGTGATCTAATTGTCCTAAAACGTTTTGAGCTTCGAGAAAGATTAGACTTTTCCCCCAAAGGCATATTTTTATAAAATAAACGGCGTTACCTAAAACAAAACGGTAAGCCCGGTGTAAAGTAATAAATAAAAAAATATCAACTCACTTAAAAGAAGCCAATGCAATAAAAAAAAACTGGAAAATTGTGATTCTAATGATTCTAGATTCTAATGAGAACAGTGCAAGAAGATACATATGTATGTACACTCACTAAGGAGAAACACGAACTATGTATAAAGTTTCAACATTACGTGAGTAACAGATTTTCGTTAAACTTGCAGAAAACAATTTTTACTCACACTAAATGGTGTTTCTTCAAAAAAAAACTGGGAATGCACTTGCACTCAATTTGTATTTACACCACATACATGTGCATACTTCTCTTTCGTTCCGATCCAACAGAGAAAACGACACACAGTATTTGTTGAAGGTAATGTGCTTTCGATGTGAGCCCAAAACCACCCCAAAGCAGAACAACGATCAGAAACAATCGTTGTTAAATTCTTCCGATTTTAGAAAATAAATTTAGTTTTATCATGTTAGATTTTGGTCTGCTTAAAATATTAAAGGAAGTGTTGACCCCATTATGTTTCCTTTTTTTGTATTGATTATGAATTACCCGAGTAATAGGAGGATAAAGGCAGTAAAGTCAGTAAAAAAAAACAATAAAAACTACAAAAACGCTCACAAAAAGTTGGCTGAGTAAAAAACTACAAAGCCTCTGCCCTTCTTTGAGTCTTAAGAAACATTTAAAAAAAAATTGTTCACCCGAATCTATCGAGCGGTTCTCATGCCATTAGGTAACAAAAGAAAAACATTACAGTTTTATTATATGTATAGATAGATATGCCTTAATGTAACTAAAAAAGATGCAGAATATGTGAAATTAAGTGGTAATCGATTTCGAAGTAACAAACGTGTCGATGTCGTTCTCTGCATTTGCAGGATAACAACAATGGGCAGGCCTCAAATAGCCCTAGCAAAGGTCCAGTGGGAGGCAGAAACGCACAATCAACACTTACGTAAATTGTAGACGATGAGGGCGAATGTATTCTTCAAATGAGCTTTCAAACTTTCTGTAATAACTGAACGGGCTACAAACAGAAAATACCGAATGAAAATTAAGGCAAAATAAGAAGCAAATACGCATTAAATACGAATGCTAAAAGGACAATCAATTTTTTATGTTTCAGCAGCTGTCGAAGCTACCAATGACATCCACCTCTCACAGTATTCAGTAATGATTGCTATTTCATCATGTATCGCCTTACACTTGCCGAACGTACGGAAATTATTAAGAAATATTATCGAAATTCCAGCTCAGCAACACGCAACGCGAATTTCGTCGTGTCGGTCGTCATCATGGCTTCATTGTGCAGGCAATTCGTCGCACCGTGGAAAAGTTTGAGCGAGAGTACAGTATTTTGGATTTTATGTCACAAACCAGAAATTGGTGCAAAATGAGAAAAATATAGCTGCCGTAGCGGGCAGTATCTAAGCAGACCCAGAAACGTCGATTCGTCACCGATCTGCTGAATTGGGCACCGCCAGAGAGCCAACTCGGCTTATTTTGCGGTTGGATTTGGGCCTACATCTATATAAGATTGTGCTGACGCAAGAATTGAAGCCTGACGACCATATACAACGCCGTGAGTTCGCTAATTGGACGCTGGACATATTTTTCTTTAGTTTAATTTTTTTGCTAAAACTAATCATGTGCTTTGCAGAAGAAAATTACAAAATTCACGATGATTTGTGTGTCGATTTCTTCAGGGCAAATGTTTTAAAAGTTTCTGTTGAAATTAATTATAGTCGTGTTTTATTCAAAAGTGCATAGCCACTTTTCCACACGAAACAAAAACAAAATCAAAAGTGGGAATAATTTAGTTCACTTTCAGAAGTGAGGATACGAGGGCGGGTCAATAAGTCCGTGACTTTTGGAATAAAACACAGGATTTTTTGATAAAAAAATAATTTTATTTTTCAACGTAGTCTCCCTTGAGCTCTATACACTTTGTCCAACGCTTCTCCAATTTTTTTATCCCTTCCAAAAAAAATGATTTGTCGAGGTCCTCAAAATAGGCCTTTGTTTGCGAGATGACTTCATCATTGGAGTCAAATCTTTTTCCACCAAGCCATTTCTTCAGGTTTGGGAACAAGTAGTCGCTCGGAGCCAAATCTGGAGAATAGGGTGGATGAGGGAGCAATTCATAGCCCAATTCATGGATTTTTGCCATGGCAACTGCACATGTGTGCACCCTTGCATTGTCTTGGTGGAAAAGAACTTTTTTCTTGGCCAAATGAGGTCGGTTTTTTTTCAAATCGCCATTGAATCGGTCCAATAAGTTGGCATAATATTCCCCACTGATTGTTCTTCCCTTTTGAAGGTAGTCAATGTGGATTATCCCGCGTGCATCCCAAAAAACAGTCGCCATAACTTTATTGGCTGACAAACCCACCTTGGCCTTCTTTGGCGCCGATTCACCCTTAGAAACCCACTGTTTGTTCTCTGGTGTGTTGTGATGGATCCATGTTTCGTCCACGGTTACAAAACGGCGCAAAAACTCCTCCATATTGCGATTAAACAACGCCAAACCTTCCTGTGAAGTTGTTACACGATTGCGTTTGTGGTCGACTCTTGCGAAAGCTTTCTCATGCCCAAGTGATCATTCAAAATTGAAACCACTGAGCCATGCGAGATCCCTACGGCTTCCACAATCTCTCGCACTTTCAATCTTCGGTCGGCCAACACCATATCGTGAATTTTTTCGATTGTTTCGGGTGTAGAGACCTCCAGGACGTTCGGCATCTTCAGTGCTTGTACGGCCACAACGAAATTCAGTAAACCACTTTTTTACCATTGAAATCGATGGTGCAGAGTCCCCATAGTATTTATCAAGCTTAGCCTTGGTCTCGGTAATGGTTTTTTCATTTTTTCATTTTCTCCTCAAATTAGTCTGATAAAAATAGCTGTCCAACACAAACTAACTGACGCAGCAAGTTTAAATTTTGACAGGAGTCAACTGACAGATGCCTGTTGACAGGAGCAGTGTTGCTATTTCAGTAAAGAGGTCAGAAATTCAAAAAGTCACGGACTTATTGACCCGCCCTCGTAGATTTACGAAAGATTTGAATTATAGATGTCGCAACATACAACTAGAGGGCATTTATTCGTTTCCTGATGGTTGGCATCATGCCGTTTCTCCCTATTCTGGGATGTATTCGTGTATCAACTTATGTTTTGAAAGAGCAAGTCAATAATGAACGTTCTTTTGGACTTTTTACACTTGGAAAAAATATTTGTTTTTCTTCTACCCAAAAAGGAACTTGGACCTTTTTTAAAACTAGTGCTTATTTGCTTTCAAAATGCTACCAAAGCTCCAGTTTATCGGAGAAAATATTAAGGAAAAAACAACTAAATGCTTTGGCATTGATTTCTATTGGGTTAACTGGGTTGGTTAATTTAATTTAATTAATTTCCTTATGGCCTAAAATTTAGTCTTTAAAACTATATAAAACTGAAGCAAACGCATTAAATGAAATTTGAAGTACGATTGAATTCGCCCAATGGTAAGCCACTCAAAGCAATTTTGAAACCAACACTGCGAACATAGCCGCGAGATTTTCTGATTTAATGTCAAACTGAAATCGAGTCTTCCAACTTTGAAATTATATGTAAAAGTGAGTATAAAAGTGAGTTGGAGCGTTTTTTGAAAAAGTGGATACGCACTTTTGAATAAAACACGCCTTATGAAATGTTTGTCTTCTTATGTGTCTATAGATGTACTCGTACATACGAGTACATACATACACTTAGGAACAAAAGTCTACATACACCCCCAAATATCTGGTAATTGAAAAAAATTATGACGAAAAACTAGTAATTTTTTTTATAAAAGTTTTTATTTGTACAAAACTTACCAAAATACACATTATTTACTTTCATTAACTTAATTTTTATGCTTAAAATAAAAAAAAAATAAATTAATTCAAATGTGATGAAACAAAAGTCTACATACAATATAAAAAAATAAGATACTATCAGTAAAAAAATTGTTTTTAGTATCTGGTTGGACCGCCATTGGCATCGATGACTGCTTGAAGACGTCGAGGGATTAACATTACTAAGTTTTGCGAAATTTCTGCGTTTATTTCTGACTAAGCTTTTCTTAGTGCCTCTTTTAGAGTTTCACGTCCAGTTATGGCATATTTTCGAAGTTTTCGCTCAACTTCATCCAATATATGCTCAATGGGGTTTAAGTCCAGCGATTGTGGTGGAAAATTCAGCTGCTGCGGCACATGTTGTTGCAACCATTCCTTAACTATTAGAGCAGTATGTTTTGGATCGTTGTCTTGTTGAAAGATCCAATTTTGTCCTATGACTAAATGCTCCACAGTTGTTGATAAATTATCTTCCAATATATCGATAAATTTAAATCTATCCATATGGGATCATGCCAAATTTCCCACTGCGGACGTTGCCATAGCCCCCCAAACCATGACGCTTCCCCCACCATGCTTAACTGTTGGAGTAATATTTTTGTTGTCTAGCGCTGTATTTTCTTTTCGCCATATCTTTTGCCGGCCATCTGATCCGAAAACATTGTATTTGCTTTCATCTGTAAATATGACTCTAGTCCAGAACTCAATACCCTCATTTAAATACATTCTAGCAAAATCTAGTCGCAGTTGTTGGTTTTTAGGAGAAATTAAAGGCTTTTTCCTTGATACCCGGCTTTGAAAGCCTGCCCGATGTAAGACTCTGCGAATGGTAATTGGGTGAACAACTTTTTTAAATGAATCCGCGAGCTGATCGGCCAATATTGGAGAACTTATTTTTATTAACTTCCTTCAAAACTGCTCGAATGTCTGTTTGATAGCTTTTTTGGACGCCCAGTCCGACAATTACTTTGAATAGTTCCACTTTCATTATAATCTCTAATTATTGTCTGGACAGTACTTCGGCTTAATTTAAATATTTTTGCTATCTCACTGTATGATTTCTTATCTCTTCGATGCTGGATTACTAAATGCCTAACCGAAATTGAAATTTTTTTACAACTTTCCATTTTTTTCGCTAAAAAAAAACGATTTACCCGAGACCAGAACTCGACTAACACGCGATTTACAAAAACAGGCATAAAAAAAATATAACTGTTAACTCAAAAGACAAGAAAGATGAGTTTTGCATAGTGGTATTAAGCTGTATGTAGACTTTTGTTTCACTAAATTTGAAATATTTCGTTTATTTTTCTTGGATAAAATAGTAATATTAAATTAATTTATCATATATTGCAAGGTCTTGCCTCAATAAAAGTTTGCATAATGCTTTTTATTTCGTTTTATAAATATTTCATTAATTACAAAGAATTTGAGGGGTATATGTAGACTTATGTTCGATAGAGTATGTAAGGGTTTTTTTCAAAAGGGGCATTACATTTTTATCACTGTGAAGTTTACGAAAGAGCCAGACAGACTGTGCGTGTCTACAGTAGATAAATTGTTTCTGTGCCAGTGAGACAAAGCATCGGTCGAAGTACCGAAAATATCGCAGCCGTTCAAAATGAGCCAAATCAGTCGATTTCACGTCGTTCACAGGAATTGCGAATCTCCCAGTGCACATTGTGGCTTACACCCTTAAAAGGTCAATTTAACTCAAGAATTCAAGCTTCTTGATCATTCGAAGCACCAAAACTTCTCCGATTAGGCTCTGCAAAATTTTGAAGAAAATCCTGAATTTCATAGAAAAATCATCTTCAGCGATTAAGCTCATTTGCTCATTGGCTTAATGGCTTTGTCAATATGCGTTATTGGACAGCAACAGACCTACGTGTGATTCAAAAGACTCCATTGCATACAAAAAAAAGTGACCGTGTGGCGTGGATTTCATGCCGGAGGTGTGATTGGTCAATGGAGTTCGCTATCATAACATGTTGGAGGACTATTTTTATCCACAATTGGATGGACTTGACGACATCAGTGTTATGTGGTTCCAACAAGATGGTGCCGCACGCCACACAGCTGGTCAAACAATTGATCTATTGAAGGGAAAGTTCGGTAATCGTGCAATACGTAGAAAAGGTCCGGTCGAATAGTCACCTCACTCTTGTGATTTAACGTCGTTAGACTTCTTTTTATGGGGTTACGTTAAGTCGTTGGTTTATGCCAGCTAACCAATAACGTTAGAGGAGCTCAGAACAATATCGAATGCGAAAATGCCAACGTTCCGTCCGATATGTGTGGGAGTGCAAAAATGAAAATTGGCTCAATAGAATTGATCGCTGCAAACGTGCTCGCGGTGGTCATATGAACGAGATCGAATTCCATGCTTAAGATTAAAATGTGTACTACACTTAGAAATTCAGCCCGATATCTCAATTATTCTTTGTTTTATTTAAATACAAATTTGTTATGCCCTTATTGAAAAACCCGCTATATGTATAATTTTTTGATTTCAGGGAAAAATTTGCTGGATTCTTATAACCTGAAAAGTCGAGAAAACTACAAATTTAATTATTGCTGAGAATATTAATCTTAATAATTTAAAAAGTACTGAAGTTGTTTTGAGTTATTTGGCGTTTTTATCTAGCATGTTTTATCAACGAGCCTACTAGGATTGTATCAGGCAGTTGTTTAAATCATATTTATGAGCGCTTCATCAACGTTTCTTTGAGTTACTGAAAAAAGTGTTGTTGGTCTAATGATAACTGATCATGTTATGAAATAGCTCTCGGTAAACATTTTTATTTTAGATGGTGCCTTGAAAATAAGTCGCAAGGAGTAAAGATACATAAAACTAAAAGCAAAATCAAGTTTATCAATTTGGGACTAATTGGGATTTGAGGATTTTGGAGAAATTTATTTCCTAACCGATATTAATCTACTATTTGCTCCCATTTTTAAATGCTAGGTGTGCATGCTTTTGCATATTATAAGATTATTTTATGGCCTGATTATTCCTTTGGATTTAGTTGCTGAGATTGATTGGGATCTTAAATTTATTGAAAAACTAGTTTGCTGTGCGCATAATTTGGTTATAAGCTCAAAAACTAAGAGAATATTTTCCTGTTTTCAGTTCATACAATGATTGAGCGAAGGTTTACTTTCACGCACCTGAGCGCCAAAGATACATACGAGGGGCGTTCAACATATTCTCGGTATCGGGGTGAAGCTGTGGTTGTACGTATATATAAATTGACTTATTTATCAAGTAATACTATTATTTTAGTGCACTTATGTAAAATTTCATATAAATGTTATTATTAATTCGCGTTTTATCTCTAGTTAAACAGAATCATAATGGCAACTGAGACGATGATGGTGAAAATTGAGCATCGCGCTGTAATTAAATTTCTCACTAAGCAAGGAAAAAGTCAAAAAACTATTCATGAAGAGATGGTGGCTGTTTACCAGGGTTCCGCACTTTCATTATCAACTGTGCAAAAGTGGTCAAGTGAGTTCAAGAGACGACCCCCGCTCCGGCGCCCCGGCTACTGCTTGTACGGGAGAAAGCATCAAAGAAGTTGAAAAACTTGTTCTTGAGGATGCCCGAATAAAGGTGAAAATGATGGCAGAGATCACCAAGCTTTCAATTGGTACCATTCACACCATTCTTCATGACCATCTTAACCTTTCAAAGGTCAGTGCAAGGTGGGTGCCACGAATGCTCACAGCGCCTCAGAAAAAAGTGAGAATCGCATGCTGTAGAGAGCTTTTGGAGATGTGTAGTGAGAACGCGGACGGTGTTATGGATCGAATTGTTACTGGGGACGAAACATGGGTCCACCACTATGACCCTGAAAGCAAACAAGAGTCCATGCAGTGGCATAAAAAAAGGAACAGACCCCCCGAAGAAGTTCAAAGTCATTCCGTCTGCCGGGAAGCTCAAGGCCACAGTTTTTTGGGACTCAAAGAGAATCTTGCTCATTGAGTACAAAAAAAGGTGAAACCATCAACGCCACATCCAACGCTTCCACTTTGCATAATTTGCGGGAGGAAATTAAAAAGAAAAGACGGGTTAAACTCGCAGCGGGTGTGTTGCTTCCTCATGACAACGCTCCTGTTCACACGGCGCGAGTTTCCAAGGCTGCTGCGCGAGATTGTGGTTTCGAACACATCCAACACCCACCCTATAGTCCAGACCTTGCCCCTAGTGATTATTTCCTGTTTCCGGATTTGAAAAAATGTCTTCGTGGAGAAAGATTTTCGGATGATGAAGAACTCAAGTCGGCAATAAATGGGTATTTTGTAGAGAAAGAGGAAATTTATTTTTTTGAGGGTTTAAAAAAGCTTATCTCAAGATGTAACAAATGCATTGATGTTAGGGGAGATTATATTGAAAAATAAAAACAATTTAAATTGAATTCGCATTTTCCTTCATATCGATACCGAGAATATATTGAACGCTCCTCGTATATATTCTAAGAAAAAAATCGTTCTACAGTAAGGGTTTATCTCCAATGCTGACATCACTTATCGAGGATTTAAGGAAAGGCTTTCTTGGTATACCCTGACACATGTTAACGGATATTGCTCCGTTAATACTAATGGTAGAAAATTCGTGTGGGACTTTATTTTTAGAGGCAATACTATCCTTTGTAACGGCGTTACAAACGGCGTCCTTGTAAATAAAGTTGATATCTTGTTTGAGTCTTTAGATATCCAATTTCTAAGCCTGTTCCATTTTCATTGCCCATGCTAATTTTTGACTTTAAGATCACTTTTCTCCAGAAAATGCGTAATATACATAACGTTTTACTATTTTTTAATTATGAAAGTAACAATAATAAAAAAAAATCATCCTTAAGTTTGCAGGAAAACTCACAGATTTTATGATACTTGGAAAAATTTATAAAATTTTTTGTTTTTTTGCTTTAAGCTCCAAAGTCTATGGATAAAAAATGATTTTGTGTGGTCTTAGGTAACTTTTTATGTGTGTACTAAAACAGTTATAACAGGAGCTCTAAGTGTCCTCCTTGGTTTTGTATGCATTGGATTTCACTGCAAATGTTTATTGATGCTAATTGCTGCCTCACTTTGAGAATACGCTCTTCCAATTCAATTAAAGTTGCTATTTCGATTGAATAAACAAGTTCTTTCATTCTTTCGCATACAAAAAAATCCAATACTGTCAGGAGATCTTGCAGACCAGTGAACTGGTTCATTTCTTTATCTAAACAATTCCTAACCTCACGACCATCCTGTTGAAAATATGATGATGCTAGTTGAATCAGTGAAATGTCCTCCAATAGTTCTGGTAAATCATTTCGCAAAAACTCCAGATAGTTTGTATAATTTAGCCTAGGCGGTAGTTTCAAGCGGTCGATTAACGTCTTTCCAAGTACACCTGCCCACATATTGACTCTGAGTTGAAATGATTTGTTTCCTTGTACAGTCAAAATCGGTTATAACGTAATATCGGTTATTGCGAACTACGAGTAATCTTGAAGTCTCGGCCGAGGTTCATACAAATTGTAGTAACCGAATATCGCTTTTAACGAAATCACCTATAACGAATTATCTCTTATAACGAACAGTTTTAAATGGAAAATTTAAAAATCTACCGCTTATAACGAATAATAAAAAAATGTTAAATAGGCATTGCAAATTTCGTGCATTTAAAATGATAAATTCTGGGGATTTCCCTTTTGCTGTTTTTTTTTCGCATTTCGCATTCTGTTTTTGAAAGGAACTGGAATAGTAATTTTCTATATCAAGAAAGATTAAAAGTCTTAGTTTTTGTTTGAAAATGAGTTCAAAACGTAGAAGTTTTACAATCGAAGAAAAATCTACAATAATTTCAAGGCCCGAAGCTGGTGATTCCAATAAAATTTCGGCAGCAGAGTTTTCTGTATCGGCTTCAACAATCTCTACCATTTTCAAAGATCGAGATAAAACTAAGAAGTATTTGAAGAATCCAACTTGAAAATAAAGAAAGTTCGATGCAGTCGACATCCCGTCATATATGCTGCTTTGCTCAGCTGGTTCAAAGCCCAAACAAGATTGAATACTCCATTAAGCTGACCAATTCTACAAACTAAGGCAGAAGACTTTGCAAACGGGTTGGGAAAAAATGACTTCAGCTGCTCAACAGCTTGGATTCAACGATTTCGGCAAAGACATAGTGCAGTGGTAAGCGGTGAATGTGGTAGTGTTTCTAAAGAAATTGTGGATGATTAGTTGCGTGGTGTTTGGCCAAAACCGCGAGAGGGCTATTCGGATGATCAAGTCTTCAACATCGACGAAACAGGTTTGTTCTACAAAATGACACCTAATAAAACTTTGAAATTGAAAGGTGAAAAATGCGTTGGAGGTAATATGTCAAAAGAACGAATTACGGTTTTAGTAGGAGCTAATATGACCGGAATTGCTAAATAATGTTGGTTATTGGAAAATTAAAAAACCCGAGGTGGTTTAAAAATGTCAAGAAACTTCCAACATTGTATGAGTCTAATAAACGAGCCTGGATGACATCAGACATATTCGAAAAACATTTTAGAAATTGGGATAGACAGTTGACAAAACGAAAGGAAACAATTCTGTTGTCGACAATTGTCCTGCACATCCAAAGATCGATGGTCTTACTTCTATGAAGCTTGTGTTTTTGCCACCTAACACAACTTCTGTGTTACAACCAATGGATCAGGGTATAATCAGATCACTAAAAGAGCATTACAGAAAGCTTCAAGTACTAAACATAATTCGTAACATCGAGAAACAAGATGGACCACAGTAATGAGTTTGCTGGATGCCATTCTACTGATTTTCAGAGCTTGGAAGATGATGTCTATGGCATCCAAAAAAAAAAAATTTTTAAACATGGTGGATTTATCCCACAAGAACCTGATAATTCATTCGAAACTGAGTTCGAAGAAGAAGACAATTGGCCTTTGAGGCACTGGATTAAACATATTCAGTCATATGATAACGTGGTTGATTCATACACTTTTGAAGATTTGGTTAATGTGGACAACAACATTATGACTGCATAGTTATTAACCGGCGAACACATCATTGATTCTGTTCAAAGTGAAAATGTGGAGAGTAATGACAATGAAAATTGTAAGAAGAGTTTTTTGTCTTGTTTTTTTGACAGTACGAAAACATTTTGCATCATTTTTACTTACAGAAACTGAAATAATTCCAGTGAAAATTGAAGATGCACTGTTAGGCGGCTGTCAATACCTTGAAATCGTTTGTTTTGTTGACTGATACTTTTGACCAAGTTTGTGAAGAATTTTTGACCAAAACGGAGATGAAAATAGAAGGAGAGTTCATAAAACAAAAATGTCGACAGCAGAAAATCACAGATTACTTTGTACTCCAATCATAAATAAATAAAAGTACTAAAATGAAAAAAAATGTGTCCACTTGTAAAATGGAAAATCGGTTATAACGAAACACCGGATATAACGAACAAATTCACCAGTCCCATCGAGTTCGTTATAACCGATTTTGACTCTATGTGGATTGTCCGCATTCCGCGTATGAAGATTATGAAAATTTGTAATTCCATCTCTTGTAAATTGAGATTCCTCCGTCCAAAGAATTCTGCTAATAAACTCGTTCCGTTGGAAAACTCAAGTTTCTTTTCCAAATCATTGGGAAGCAGTTCTTGTACAGGTGTATTTTGGTATGGATAAAGGTTTTCTCCATGCAGTACATCAGAAATTTTATGTCTGGAAACACTGAATTGCAAAGCTAAGCGTCTGATGCTAATTGATGGATCAGTTGTAACAGCTTCCAGTATTCTTTCTTCAGCCGAAATCCTTCTTACTTGTGGAGCTCCCGCATTCGGTCGTGTATTTGAAACTGATTCCGTTTCTCGAAGCCTTCAATACGTATTACCAAATACTCCTTTACTAGGAAGTTGACGGTTACGATAAAGTTCATGGTATCCAGACCTGCAAACTTTCAATTACCAGTACTAGTCAAGTACCCAGTACCATGTTTTTTTTTTGTTTATTATATTTCACGCGCGCTTAAGGGGTTATGATACCCTTTTACTGTTGCCAGGGCGGAGGCGGGGGAGAAAGGAAAACATTGTTGTGATGTAGTGGTTCGATATTAGCTCTCCGGGGGTGGGAGTCCGAATAGGACGGAAAGTTTTTTCTTCACTCGGAATGATTCGAAGGTTATCAATTTTCACCCGTGTTTTGCGCTTGAAACTCTACAACAGCCAAATCTACATGTCAGTGTTATGCCTTCACACGCAGATTTTTCTGGCTCAGTTCCAATTACAGAAATGAAAAACTTGTCATGAGTAGGATTCGAACCTTGATCCTCCGAGTGAGAAGCGATTGCTAGTACTACTACACCACGGCCAGCCCTAAACGTAATTGTACTTGTACTTGAAAAAAAAGTACAATGTCTTTGGTATTTGAAAATCATCAAGTACAAATACTTTCTCAAGTACTTTCTTCTAAGTACATTTACTTTGTACTGCAATACTGCCCAGTACATTTTTAAGTACTTTTCAAGTACATTGAGTGTTCACGCCAACACCACATCGCATAAATAATGCATAACTTTTTAGCTTAGTACAGATAACCTAACTTGTCATGATCATCTCTCTAATTGTCCCTTTTCATTATCTTCACCAGCAAGGAAGTAGTTGCAGGTGACAATTTAGCTTCGCATTGAATAAATATAAAAGGTCCGCCATCTAACGTTTTTTTTTCCAACTAGTGCTTATTTCGTGAATGGTAACACTTAGCTCATGTCTGATTTGACAGATAATTAGTTTTATCCTTCCGCTGAACGAATATGGTTGTGTATACGCTTGAACTACGCTTCGCTAAGTGGGCCTGCGATCGACTTAGAGAAGATGCCGATTTTGCCAAAAAAATCATCTTTTCAGATGAAGCTCATTTCGATCTTGGCGGGTATGTAAACAAGCAAAATTGTCGCATTTGGGGCACAGAAAACCCGCACGCATACATTGAAAAGCCGATACACCCAAAACGAGTCACTGTTTGGTGCCGATTTTGGTCCAGAGGCATAATTGGGCCATTTTTCTTCGAAAATGAGCAAGGAGTGGCCGTTACAGTCAATGGCGATCGTTATCGGGCCATGTTGAACGAATTTTTGTTCACAAAAATTGAAGAGGAGGATATTGGCAACATTTGGTTTCAACAGGACGGCGCTACGTGCCACACAGCCGAAGCTACACTCGATGTTTCGCGCCCTGTTTTTGAAGATCGCATTATCAGCCGCAGAGCTGATGTCGTTTGGCCACCTCGGAGCTGCGATTTGACACCGTTGGACTATTATTTGTGGGGTGCCGTAAAAGATAAGTGTTACGCCGACAAGCCAGAGACAATTGACGCTTTAAATGACAATATTCGTGAAGCCATTGGTGAAATACAGCTGCACACAATCGATAATGTGCTTAAAAATTGGACCGATCGTGTAGGCTACTGCCTGGCCAGCCGAGGCAGCCATTTGAATAAAATTATTTTCCATTATTAACCGGAAGGATAAAACTAATTATCTGTCAAATCAGACATGAGCTAAGTGTTACCATTCACGAAATAAGCACTAGTTGAAAAAAAAAAAACGTTAGATGGCGGACCCGTTATATTGTTTAATCTAATACATATTTAAATAAATAAAAATAAAAGTGCTGCTAAAATATTTGACCGAGCAAATTGGTTATTGAGGTGAAAAAAAAATCAAGAACCTAGGTATTTTTCCAGTTTCTTTATATAATTTCTATATGTAGAAACTATATGAATTTTAGACCAGTATATAGTTATAGACATTGCAAGATATGGATTTGAATTTTGGCCATGATGAGTCTGTTAATAACCCTACCTTTTCTTTTTTTTACTTCATTGTCGGCTTCAAGAAACAGAAAAATGGGAAGCGATGCAGATGATAGTGATGATTTAATTTTATCGCCGTGTAAAATTAATCGGAACACATCAGAAATCAAAAGTTTCATTTTGAGCGTAAAATTTTTCGGTGAAGTACCGAAGGTATTTTGTTATCATACATATTTTTCCTTGTCTGCAAAAAAAATCGTGTATAGTCGCAGTGTGTCATATATGTAAAAAGCAAATCAGGGGATCAATTGGGATCACATCCAACTTTACCAAACACCTCAGAAGAGTTCACCCCGACAGCTTCCAGGAATATGCGACGTTGAAACAAAATAAGAGCTCCGGAAACGCCGATCCCATAACTGGAAACCGACAAGCACAATTTGGCAAGCGATTACTTGAGTTTATTGTCGATTCAATTTTACCGTTATCTATTGTAGAAAAAAAATTCGATCGTCAAATTGTTTGAAGGGACTGGTATTAAAGTGCGCAGCAGACCCAAAATAATGTGTTTCTTAAATGAAAATTATAAGAATATGATAGACACCATAAGACTGGCAATGAAATCTGCCAATTACTTTTGGACTACTGCTGATATTTGGTCGGCTTCTCGTCGTAATCTCTTTTGGACGGGAATTCAGTGGCGTTAGCGTGTAAAAGATTTTCTGGAGTTCATTCTGCAGAAAAAACTGCGGACCTCATATCAGAAATTAATACTGAGTTCGGTCTTAACAATTTAAATGTTGTAGCCACAATTGCAGATAATGGATCGAACTTCGGAAAGGGATTTAAGGAATTTGGGATTAGCATTTTTAATTGTGAGGATGAGGAGCTACCAAAATTTTTGTGACGAGGACTCGTACTATGCTTTGCCAAAACAAGTGCGGTGTGCATGTCACACTATGAATTTGATGGCTGTTACAGACTTGCTTAAATATTTGAAATCTGACGCAAGTTTATGCAAAAGGCATTTAAAGGTAATTTTGATACGCAGTATATACATACACGTACATACACAAACCAACTAAATTTTACTTTTTAAAATTGTTCGACTTTTCGAATTGAGTAGGCTTTCAAAATTTGCAATATGCTTTGGTCAAAGAATAAGTATCCGAAGTCGGCAGAACAGATTGACTCCATTCTAAATGGATCACTAATTGTTCCTGTAGTGAAACGTTGGAACTCTACATATGACGCAGTTTTACGACTCTTATCGCACAAACCCAAATTAAATGAATTGTGCATTAATTTATCGATTGATCGGCTTTCGGAAAACGATCTGCAATATTTGGAAGAATATTGCACGATTATGAAGCCTTTGGCAGAAGCAATAGACTATCTACAGCAGGATAAAAACATATTTTTTTGAGATCTGATTCCAACCTTAGTAAAGTTGAATACTAAATTGATAAGGTTAAAATCATCTAGTGAGATAACGTTATTAAAAGGTGCAATTGAAATGTTAAAAGACAGTCTAATTAACCGTTTTAAGGCATATTTATATTCGGAACCAGAAGCTATTGATGCCATAATTGCTGCTATGTTGTGTCCCACAATTAAATTGAAGTGGTTCGAAGGTCTCAGCGAAATTCCTCATGAACACCGTGATCATACTATGAACAGCACTAGTAAATTAATCAGGAACTATGCTTTGCACTTTGCTCATAATATGGGTATAGAATATGTTGTCGAAGAGGAAGCATTAAATCATAATGATCGAAAGGAAAACTACTATGATTTTGATATTAATGAACAGTGTAAGTTGTTTTGCGAAATAGTTTGAGATTAACTGTTATACTAAACTCTTTTCCATATAAAACTATTGTTTACCCTTTTTAACTTTTCCTTTACAGCTTGTGTCTCAACAAGCCGGTCCGTTAATGTTTCGCTTTCCAACTCAACATTCATGGAAAAGAATAGCCGTCCTACATTAGTGATTCTAATGTAGGAACCGGAATGACAATGCTATACAAATATCCTATACTTAGGAAACTGTCCATAAAGCTCAACACTCCTTTGACGTCATCAGGACCTGGCGCTCTTTCCGACCAACATTTCGAGCAAATAGTCTTATTATTCATCTTTTATGCAATTACAGTCAAGTGGCACCTTAAAATAAAATAAAATAAAATATGAAAACGAGTATTTCTAGTTTCACTGAAAGCATTCACTAGTAATTAAGTATAAAATGCAAGGTTTATCATAATGAAAATTGTCATCTACGTAAAAATTGTATCTGTGACTCAAATACGAGTACTTGAAAATGTACTGGCAGTATTGCAGTACCGAGTAAATGTACTTAGAATAAAGTACTTGGGAAAGTACTTGTACTTGGTGATTTTCAAGTACCAAGTACGTTGTATGTTCTTTTTTCAAGTACAAGTACACAGTACTACAGTACAAATGTACTTCAGTACTTTACAACTCTGATGGTTTGTCGCGCACTAGTTGAACTTCCATTGTACAGCCCATAAACGTAAATAATGTCTTGATTTGTAAATGCAGACATTTCAAATAGCATTTCTAAGCAAGGTTACCCATAGCGTAAAAAATTAAACTGATTTTTTTTTATCTTTTATACCATTTTTGTTTGGTAAATTTTCGAAATAGGCCTTCAAATCACAAACCTAACCTTTTCTGAAAACTTTTAAGAAACGCGGTAAGGAAATGAGGGTTTTGACAGGTAGACAAATAAAAGAACATGCTTTAAAACTCTTTAATAGCTATGCAATTTTAAAAAAAATATTGCAAAATTAGTAATTTTTGGAAAACCACTCTTACGAGTACAGTGGGAGAAATTAGTTTATACGCACCCAACACTGCATCAAATAATTACAGTTTTGATAACGGCATCTTTTTGTGATAAAGATAAGGCAAAGAAAATATTGGCAGCACGAAATTCATTTATACGCATTTAGTATTTCAGTGAAATTGATTGACTCCTTTGGAAAAATTTAAGTGAAAGTTAAAAAAGGTTAAAGATCATATTTTTTTAAATAAAAAAATAATATCTTTGAACTGATTTTCAAAAAAATAAATATATAAATCCATAATGGGAAAAGGAAAATATTTAACAGCGGAAGAAAAGAAGCTAACCAAACCAAGATGACTGCTGGCCAAATTGTTGCTCATCTCGATTTGCCAATAACAAAACCTCGAGTTCAACAAATTTTATCGAGTACGCCGAACGTGGTTTACAAAAAACAGCTTAAAAAGCCACTTCTGAAAATCCATCATAAAACAGCTCGATTAACATTTTCCAGAGCATATGATTTGGGACGAAAAATGGAATACAGTTATATTCTCTGACGAAAAGAAGTTTAACCTTGATGCGCCAGATGATTTCAGTTTTTACTGGCATGACTTACGTGACAAGAATCCTCCAAGAATGAGCAGGAATTACCATTGAAATTGTGTTTTGTTCCAACTAAAATGAACTCGGAAACATATTGTGAAATGTCGGACACAGCGCTTATTCCGTTTTTAGAAGACAATGTTGATGACCCTGCCTTTATTTTTCAACAGGACAACGTAGCTGTCCATGCTTCCAAATTCTCCCAAGAATGGTTGGGACAGCGAAACATCCCAGTTATGCGTTGGCGAGCATGCATTCCTGACCTTAACCCCATAGAAAATGTATGGGGTATAATGGCACGAGAGGTTTACAAAAACGATCAACAGTTTGAAAACATCCTGGCTCTTAAGGAAGAAATTAAGCGCACCACATGGGACCATGTAGGTTTTGACGCCATCTACAAACTTATAAGTTTGATGCCGAATATAATATTTGCCGTTATCCAACAAAATAGAAGACACACAAAATACTGAAAATTTGTTTTTTAAATAAAATGTGTTTAATTTATATTTTTTACTAGTTTCTTAAAATGCGTATAAATGAATTCCGTAGCGAAAAAAGTAATTTTGTTTAAATAAATAGTGTTTAATAAATTTGATTGATATGATGGTTTTTTATTTAAAATATAGAATTAGTATATGCACTTTCTAAAAAAAAAGTGTTTCCAAAACAATTTTATGTAAAAAATCAGAAGAAAAAAGGTGCGTATAAATGAATTTCGCTTACTGTATTGTCAACTGTTGCTGGAAACATTGGTAAAAAATCATAAATTCCTTTTTTTACCTGCTGCATGTTTATAGTATCATAAAATCTATGGGTTTTTGTGCAAACTTGATGATGATTTTTTTTATTATTATCATTACTTTCATAAGAAAAAAATAGTAAAACGTTAATTAGGCATTTTCTGGAGAAAAGTGACCTCAAAGTCAAAAATGAGCATGGCAAGAAAAATGAAATAGGCTTAGAAATCGGATATCTCAAACAAAATATCAACTTTATCTAAACGCCGTTACAAAGGCTAGTATTTCTTCTGAAAATAAAGGCATACACGAAGTTTTTACCATTAGAACTAACAAAGCAATTACCGTTAACATGGGTCAGGGTACACCAAGTAAGCCTTTTCTTAAATCCTCGATAAATAATGTCAACATTGGAGATAGACCCTTACTGCAGAACGATTTTTATCTTAGAATATGCCCAGGAATCATTTTCCAAATTATCGTTGACGAATTAAGGGAAACCATGTATTCGCGTACCATTGATGGACAGTGGCAAAAAGCCGCCCTAAAACAACAAAATTTTCGCAAGGCAAAAAAAAAATCCTCCAAGAGCATTTCAATTCCTCCCTGTTGTATTCGACAGCGGTTGTACACTCAAGACTAGAGAATATGATCATACAATATCAGTACAACTGTCGGCTGTGTGGCAACACATAATGCAATTGTTGTATTTTATACGCCAAATCTGTCCAACCGTGCGTTGGTACAACGACTGTATCGTGTATTTCCCCCTTTAGCCGTGATAAGTGAACTAGATACTGAACTATAGTTCACTTCATAATTGAACTAGTTCTGTTAGTTCAGTTCAACTGAGACGATCTGTGAACGGCTCGTTCAGGAACTACACAACTCTACATGCCATATTAGATTGACGGTTTTGAATTTTAAAATTTCAATCGAATATATGGTATCTTTTCGCTATAACTTCGTAAAGGTTCATTTTACAGTGTTGACATTTTGAAAATAGGTGCGTATTGAGTTAAGTCTTAGATTTCCGTCAAAAAACGGCAATCGAAAATTTTATCGCTTGGCTGCTTGTACCACTCGCCTCAGCTTAATGTACCACTGGTGGTACGCGTATCACAGTTTGGGAACCGTTGGCCTAGATGAATTTCCTAATTTTCCGTCTTTCTCTAATCTCCTCAGACTTATTCCTCATCAAAAGCGGTTCTGCCAAAAAGGAAACAATTTACATCTGCGAGTATTTATACGCAAAGCTATCAAGGCAATTAGTACGGAGTATGAAAATTTATCTCAACTAAGGGGAGAAGCAAAGCCTCAATGTAGTGAGATATTCAGTGCGGGAATTTGACTGCTTACACAAAGAAAATAATAAAGAAACAGTCGCAAGGTTAGAGAATTTTTTTTCCCATTGCGCCATTTTTAATTTTCTTAGCTTTTTATTCATTTTATTTTTCCACGCTATGAAACCAATTCAAATGTAAACAATTTGACAGATTATTAGCTCAAGTACCTTATGGGTGGGTAACTTAAACATTCGACACCAATTAAATGGGATTTTCGTTCGGTTTTGACATAAGGTTAATCACACCGTAGTCTATTATGGTTAGATCTAAAGTCCCAAGGGATTGCAGACAAATTTTTGCGAATTTAGCCAATGAAATCCTAATTCATTCAAAGATGTTGTTTACGTACATACGTACGTATAATGTCTAATAAAAATTCCTGAATCAGAAATCATATCTGAAATAAAACTTTAAGGTTTTGATTCAAATGCATGGAGTGAACGTATAGTAGGGTTCTTTTTATACCGCGAGGTAAATTTATAAATTTCTGTCCCCAAACTGGCATATACTGAAGAGTATTTTCTAAATAGCTAAGCCAAGCAGTAAACTTGTTCCTGTGATATAATCTCCTATAAGAAAATCTGCTAAAATAAAAAAGTCGAGAGCAAAGAAGCGAAAAAATGTTTTTAATCCAAAAACAGCTGAGACGGATTGTTTGAGATTAAACATATTTGTACCCACTTAATTATACTTGTATTTTTAATTAACATTCGCATAAACATTTTTGTTAATTGTACTTTTCATACCATAACTTGCTCTTTGAATTTATCTCAATCGATTAATTATAAAATAACAGTCCACCTAATTAATCGAAATTCCTCATTTCGCCGGTGATTATAAAGACTGGCCTTCTTTCCGGGATCTCTTTACGGGTTCGGTAGACAACAACCCACATCTTACAGCGACACAGAGACTTCATTATTTGGTCATTTTTACGGGATGATGTAGCGAACCTTTTAAGGCATATCCCGATCTCTGATGCTAACTATATTGAAGCGTGGGAAAGGTTCGAAAATCGGTATGACCGTGCGTGTACATCTAATGGTGCAATCATTCGTGCAAACATATTTGTCTCTTCCCTCGGTAAATACTTCTAATCCACAAACCCTTCGTAAAATTGCTGATGGTGCGGGTGAAGTGATTTGCGGATTAAATGCATTGAATCAAAATAGTTGCGATACATGGCTTATATCTCTGATGCTAACCAAACTCGACCCAGACACAAAACATTCTTGGGCAGCAGAAGTAGGTTCTAAAGATGATAAATCCATTACAGACTTAATCAATTTCTTAGGATTACGATGTGATGCACTCGAATCGCGCCAATCATTTACTCGGTCGAATACATCTCGGGCAAAACAATCGGTTCCAGTTCGTACTCACACCGCCAAAACTCCTGAAAATAATCGCGATCGTCGGTTCCCAAGGTGTGAAAATGATCATTTTCTTTCTCAGTCTCCACAGTTTCTTTCACTGGATATTAAAACACATAGATAATTCATTAAAACGCAATCGGTTTGCTTTAATTGCCTTCGGACTGGGCATTCATCAAAGGACTGTCGTTCTTGGTATCGTTGTCGCGTATGCAAACGTCGTCACCTCTCGTTAGTTCATCAAGAAGATACTAACACAATTTCATCGTCACTCGCTCCACAACCACCCTATTCCGATTCTTCTAACCCATCGCAGCCTCATTCCGCAGTGGCCACATCATCATAGTCCCCGACATCAAACCATTTTGCCTACCATATTGGCTAAACTTAAAACTTATCAGGGGCAGTATATCGACTGTCGTGTTCTCTTGGACACCGGGTTACAAGCTTCGTTAATCACTGAAAGGTTAGCACAACGGCTCGGAATTCCGCGTAAACATTCTCGTATATCCATTATGGGTTTGTCATCCAAGGAAGCAGGATATACAAAGGGTTTTGTTTCTATACAATAGCGCTCTCGTTACAATCCAACACATCTTTTCGTCGATGCATTCGTGCTTCAGAAATTAAAATCCAAATTGCCGTTCAAACCATTTGATATTTCGTCATGGAAACATGTCCAAAAGCTAGATCTAGCGGATCCCTGTTTTAATTTACCTAGCTCCATCCATCGATATGATTTTAGGAGCCGATAAGGTTTGGACGATTCTCAAACCAGAACAAATTCATGGACCTGAAGGTAGCCCAAAATACATCATTTGTATGGGTCGTTACAGGTCAAATGTACGACCTTACGAAGCATTCTTCCGAAGTATCTACATTCCACACAAATTTTGACGTAGATACCCTATTACAGCGCTTTTGGGAATTAGAAGAGGTTCCTAACCTAAAGGCTCAGAATATCACCAGTGATTCTACAGAAAAATACTTCCAAAACAAATTTTCTCGTTCTACTGATGGAAAATATGTAGTGTCGCTTCGATTTAAAACCCCCACGCCAAGTTTTGGAGATACTCTTAATGGCGCCTTCGTTCAATAGAACGCCGCTTAAAAGTAAACCTAAACCTACAACAGCAGTACATACAGTTCATGCAGGAATATTTTGAACTTGGACACATGAAACCTGTGCCTTTAAGGGAAATTAACGTTCTGAATGGGAAGGTATTTTATTTGCCGGATCACGCTGTTTTAAGGCCAGTAAGGTCTTCAACCAATCTTCGCGTAGTGTTCGACGGTTCAGCTAAAGATTCCAAGGGACAATCTTTAAACGACCATCTTCATCGGAGTGTGACTGCGGTTCCGGCAACATCAATACGTCTTCACGGCAGACATAGTGAAAATGTTTCGCTAGATATGGGTTCGGGCACAAGATACTGACTTTCAACGAATCGTCTGGAGTTAAAACCCTAGCGACGAGATACAGCACTTTCAATTACTTACTGTAACATACGGTACTGCGTCTGCTCCATTTCTCTCGGTTCGCGTTTTAAAACAAATTGCAGACGATTATCAACCAAATTACCCAAATGCAGCCCGAATATTACTGAATGATGTTGATGTCGACGATTTCATGACTGGAGCTGACTTTATTGAAACATTACTTCAATTTCAATCTGAGCTCATTGAACTGCTTTCGTTAGGCAACCTTCGGCTTCGAAAATGGAGCTCCAATTATTGGGCCCTCATCGCGAAGCAAAACTCTCAGGACTGCGAATACTCTTTCATCGATCCAGAACATTCACCACAGCAAGGTACTCGGAATGTGTTGGAAACCCAGTACAGATACTTTCCCTTTCCACGCGTCCACATCCAATATAGACTCTCGATTCTCTCCAACAAGGCGATTATTGCTATTAGAGATCGCTCGAATCTTCGATCCGCTCGGTTTTTTAGCCCCTTCAGTGATTCTTTTTAAGCTTATGTTTCAGCAATTATGCTCTTCCGAATTAAACCTAGGTTGGGATGACCCGTTGCCATTAGAAATATTGGAAAAATGGAAGCTCTATCGTGATCAACTGCCATATTTCGAGCAAGTGCGGGTTGCGAGGAATATATTTTCCACAAAAATCAATATCAAGCTTCACGGGTTTTCTGATGCATCGTCGATTGCATATTCAGCAGCAATTTACGCTGAAATGAAATTAAAATAACAATCGTAACTGCAAAAATCAAAGTGTCTCCCCTTAAACCCGTGTCCAACCCGCGCTTAGAACTTTGTGGAGCGTTATTGTTCTCGCGATTACTAGATAAGGTTAAGTCGTCACTTAATTTAGAGTCGTGCAAAATATTTGCTTAGTGCGACTCCGAAATAGTGCTACACTGGCTCTCTTCCCCTCCTCATCGTTGGACAACATTCGTCGCCAAAAGAGCAGCAGCTATCTTAGATATAATTCCACGACACTCATGGCGACATGTCCCATCCGAATCGAACCCAGCAGATTGTGCATCACGTGGCGTTCTGCGCTGTCATCTTCGAAACCATCAGCTTTGGTGGACCTGTCCTTCTTGGTTGTTGGAACAAGAAACAAACTGATCGCAATAGCCTTTTACCTCCGATATTGCAGAATCTGAATCAGTTAGACAGGAAGAAAAATTGGGGTTTAGGCATGTACTCTTTACAATCGCTGAACGCCGGGTAAATAGTATTCATAACTTGATTGATAAAATCTCCTCCAGCTATCGGCTTCAAAGAATAATCGCATATTGCCTCTGCTTCGTGTCGAATTGTCGTGCTAACGTACCCCGAAATTCACAAAGCAATGCTTTACATACTAAAATTCGTTCAACGTGAAGCATTTGAAGATGATATTGTAAAATGTTTGTGTGGGTACAAATAATAGAACTTATTCTTTTCAATACAAATCCCTTTATTCAGTACAGTTACAATTCACTATTTAATTCTTTCTCTCAGTACAATTCAATTCCTCAACCACTTATACGAGTACTTTTCTTATCTTTTACTTAAACCACTTAATCACTTCTCCTAATTAACACTTCAAATTACACTTTGGAAATCATTTGCATACCTTTGGGATGCTGGTATTTATACTCGAATGACATACTTCGAGAACAATCCTCGCCATCCAGCGTCCCATATAATTTCCAATTTGCTAGAAAATTCGATTCCACTCTCCAGTCAAGACTTTGTTATTCCAGTATCGAAATCTTCTGGTCTTCGAGTATCGACATTTTCTGCTAGATCTGGTCTTGAGCAGGAGCATTCACCAGATACTATTTCCCTGACGAAATGCATTCCTTTGGAAGCCTGATTGGATGCTTCCATCGCCAGAGCGAAGGCAAGTGCATCAGCAAGGGTTCTTTTCCCGGCCATCCTTACTGCTGATTGTAGCTTCAAATCTGCAATTCCCCTGATGAATGCGTCCTTTGCCATTTCGTCGATTATTTCTTGGCCTGCGGTGGGATATGACAAATGTGCCAGTCTACTCACGTCTGCTTGGAGCTGTTGCAGTGTTTCTCCTCGTTGCTGCATACGGCCTTGCAATTGAACCTTGTAAACTTCCCGCATGTGGCTATCCCCAAACCGTTTCTCGATAGCCTGCGCAAAAACCATATAGTCTCTATTCTTTTCGATATCGATTGATTGTAACAATTCTGCCGCAGGACCACGTAAGGCCATCGCTAGGGCAAAGCACTTTTCCTCATTGTCCCAGTCGTTTGCACAGGCAGCCATTTCAAACTGCTTCTTATAAGTAGACCATGAGGTCTGACCATCGAATGAGGGAGGCTTCAAATCTTTTCTCCTTGGACCGCTTAAAGAACATTCTCACAGTTTCTGTTTTCGCACTGTGTCGAGCTCTTTTGCCAGTTGTTCAGCTTTGCTGTCCATTTGTTCGAATTTTTCGCCAACATTCTTCTCTATTATTTCAAATTTGTTACCTATTTCTTCGAACTTTTGGTGTAGAACGTTATTTTGTTCTTCCAGTTTTTGTTCTAGACTATTCTTTTGGTCGTCGAATTTTTGTTCAATGCTGCTCTTCTGTTCGTCCATTTTTTGTTCCAGACTGTTCTGGAGAATGTTCTTCTGTTCTTCCATATTTTTCTTTTGTTCGTACAGCTTTTGTTCGAGGCTATTCTTTTGTTCGTCCATTTTTAATAAGAGGAGTTGCATCATCGCAGCCATGTCATTGCCGGTACTTGTCTGTTCGTCCTCGTCAACGTCAAAGGAATATGCATCAGGATCATATCCCTTGTTGGTTCAAAGCCTCCTGAAGACGGAGCACCAGGTCACTTTTTCCTCCACTGGCGCTGAGGCTTCTCTTGTTCAACTCGGATTTGAGTTGGACGAGGGTCAACTGCAATAGTTTTCGACCCATTCTAGCTTTTTCAAATAGTCAAAAAAAAAAAACACTTTTTTTTTTTTTACACACAATAAGTCCTATCCCACTTCTGACACCAATGTAAAATGTTTGTGTGGGTACAAATAATAGAACTTATTCTTTTCAATACAAATCCCTTTATTCAGTACAGTTACAATTCACTATTTAATTCTTTCTCTCAGTACAATTCAATTCCTCAACCACTTTACTCGAATGACATACTTCGAGAACAATCCTCGCCATCCAGCGTCCCATACAATTTCCAATTTGCTAGAAAATTCGATTCCACTCTCCAGTCAAGACTTTGTTATTCCAGTATCGAAATCTTCTGGTCTTCGAGTATCGACATTTTCTGCTAGATGCTAGATGCTGCTCACATTTAAGTGGTTATCACAATATTTTAAAATCTGCGTATCAAAAACAAACTAGCTTCAAAGTCAGCACTTCTCCGATACGCTGCATTTCTCGACAATTACGGACTCATTAGCGTTGGTGGCCGACTCAAGCACGCAGCCGTTTCCTTCAACATATAACACACTATAATTCTTCCCAAAACTAGCAATATATCTCTTCTAATTATAGCAGACATTCATCAACGCTATCTCCACGCTGAATTTCAGAAACTTTCACCTTCGTATATCAGCAATTTTGGATCCTTGGCAGTCACAACTTGATACGCAAAATAATTCATCGGTGCAAGCCGTGTGTAATGCAGCGCAAGCTTACAAGCCAGCAACTTATGGGAGATCTTCCAGTACATCGCATTCAACCGAGTCGTCCATTTTTAAATACAGGCTGTGATTATGCAGGGCCTTTAACAATCAAGCTGTCTCGATCCCGAAAACCAAAATATTCCAAGGCTTATATCGCTCTATTCGTTTGCATGGCCACGAAGGCCATCCATCTAGAGATTGTTAGCGACTTAACCACGGATGCCTTTATAGCAGGACTACGCAGATTTATTGCTCGTCGTGTAAAACCTGCCAACATCTACAGCGACAATGGAACAAACTTCTATGGGGCTCGTCGGTGTTTATCTGAAATGCACAAGCTTGCTATATCACAAGGCTACAACGAAACAATCGCTTCAGCTATAGTCCAGGAAGGAATCACCTGTCACTTTATACCACCTTCTGCGCCACAGTTCAGTGGCTTATGGGAGGCTGAGGTAAAATCAATGAAATTGCACTTACGTCGGGTCATTGGAGGAACAATTTTAACGTTTGAACTATATACTGTCCTCCGTCAAATCGAATCTGTTCTTAACTCTCGTCCTTTATGTTGCATGTCAGACTCTGATTTAAATCCACTAACTCCATCCCACTTTCTCTTAGGAAAAGGTGGTCGACAGAGTACCTAACATCACTACAAGAACGACCCAAAACAAAAAGGTGGCACCTAATGTAAAGGCAGGAGATCTCGTGGCCATCAAGGAGCCGAACCTTCCTCCCACGAAATGGGATCTAGCCCGAGTTGAAGACGTTACACAGGAGCAGATGAACAAGTTCGAGTAGCCACCGTCCGAACCGCAGGAAAGTTTGTTCGTTCTATCACAAAGCTCGCTGTATTACCCGTGTCCTGAAACCCATTCCAGGGGGGGGGGGGGGGGGGGGGATGTTTGAGATTAAATGTTTGAGATAAACTTTCAAGGTTTTTCTTTTCTAATATTTTTCATCGTTGGTTAATTAGCACGGATGGAAGTAGTTTTAGTGCCTTTGCGAAAAAATTAAAAATGCAAGAGGAAATTTTAGTTCCGCGTGATTCGTCTGTTGAATATCGAATTTTAAACTTTATTACAGTGTTTGCAGTAATTTCTGAATACATGAAGTGTAAAATCTGCGACGGAAATGTTAAGTTTGAAACTGCTTCTGAACGAGGAATTGGTCTTAAAATTGCTTTGCTGTGCGTTAAGTGTGCAGTTCGTACCATTTGGGTGGTTACACCTAAAACAACAACGAGAGCTACAATCAACTCATATGGAAAATCTCTCCAAAAATAATTCCAACTAGTTCGAAAACTGTGGAATTAGCTTCATACATACTCGTAGCTGCCGTCATATTCAATGAAAGTACGGCATCACTCTTGTGTTACATGAATGCAATAGGGATTTCACTTGAGTCCAATGCGCATTCATATGCCGAAAGAGAGGATGCACAGCGCGTGACGATCACCGACCACAGCGCGCATGAGAGCACACGAAAGGGAAGAATGGTCCGCAGGCAACACCAACTCGAAGTATTACAAGCTGCCGAAGAGGCGGAGGGTTTATTATATGGCCCTGGAATAGACAATCCAATGTAAGTTGAAAAACAATTGTTTTTATTGTAAAGTGCTTTTGAAACTTCAAACGCGTTTTTCTCAAAACTTTGGTTTTAAAGTCGGTAAACAAGATTTATCGGAAACCGCTGAACACAAGCTGTTAAGTATATTTTTTAGCAATTGATCGAAGATTTTTTCTCACCGATATATATTATATATTTTCCATATTATAGACAATGTAAGGCCTAGATTTTTGTCAAAAATGGTTTTTTTTTTTTGGCACGATTTTGTCAAAAATTATTATTTTGCTTATTCCTTCGATCAAATACGAGATGACACATTATATGTATTAAAAAAATTTTGTTTTTTTTCCATTTCAGATGATCCAGTCCAGAGAAATCGTGCTCACCGCTAGACGCCTTTTATTAGGGGAGCTCCTAGAGATCAGATATAGCAGCTTTCAATACAGGTATTTGAGGACATGTATATATGATATGTGGCTATAATTTCTTGAACCTTTTTTTACTTTTTATTTCTTTTTAAGTTAACAATGTAGGACCTAACACAAGAAATGAAAAGAAATGCTGTTATCGTCGCTATATGTGCGAAACACACCGATTTAGAAATCTCAAATGTTCTCAATTTCGCCCGATCATTCGTACATAAGGCACCATATAGAGGAAGTTATTGCTGCTAATGGAGATTTCATTGAATAAATTTATCGTTATATAATAAGTAAAAAATGTGTAAAAATTTCATTGAATTCTAACAAATTTTCTAAAAAATTCAAGCAAACTAGCTTTACTCTCAATTTTTCCTCAAATACCGTACGTACCCTGTATAATTATTTTTACAAATAAAAAATATTAGAATATAGTTAAATCCTACATTAATATGTATACTCGTACGTTAATAAATTAAAAGGTCTTCTCAGGAAAAATTCCTGAAAAATCTATGTTTTTTGGCTTCCTGAATGTATACTCGTATAACCCCTTAAAAAATGCACTGAGGCGAAAACAAACGTTTTATGTGTCTCAATAGCTCCGAAGTTCCCCAACCCTCATCAATAACTTGCCCTAAATATATTCAGAATAATTATATAATAAAGATTAAAACAAAAAATAAGTGCAGCATGGCAGAGGCCAAACGCACCTTCAATCAACAAACACCATCCAACCATTCTCGAGTACGATGTTATTCTCAGAAACAGCCGAACAAGCCGTAAACAAAATAGTTAATAAGCCCCTCCACCTAAACGCTTCGAGATCAAAATATAGATATATATATAGCTAGCCACAGATCAAAATATCACTGAATTTGATAAAGCCAACCAAACAGATACAATCTCGACGTCACAACGCCACCCTCATTAACCCGTCCTCTTCACCGTGCTCCAAAAAAAAATCTTTTTACAGTTACAAAGAATATATACTCGTATATACGAATATATTTTATGAATATACATCCGATACGGATGATAATTTATAAATTGATATATATTTTTTTATTTTCTAACTCCTTATCATGCTCTATTAAGACCATTCGGGATCAATCTTATTGTTTCTGGATTCAACAATTTTTCTACCCGTTATTTATTAATCCATATTGACTTTACAACATTCAACAGAAATATCGGTACTTTGGAAGAAGACTGGCACAACTCAAAAATTAGAATATTCTAGTAAGTACGCTAAAGGAAACTGTTGTAAATTTTTTTTTTGAAAAAGGTTACTAGTGAACACCCGAAATCACGGAAATAAGATCGGTATGCCACAGAATGATAAGAACTAAGAAAGTAGGATACCGGTTGGTCAAAATCATCGCGAGAGTACTCCATAATCTATGAAGAATTTCTGAAAGCATGTAAATAGGTGCGCGATCAAAATTCGCAAGGACTAAATGGTGTTCCAAGTAAAACCTTAAAGATCGTCGAAACGTTTAACTACGTGTGCCTTGGAAACGACAAAATCTGGCTATTACTCTTGCTAAAGGAAAAAGGGCGCCCAAACGATCCTTCATCTTATCGTTTTGGTTATTTTTTTGATTGACTTGATCGGATCGGATCACATTTTCCGGTGAAAGTATCGAAGCATACGTCTTCGTTTACTAGGTATTCACTCCGATACCAGATGCCACATGAGTGTCTTTCCAAGAAAAATCACATGCTTATGCAGAATACGGGGACGCAGTACTTATTTGAAACAGTTCTGATGTTTTTATATTAATAAAGAGAGTAGGCATGGAGTTCATATATGAAACACAATACCAGATAAATGGCTACCTCGTGACCGCATACGTTGGTCCTTTTGACGAAAGTGCATAGTTGCACTTTTGTGCCACTAAATGAATGTATTACGTTCAAAATGAGTGTATATATACATATATGTATTTGATACCTCTAAATATGAAAACAATATTTTTTTTAAGGATTGAACGACGCCCATTAGGGACATAGTATCAATCGCCCTCTTACTTTACTCCATAATTTGTCAATTTCCTATTTCGCTTATTCCAGTTAAATCAATCTAATAACCTAATTTCTTACCCAATAATATTGTTATCCCTGACGCGCATTTTTTTTTATTGTTCATTTCGCGACAGTGCGTTTAGTGCATTTTTCATTTTTTCTATGCAATTTGCTATTTGTTTTCCTGGTCATGTCTTCTTGTGGATTAACCAACTGCTCCATTACCGACAATAATGCTGACTTTGTTGCCTGTAAGGGGATCTGCGGCAAAATATTCCATGCTATTTTTGTCGGCCTAAATAAAAGGAACACGGTTTTCCTTAAAGATGTCTCCGAAAATCTACTGTTCTTCTGTGATGAGCGTATCAGTATTCATAACTCACTCGTCAGACTGATAACGGACAAACTATCAATCTTTGAACAAAGTAAGATGTGGGGAAGACTTTGGTCATAGCATTGAAAAACAAGTTGCACGTGTAATTGAGCTAGAAAGTGCTAGATCCAGAAATGAAGAAACATAAAAGCACCACCTTGATACAGTCTTAAGTGAATTTATATCAATCGGATCCGCAATGATGGATTCAAACAAGAAAACATGTAATTCCAACAACTCTCTCCGGGAAAACATCGATATTCATCTCCAATCATCCAAACAAACAATCAATGCAATAAACAATCACCAAATCTCAAATCGTTACGGGTTTATGCTTGATATCATATTCGATAAAATCAGTGAGCTTAATGATAAACTCACCACGAATAGAACAGTGTTGAATGATTTAGAAAATCTCATTGGAACAGTATGCCACAAAATTGATGGTCTTCCAACCCATTCCCCACCGCACAACAGTTACAATACTTCAATTTTGGCTGAATTGTTACAAACTGAAGCCGAATCATTGCCAGATCCAGTGCCGACAACTCAATCTTCAGCACCACTTCGCACCAGCCCTTTGATCCAAAAATTGTATGATGAATTGCTCCAACGCCAGCCCCTCCTGTCGTCGCCCCACGGAAACATATTACACAATTTAACACGACGTGGACATCTTCAGATGGCAAGGCAGGCTAGACCGACTCCGCACAACGAATCAGATGTTTACCACCATATTCATCAAAGGTGCTCCAAATTATGCAGATGTTGCTTGGATTTCCGAATTTCTTAAAAAGAGGTATGGCATCACCATCAGCCAATGCACAATATTGCCAACATCTCATCACAGAAACAAACTGAATTTCAAAATTAATTTACCGGCTAAATACGAATGGTTATTTGTTAACTCATCCAACATCAACCTAAGCTAGGAAAGATGCGGGTCTCCAAATGGACGGATCAACCAACCAACAAAACCGTAGAAAAAAAACGAAGCAACGTCTCATCAAAAGATAATTATAAATCGCCCAGATCCATTCCCTATCCACATCCTAAACCTGACCCCAAGTGGAGCCTTAAAACCAAAATATTTCCCAATATTTCCCCTCCCGTTTACATCCCTAAGCAATTCCCTTCACGTATCTCCACAAAAGCACCAAATGCCTCTCTTCCATCCAAGCACCAACGCGTTTCATTTAATTTAACCCCTGCCCCTGATACCGTCACTGCTCTACTATCAACACCCCCTCCCACGAATACTAAAAACTGCTTTCCCAATTTCGACCTTACAACAGGAGCCAAATACCCACACTTTATCAGCTCGCATATCTTAAATACCGCTTCTAGCTCGCCTTCTCCCTCGGTTTCACGGGCCCCAGTCCCTATTTTTGATCCCCTTCCGCCGCCTAACGTTAAATTGACCCAAAGAAATATAGACACCACAGAATGTCGTTACGCGCTCTCTAGGCTAAGGGATAAAAAGATATACGAAAACATACGTCTCTTTTTCGCATATCTTTTCGACAAATCCGACTCTGTATCCTTTGAGGGAAAAATCAAAACAAGTGTCATGGTCTCCATCCAACAGGAAGGACTGCCTACGGATATAACTAGTCTCAGAAAGCCATACAACAGGTACCACGAAATTTCCACACACCTCCTCAAAAGGTTGCGGATGAACTCGCTGCTTTCCGCAGCTATGTACACTCTAAAAGAGTTTCTCACCTTCAGCGCAGCCGAGCTGACCACGACAAGTTTTTTCGTTCCTAACTTGCCTTCTTTGCCTGCATCTCATCTACACTCCCCTACTCCTCCACGCAACAAACTACCTCTTACATTTTACTACCAAAACGTAAGAGGCTTGCTCTCTAAAACTCGTGCTGTCTTGTCTAAATCACACGGTCTCTATTTCGACGTCTATGCTCTTACAGAAACCAATCTGATCCCCGACATAAAGAGCCAGGAGCTATTTCCATCTTCTTATAATGTTTTCCGAGATGACGATCACTCTCTCCCTATGTTTAATGATCCTGCCATCCCTAAAGTTGGTTCTCCATGTAGAGTAGAGGTGTCCTACTTGCCATTCACAATAACCTCAACTCTTCTCTCATTGAACATTAGACCAAATGACCGCTTTTTCTGTGCAAAAGTGATAAGAATCAAAGTGCGGTTATACTTTTGTTGTTGTTGTTTTTTAGTAGAAAATGCTTCAAAACAAAGGCGTGTAATATTTGTTTGTTTTAAGAATAGAGCACCGTTACACAGCTGTGCGTCAAAGTTAATTGATGCAAGTTTGTCTACAAATGTGCTTGCGAGATTCGTTTTACTTGATCAAGTGTTGCAAGTAATTCATTAGTGTAAAATGGAAAATGAAGAGACACGTAAGTATATATGTGTTTATTTAAAACTGCTTTATATTTATTTTGCTACATTTGCAAATAACTCATTAGCCTACATAACCTTAAAACGGTAGAATTAAAACTAAGTTTTTGCTTAAAATTAATTTTCTTAGTTTTAGTAGTAATAAATGTAAAAATAGAAATAAAATTAGACTGTAAGATTCGTTGAAAGACATAATGAAGTGTTAGGTCTAACTTAGAGTGCCCGCATGGGGCCAGTAAGTTAGAATAAGATTATTTGTAAGTAATTTAAGCTAATTTTTAAGCGTTTTTTGTTTAGCATATAAGAGTAATTTAAGTTGAAAAAATAAAAATGCATAAAAACTGAAACTGAACTGACGGTAGAATTAATTTCAAACTTTGACTTTCTGCAAGCCGTCACAATTTTTGACCCCCTTTGACCTCTTTCAAATTTAAAAAAATAGATTAAAAAATAAGTAATTAGTTATTTGCAATTTATTTCAAATTGCGATTTTTTGCGCTTTACAAGTAATTCCTCGGTTTTTTAGGTAACCTCTGTATAAAAAAAGCGATTTGTTTGAAATATGGCGAAAAGAATGCACAAAAAAAGAAAAATTTAATGCCGTTTTCAAACATGTAGTTTACAAAATTGGAATTGATTCAATTTAAATGGAGAAACACATAAACCAAACAATACATTTTTTTGCGTAAAATCAGCTCAGAAGTGGAAAAAGTCTCACAGAAAGATAAATGTTATTATTATTAACCAATTATTGTGGTACATCACATTCCAAAAAGGAACTTCTACCCTTGTTGGACGTCCACGTCTGTCATTCAGTGCAAAATCAGAATGTTGAAAAAGAAAAGAAGCCGCAGAACTTGCAAATGAGACAGCTGATACTAATCTTCTCGTTCGTGCAGCAGCAACATCTGCTCGTAAACCATGTGATGCCGATTTGGTTACAGTTCTTAAAGAAAGTATGGAAAGCCCAACAAGGCCACCAAAAATTCGTAAATTTTGTAATAAAGATCCCCAAAACCCAATTCCACTTTCCGCAGATGAGGCCTTAGCTTTTCAAAAGAGCAGTATAAATGAGACCCTTGCCAAAGTTTCGTTGCAATCTATTTTACTGCATACGGCTGAAACAATTGTTGAGATGCAAAGAGAAGTTTTTCAAGCTGTAATGGAAGCGGAGAACACGGATTTTTTAAGCTCCGAATTAATATTTGGATTTAATAGCAGCACTGGTCAAACTCAAATTAAGCAAATATTTAACGAGCCAAGTTCGTCAAATAGCTGTAATGGCTCTCTTTTAGCCACTACAGTTATTCCTTTAAAGTTACTGCTCTTATCGGAAAAGCTAATTTGGAACAACCGCACACCGCAATCTGTAAGATTTTGTCGGCCCATTAAACTGGAATACATAAAGGAGACAAAAGAAGTTGTTTTAAAGGAAGACCTGGACTTAAAAAAAGAAATTGACGCTTTGGAAAAGACACAAATATCGGTTGATGATGGAAAATCTGTTGAAGTAACATTTAAATTATTTTTAACACTAATTGATGGAGAAGTTTTAAATATTATAACTGGAACTAAATCAAACCAAACTTGTCACATTTGTGCTGCTACACCTAAGGACTTTATGAACATATTTAAAGAGGAAAACTTATAATTTGGAATTAGCCCCCTACATTACTGGATTAGATTCTTTGAATTTGTATTACATTTTGGCTATAAATGCAAATTACAAAAGTGGCAGATACGAGGAGATGATAAGTTGACTATCTTAAAAAGAAAAACAGACACACAAAATGATTTTTGGATAAAGCTCGGACTTCGCGTGGACATACGTGAGTAGGTGGCTTCGGTTCCACAAATGACGGAAACACTGCTCGCCGAGCTTTTAATGAACATGCTATTTTTTATGAAATAACTAATGTTGACAAAAATCTTATATTTCGATTCAAAATCATTTTGACTTGTTTATCCTGCCAGTTCAAAATCAATCCAAGTCAATTTGAATTATATTGCTTTGAAACAGCAAAACGTTTTCACGGTCCATAAACTACACATACACTCAAAACAAATAATAGAAAATACTGCACTTCCAATTTGATTTTTTGGAGAAGAAGCTGCTGAATCGCGACATAAAATATACATAGCCGATAGACTGCATCACGCCCGCAAAAATATCCACACCAATAACCTGTTAGACGTATTTATTAGGGCTGCCGATACTTCAGATCCATTAATTTCGACAATATTTATAAATAGACGCTTACAAAAACGGAAACGTTCCAGACTTCCACACGAAGTCATTCAACTATTATGTTGCAGCGAACCCATACAAGAATTTCACATTAGCAACCAAGATGAGGAAATTAATGAAAGTGAAGAGGACCTTTTTGATTTAAGTTTACAAAATGAATTAGATTAAAATTTTGGTCGTTAATGGGTTAAATTCCACTTTTTTTTACAAATTTATTCTTACTTATGAAATTCTTACAGGTTTTAGGTTGAATGCCATGATTTTGTAGTCGTTATTAATTTCGCACAGAAAAAGTGGTCATATGACCTATAGTGCATTGCTATCTCTTCTTCTGTTAAACTTGATTTTGTTTCAATTAAAATAACACTTCCCAACAGGTCCCTTTACGATATGTGTTGCTACATTCTCCCAGCTCAACCTACTGAATCCTACATCTTTGCTATTAAAGCAATTGACCAACTAATTGACCTAAGTGATTCCATCGACGATATCCTTATCTTTGATGACTTTAATCTGCCCCTGCTAAAGTGGATTCCATCAGATGATCACTTATTTTTTACCGCGTCAAACGCCAGTTCATCGAAGGAATGTCTTTTCATTGATAGCATATCTGACTCAAGCCTGTGCCAAGTAAGTGCCGTCCCTAACTCTATCGGTAGGCAACTAGACCTTATTTTCTCTAGCGATCCTATTAACTCCACACTAAAGTTCTGTCCCTTTATCCTATCAACTGTCGACAACTTTCAGCCCCCTCTTCTTCTTCTTTCATTTTTCCATAACTCTCCATCCCAGCCCACTTCTTCAACTATCTTCTTACAACTTCCATAAAGCTAATTTTCGCAAAATCAATACCCATCTTAGCAAATGTTCTTCTGATATTACCAACCTATCCTTATTTGATTCTGTCTCCATTTTCTACAGTGAAATATTTAATTCCATTTCTCTCTACGTCCCCTTTTCACGGCATAAAACATCATCTATTTCCCCTCCATGGTACAAAAGAAGACAATTCTTATTATGACTACTCTAACTATCTTGGAACTTACCCGCAATTCACCCAGCCCTATAAATGCCTTTATCAGCGCTTTCTCGACGCAGTGCAGACCAACCTTATCAAACATCCTAACACATTTTATCAATTCTTCAACTACAAAAGAAAATCAGACGGTTATCCCCTTCTCTCTCGTTCGATAATATATCATCGACCGACCCACATATTATTGCCACTTTGCGAACTTTTTTAAAGAGTCATTTGCAGAGAACTTCTTCGTACCCGACACCATCTATTTCAAGTACCTTCCCAATTTCTCCATTGGCCCCTGTCTCTCTCAAACTTTTGATCATATCCTTATCGTAGAAAAGTTACAAAATCTCAATGATGAATTTTTACCCGGGCCAGATTGTTTTTAAAAAAATGTGCCTCAAATCTTTCGCACCCACTTTCCTCCCTATTTCATCTGTCCCTTACACAAGGGGAATTCCCCCAAGTTTGCAAGACCTCTTTCATAACCCCGATTCAGAAAAAGGGACCAAAGTATGAAGTAACCAACTACCGCCCCATTGCTAAGCTTTCTCACATACCTAAAATGTTCGAAAGTTTTTTTATATGAAGTTCTAAGCTTTCAGTGCAAGTCACTTATATCACCAAGTCAGCACGGATTTCTAAAAGGTAGATCAACTACTACAAACTTAGTTGAATTCGCGTCCTTTGCGCTTTCAGCTCTAGCAAATGGCAACGAAATTGATGTTATTGCTACAGATTTCGCTAAGGCCTTCGGTAAAATATCACATCAACTGATCCTTTTCAAATTGTCTTCCTTCGGTTTTGACCCCATATTGTTAAAATGGATATGTTCTGGAGAACCGTTACTATAGCGTTCGCTTTAGGTCAGCCTTCTCAACCCCGTATTTAGCCACTTCTGGTGTCCCACAAGGCAGCCATATAACATATGCCCCCCCCGTTTTCGTTTTAACTATAAACGATCTTGAGAAGAAGCATTAAGTTCTCCAAAACTATTTCTTCACCCCAAGACTCTATTATCCTTCAAGAAGATCTCCACAGGTTCTCTACTTGGTGTCTATAAAATTGCTTTGAGCTTAATGTGTCCAAATGATAATCTATGACTTTGTATCGTAAGTCCAATCAATCCCCTCTCGACTTTATTTTCTGCATGACCAACCTGTACCCCAGGTTCAATCCCTTCGCGACCTTGGAATTTTATACGATAGAGAGTTAAACTTCCGTTCGCATATTGATGAGATAATCCTAAAAGCCAACTCATCGCTCGGTTTTCTCAAACGTTTGTCTAAAGAATTAGATTAATTAATTAAATTAATAAAAAACCACACAAAACACCACACGGCACACCATACACCGCATCACACACTCTTGGAATTTCGCCACAGTCCTCGCGGCTGGTCAAGGTCATCAGATCATGTATGGTGATTATGTATGTTTGGTTTGTATGATTTAACACATGAACTAGAAAATTAATATTACGTTAAAATTATCATTATATTTTCTGGTCTTTCGCAAGCCGAATTAATAAAAGTGAAGTGATTAAAAAAAAAATTAATTAAACGTCCTTCTAAAAGGAGCAGACACTTAGAGCGACTCAGATCCAGCCTTGGCCAGATCTGTTTGGTCGCTAGACATGTTTGTCCAGCAGTCCACCTAAGGTCTGTTCTTTTATTGGCATCTAGCTTTAGTGTTAGTTTGCACGTAGCGATTACCTATACTACCTTTGTCCGGTAGGATAGGTAGAGTGGTTCCAATTTTGGCGAGTTCATCGGCTCTGCAGTTCCCTGGAATGTCTCTGTGGCCCGGCACCCAACAAAGGTGAATGTTGAACTGCTCTGCCATCTCCATGAGAGATGATCGGCATTCAAGGGCGGTTTTAGAATATAATGAGACCGAGTCCAGGGACTTGATGGCGGCCTGACTATCCGAAAATATGCGGATATCCTTTGCAGATATCACGGTTTTCTTCAGCCAGGACAGAGCTTCTTTAATCGCCAAAATTTCCGCCTGGAACACGCTACAGTGATTTGGAAGGCGGAAAGAGAGGCTTAGATTTAGCTTATCTGAGAAAACACCGCCACCAACTCCGCTATCGGTTTGAGATCCATCTGTGTAGAGATGGATTGACTTGTGCTCCATGAAAGCATCCTCCTCCCAGAATGATCTAGAGGGGAAGCTTACATGGAAGTTTTTGTCAAACCAAAGTTCAGGTATGGTGTAATCGATGTTCTCTGTGAGGATTCCTAATGTATTAAGAATCTTGGCGTGGCCAAATGAATTATTTGTCCACTGTTTAGTCGCTGTAAGGCGAGTAGCTGCAGTCGCAGCTACTTGCTTGCTAAAAATGTCGAGGGGTGTCAAGTGAAGCAGAATATCTAATGCCGCAGAGGGGGTAGACCGCAGGGCTCCGCTTGTGCATAGACATTGTGTTCTTTGGACTCTGCTTAGTTTAATGCGATTGATTGCATTTTCCAAGGCCGTCCACCAGACAACCACCCCGTAAGTAGGTATGGATATCAATCAGTCGTTCTAAAGTTTTCAGAAGGAATGATGATAGACTTATAGGTCTGAGGTCCTTTGGGACTACATGAGAACATTTTCGAGCTTTGGGGATGAATACTACATTGACTTCTCTCCATAACAGTGAAATGTGGATAAGTTCTACACAGCTCCTCATAATATTTTCCAACACTGGTAGAATAATATCTGAGGACCTCTGTAGCTCGGCGGACCAGCAGACTTGAATGGTTTGAAGCCATGCAGCGCCCAGAGCAGTTTGTCTCTCGAAATCAGACCATGAATTTTGGTCACGGTTGCAGTAGATCTGTTTGGGCTTCTACTGGCCGCGAGTTGGGAGCTACCGGGAAAGTGGGTGTCCAGAAGCAGGTTGAGTGATTCATCACTTGAGGTTGTCCAAGAGCCATCGGTTTTTTTCAAACAGCTGGGCATCATAGGATTTATGGAGAGGATTTTTCTAAGCCGCGATGCTTCAGAGGTTTCTGTAATTTTGTCACAGAATGACCTCCAGGATTGTCGCTTTGCCTTTCTCAGTTCTTTTTTGTATAATTTGAGGGATTCTTTATATGAGTCCCAGTCGGTCACTTTTCTTGTGCTTTTTGCTGCGTTGAAAAGTTTTCTGCAGGCGTTTCTGAGCAGTCCCAGTGCCGATGTCCACCAATGTGGCTTTTTCTTGCCTCTTGGTTGAATAAGAGGGCAGGAAGCGGCCATAGCCTTATTGAGAGCCAGAGTAAATTCCTTGACTTTCATGTCAAGCTCATTGGTGTCACGCGGGGGACTTGATAGTTCAGAGGATAACGTTTTTGACAGTATTCCTCTGTATTTTGACCAATCAGTTTTCCGGTAGTTCCGGAAAGCTGGTTGGCTGGGGGGAGCATCACTCAGACTGAATTGGATGTATCTATGGTCTGAAAAGGTATCAGACGATACCATCCAGTTTGTTAGCCTTTGGGTGATGCTGTCGGAGACAAGAGTGATATCTAACACTTCTTGTCGTTTTCTTGTTATAAAAGTGGGCTCATTGCCAATATTGCAAATTAAGAGGTTAGTACTTAAATAACGTTTACTATATAATTGAATGTTTCTCAGATTCCGAATACCACATCTATGCAGACGATGTTCAAATTTATAAAATGTTTCCAAAATCGGATATAATTCCAGCCTCCAGCAGAATGAATCAGGAATTATGTAAAATCTCATCTTGGGCGGTTGAAAATGAGTTAAAGTTCAATCTAACACAAACCAAAGCCGTGATCGTAAGCAAAAGCAGATGTAAAAAATACTTCCCTACTCTCCTCTTCAACCAGAACCCAATCGCATATGTGGAAAACACAAAAAATCTTGGGGTTTACTTTAATTTCGACCTAAACTGGGATGTACATACAAATAGGACAGTTTCAAAAATTTATGCTGCGCTTCGAGGCCTAAGTCCTACAGCAAAGTATTTACCAACAAATGTGAAGCTCAGATTAATAAAATCATTTATTTTACCCATTTTTGTGAACAGCTGCGAGTTGTTTGCTAACATGAACTTTGAGTCCAAGAGAAAACTTACTGTTGCATATAACAATTGCGCATGATATATATTTGATCTGAAAAGATAAGACCACATTTGCGACTACTCTAAACAAATAGCACGCTGCTCCTTATCAAATCTTTTGAAATATCGAACTTTGTTATTATTAAAAAAAAGTAATACAATCTAAAGAACCAAAATATCTTTTTGACCATATCAAGTTTGTAAGAAGTGATCGGACATTACAAATATTTCTACCCGGATATAAGTACCTTGTGACCTCAAGGAAATTTTTTGTTCGTGCCGTTCAACTTTGGAACCAACTACACCTCGGTATTAAGCAACACAAACACTTTCGCGAAAACGGCTTTTACATTTTTTGCCGAAAACTCCTAATTCCTGCATTTTACATGCTCTTTCCTATCTTTTCATATCTTCTCTCTCTTCCCATTCTTTTCTTCTTTATTCTTATTATTATTATCCCATTCTTTTTAAAACTGAATTTCTTTTATAAGTTTTAAGTGTATTATTTAAAATGTGTATAACTCTAAAATATAATATAAGCATGTGCAATTTAAAAGATGTATAATTTATATCTTATATGTACAATGAATATAACAATAAATAAATAAAATAAATCTAAGCTTTTACTCATATTTGTGTGTAGTTGTAGGATAGAATTTGGTATCAAAATGTAGCTTAGAATTTCTATGTTTTGGGATAATTAAACTTTGTTGCTTTCTCCTGCCTTTGCAGGAGTTAGTCAGGGTCAGAGTAGTAGACTAGTTATAGTTACGATAGCATTTGATTTTGGATTAACTCGATATTTAAATTTGATTTTCTATATGGGTATTTTCACAAAAATCGGCCCTTAACACAAAAAAAAAATAATTGTAAAGTCAAAAAAATGTCAGTAAAATATCAGTGCTTCAGTTTCAAAACGAAACGAAATATTATTTTAATTGGTTTCTTTGTTTTTCGTACCTCGAACTCTATAGCTGTTAATCAGCCTAACAAACCCTTTTTTATTGCAAATTTGGCAACTCTGTAATTGCTAATTAATTGTCTGTAGGTCTAAGAACAATTATGTTATTTTACGATACGTTCATACGAAACCCCTATGACCGCCTTTCTTAGGAAGCGGAACCACTGTGCGTTTGCACAAATCAAGAACATTCAAGGAAATAATATCGTCGTCAGGATTTTGCTCGATTCCGGGTCCCAAGTGTCGTTTGTAACCGAGCAAGCGGCTCAACGCTTGGGATTGCCTTGAAAACAATACTGTGATGTGCTCCGACTTCAGGAGGCTTTGAACAACGAGGGACATGATCCCGATGCATATTCCTTTGATGTTGACGAGGATGAACAGACAAATACCGGCAATGACATGGCTGCGATGATGCAACTCCTCTTATTAAAAATGGACGAACAAAAGAAAAATATGGAAGAACAGAAGAACAGTCTGGAACAAAAAATGGACGAACAGAAGAACAGTCTCGAACAAAAAATGGACGAACAAAAGAAAAATCTAAACGAGCAGAAGAGCAGCATTGAACAAAAATTCAACGAACAAACCTACAATCTGCACGGTCTTCAACAGAAAATGGATGAACAAAAGAATAATCTGGAAGAACAAAAGAATAGTCTCGAGCAAAAGCTGGATGAACAAAAGAATAGTCTCGAACAAAAGTTGGATGAACAAAAGAATAGTCTAGAACAAAAACTGGAGGAACAAAATATCACTCTCCAGCAAAAATTCGAAGAAATCGATGACAAATTTGAAAGAATAGAGAAGAACGTTGATGACAAATTTGATAGAATAGAGAAGAACGTTGATGACAAATTTGATACAATAGAGAAGAATGTTGGCGAAAAATTCGAAGAAATGGACAGCAAAGTTCAGCAACTGGCAAAAGAGCTCGACACAGTGCGAAAACAGAAACTGCGAGAATGTTCTTTAAGCGGTCCAAGGAGAAAAGATTTGAAGCCTCCCTCAATCGATGGCCAGACCTCATGGTCTACTTATAAGAAGCAGTTTGAAATGGCTGCCTGTGCAAACGACTGGACAATGAGGAAAAGTGCTTTGCCCTAAAAATGGCCTTGCACGGTCCTGCAGCAGAATTGTTGCAAACAGTAGACATCGAAAAGCATAAAGATTATGTGACTTTAGTACAGGCTATAGAGAAACGGTTTGGGGATAGCCACATGCAGGAGGTCTACAAGGTCCAATAGCAAAGCCGAACGCAGCAAAGAGGAGAAACACTGCAACAGCTCCAAGCAGACGTGAGTAGACTTGCACATCTGTCATACCCCACCGCAGGCCAGGAAATTATCGACGAAATGGCAAAAGATGCATTTATCAGGGGAATTGCAGATTCGAAGCTACAGTCAGCAGTAAGGATGGCCGGGAAAAGAACCCTTGCTGAAGCACTTGCCTTCGCTCTGGCGATGGAAGCAGCCAATCAGGCTTTTAGGGGAACACATTTCGTCAGGGAAGTAGCATCTGTCGAATGTTCCTGCACAAGAATTAGTGCCGAGGAACGAGATACTCGACGGGATAGACGAATAATGCGCTGCTGGAATTGTAATAAAATAGGACACCTTCAAAGGCAGTGTAAAGAACCGGTGCGACGAAAAGACTGCCCTCACTGTGGTGACAAGCAAATAGAGGAAGAAACCCGCAGAAACAGCTATCAAGAAGCCGGTCAAACTTCCCGAAGCCATTAGTCGGGAAATGCTTAAGCACCAACTTCGCGGGGCAGAAGTTGGTAGCAGGAGTCGACGGCCCCAGGACCATCATCCAAGTCTCGCTGGCAAAACGACGCAGCGAAAGCCTTCTAGTAGAAGTAGTCAGTGGAAAAGAAAAATGGATGGCAACAATAGACACCGGTGCCACGGCCTCAATCATCAGGAGGAATCTTGTGCAGAAGTCTTGGCTGCATAACACTAGCAGTTGCAGCTTGCGAACAGCTACAGGAGCAACGATTAAGGTATATGGTGACGTCCGTATAAAAATCCAACTGGCCGGAATAACATTCACTCACGCGTTTCTGGTAGCTGACATATGTGACGAGTGCATCATTGGTACAGACTTCATGAGAGAACATGGACTTGTAGTCGACTTGGGGGCACAAACCCTGAAATACGGAAACATGGAGATACCAATGATATACGGAAACGCCAATACCACAGTCTCAAATGTCGTCATCTGCAGCAATCACAGTCTAGAGCCTTCGTCAGAAGCAATTTTGTGGGCAAAAGTGGAAGGTGGTCCTGGTAGCCACCGATTCTATTTGATGGAGCCAGAAAAGAGAAGAGACTACATGGTGGGAAAGACCTTAGTGGAGCCAAAGAACAACATGGTCCCTGTAAGGATTCTAAATCCAAAGACATTCAGTGTAAAGGTGAAAAAGGGGGAGATAGTGGAAAAATGCGTACCTGTTGAGGCTATATCGACCACAACGGAAAAAAAGGGTGCAAAACCGGTCACAACAGTTCAGAGCATAAAAATCAAGAACAAAATTCTCAGCCTCTGTAATCTGGACGAAGATCAGCGAATCCTGGCAGAAAAACTAATCGGTGAGTACGCTGATATATTTGCTACACAAGACGGAGAATATGGACGTACGCATATTGTTCAACACCAAATTGACACCGGAGACGCTCGACCAATCCGTCAACCTGCAAGGCGTCTTCCATTGGCAAAGCAAACAGAAGTTGCCGAAATGATGTCGAAGATGAAAGCTGAGGGAGTGATTGAAGAATCGCAAAGTCCGTGGGCATCTCCAGTGGTCCTCGTGAAGAAGAAAGATGGCAGCACGAGATTTTGTGTAGACTACCGACGTCTCAATGATGTCACTAAAAAGGACAGCTACCCACTTCCGAGAATCGATGACACTTTGGATATGCTTTCTGGAGCGAAATGGTCTTCAACGCTTGACTTGAAGAGCGGTTACTGGCAGGTAGAGATAAATCGTGCGGATCGTGAGAAAACTGCCTTCACTACAGGAAGCGGTCTTTGGCAGTTTGCAGTGATGCCGTTTGGACTGTGCAACGCTCCGGCCACCTTCGAGCGACTAATGGAACGAACATTGCAAGGACTCACCTGGAAAACCTGCCTAGTATATTTGGACGACGTTATCGTCATAGGTAAGACGTACGAGGAGCACCGCGAAAATCTAAAAGAAGTGTTTGAGAGGCTACGAAGTGCTCATTTAAAGCTCAACCCAGAAAAGTGTGCCTTGTTTCGTCCGGAAGTAAAATATCTGGGTCACATTATATCAGCGGAAGGAGTAAGAACGGATCCTGACAAAATCGAAGCCGTGAAAAGTTGGCCTTCTCCAAAAGATAAACACCAACTGAGAAGCTTCTTGGGCCTCGCCACGTATTACAGAAGGTTCGTAAAGGATTTTGCTGGCATTGCAAAGAGCCTGCATCAACTTACGGAAAAAGGCCGACAGTTCAGGTGGTCTGGAGAATGCGAAAAAGCATTTCAAGAACTGAAGCGACAGCTGTGCAATGCCCCCATCTTGGGTTACCCGACGCCCGGACAAATGTTCATCGTGGACGCAGACGCTAGCAATGTTGGGGTCGGAGCTGTGATCTCCCAAGTTCATGACGGTCAAGAGAAAGTGGTCGCATATTACAGCAAAGTACTCTCCAGACCTGAACGGAACTACTGTGTAACCCGGCGCGAGCTTCTGGCTACGAAGCATTTCCATAAGTACCTCTACGGACAAAAGTTCATTCTCCGGACAGACCACGCAGCTCTGAAATGGCTACTCCAATTTAAGAACCCAGAAGGCCAAGTTGCAAGATGGATCGAGCAGTTGCAGGGTTACGACTTTGAAGTGCAACACCGCAAGGGAACACTCCACTCAAATGCTGATACTCTCTCTCGTCGACCATGCGGAGTAAAATGCGAACACTGCAATCGTAAAGAAGCAAAAGAACAGGCAGCTATCCAAATGATCAGGACTGAGCCAATAGAGGGTTGGAGTATAGACGAAATCCGTTCCTCCCAACAGGCAGACAATGACATCGAACCAATATTGGCCTGGAAAGAACACGAGGAAAGACCAAGCTGGCAGCAGATATCAGATCGGAGCCAAACTCTGAAGGCATACTGGGCACAGTGGGACTCCCTTTTTGTGCAAGATGGATTGCTGAAGAGAAAATGGGAAAGTGCAGATGGGACAACATCTCGTATGCAGCTAATTGTGCCACGGTCCAGAGTCAACCAAGTGCTCCATGAAATACATGACGGAATCTCAGGAGGCCATTTGGGAATAAATAAGACGTTGGAAAAGGTAAGGGAACGTTTCTATTGGCTAAGCGCTAAACAAGATGTCGAGAATTGGTGCAAAAAGTGCATAAGATGTGCGGCTACCAAGGGCCCAAAAGTAAAGCCACATGGACAAATGCAACAATACAATGTCGGAGCACCTTTCGAACGAATAGCCATCGACATCGCTGGGCCGTTTCCCGAAACCTTTAATGGAAACCGATATACTCTCGTAGTCATGGATTACTTCTTCAGTAAGTGGCCGCAAGTGTTTGCCATCCCAAATCAAGAGGCTAAGACCGTAGCCGAACAGATAGTCAACAACTGGGTGAGCAGATTTGGGGTCCCAATGGAGCTGCACTCTGATCAAGGGCGAAACTTTGAATCAAAAGTCTTCCAGGAAATATGCCAATATTTGGGAATAAGAAAGACAAGGACAACGCCACTACATCCTCAATCTGATGGAATGGTCGAGCGATTCAATCGGACCTTGAATGAGCATCTATCTAAGGTTGTCAGCAACTGCCAGCGGGATTGGGATCGACACATACCCCTCTTCTTAATGGCCTACCGAAACGCGGTCCATAGCTCAACAGGGCACACACCATCCGAGATCTTATTTGGTCAAACAATTCGGTTGCCAAGTGAAGCAAAATTCGGATCCCCACCGACGGAGCCCAAAGAGGTGAACGAGTACGTGAATGACTTACGCAGCAGGATTCGTAAATTGCATGAAGACACCAGAGAGAAAAGATGAAGCTAGCAAGCAGCCGCATGAAAACTAGGTACGATATCAAGGCGAAATCTTCCGGTTTCAACGAAGGAGATCTGGTTTGGCTGTATAATCCTCAGCGTAAGAAAGGCAAATCACCAAAATTGCAACAGGACTGGGAAGGTCCATACAAGGTGATAACCCGCATTAATGACGTTGTCTACCGGATCCAGCGTGGGGATCGAGGAAAATCTAAAGTGGTCCATTTGGATAGAATGTGTCATTTCAACGGGATGCTGAATGACGAAGTTGTTCGGGACGAACAACTGTAGGGAGGGAGCAATGTGATAACCACTCAAATGTGAGCAGCGACATCTAGCAGAAAATGTCGAAACTCGAAGACTAGAAGGTTTCGATACTGGATTAGCAAAGTCTCGACTGGAGAGTAGAATCGAATTTTCTAGCAAATTGGAAATTGTATGGGACGCTGGATGGCGAGGATTGTTCTCGAAGTATGTCATTCGAGTATAAATACCAGCATCCCAAAGGTATGAAAATCAGTTCTAAAGTGTAATTTGAAGTGTTAATTAGGAGAAGTGATCAAGTGGTTTAAGTAAAAGATAACTGGTTGAGAAATTGAATTGTACTGAGAGAAAGAATTAAATAGTGAATTGTAACTGTACTGAATAAAAGGGATTTGTATTGAAAAGAATAAGTTCTATCATTTGTACCCACACAAACATTTTACAATACCATGCTCCAATTCTGGGAATAAAAATCAATTCGCGACATAGTTCCGATTACGTCGAAGCCAACTGCTACGTTTTAGCTAAAATATCCTCCTCTCTTCCCCCGATTGCCTATGACTTCATTTCTTTCAACAAATTCCCAATCGATCTCGGGGACCTTCAATTTTACAAACCTGGTCCAATAGATATTTTGCTAGGAGCTGATAAGTTCTTCAGTATCATTAAATGGACGGGAAGAGCAAAAAGCTGACGGAGGGTTAGTATCGATACCAATCATTTTTGGCTCCATTATAGCAGGTAGCTATTCTCAGTTTTCACTCGTTTAGATCGAAGTCAGGAATTTGACTTAGAACGATTCTGGAGATTGGAAGAATTGTATTCTGATCCACCTGCATCGCCAGATGAGCAACTTGCTGCACAAAATTTCGTTGCAACCCATATTCGGCGAGCAGATGGCAAATATGAGGTCCAATTGCCCTTAAGTCTTGTACCGAGTTTCGATTTTGGAAATTCGTTTCACATCGCCCTAAACCGTTTTCACTCAATCGAAAGGAAATTGAATTCATATATTGATTTAAAAAACCAGTATTTGTCTTTTATTAATGAATATTTGGCACTTGGGCATATGGAAGAATTTCCCAAACTGAAATTTCTCAAACTGCAAACCAATCAAACAACTACCTACCGTATCATGCCGTATTTAAATCCGACAGTAGTACCACAAAGATACGAGCGTTTTTGATGCCTCCGTTATATCGTATAATTCAATGTCCCTAAACTATGCTTTGCTTGTTGGTCCCACCATTCAACGTGACATATTTTCAATTTGTCTAAGATCCCGGCGCCATGCGTACCTCATTACAGGTGACATCGAAAAGATGTACAGACAAATCTTCGTTCTACGACAACACACTGATTATCAAAGGATTCTTTGGCACAAAAACCCAGAAAATACTCTACGACATTATCGCCTACTCACTGTTACGTATGGAACCTCGGCTGCCCCGTTTCTTGCAGTACGTGTTGTCCAGCAGCTAGCTGTAGATTTAGGAGACACATCCACGTGCATCTGCAACGATCATGAATGATTTTTACGTCGACGACGTTGTAACAGGTGCAGACACCATTGATGAAGTCATTCTTTGCCCTACTTTCAGAGTTAGTTGATAGTTTAAGATCCGCAGGGTTTAATTTGCGTAAATGGACAACGAACTGCTGGCCACTTCTAATCTCAATACCTGAAGATCAACGGGAATTATCCCGTTGCTTGGCGATTGCTTTTAATACAAGGTCAAGTTACCACATTCAAGCACATCTACAAAACGACGAATACTTTCCGACGCTTCACGCATTTTTGATCCCCTTGGTTTTTTTTCACCAATCGTTATAGCAATTAGAATCATGTTCCAAGAGCTTTGGAGAATGCAGCTTAAAAGTGCTAGATGATTTGGCAAAGTAATGGAACACAATGAGAAAAGAACTACCCCTCGTCCCATTGATATCTGTTACGAGAATTATGATAACTAATAAGGAGAAGTGGGAGTTTCATGGTTTCTTCGACGCATCTTTAAATGTTTATTCGGCAGTCGTGTACTGCAGAAGCGTTAATACAGATAACTCAACATCGGATACTATAGTCGCAGCCAAAACTAAGGTTGCTCCCTTGAAGGTGTTGCCTCTCCTGAGGCTTGAAGTATGTGGCACTCTTTTATTAACGCGTCTTTTGAATAAAATCAAGATCTCATTACCTGACATAAAAATTTTTGCCTGGACCGATTCATCAATAGTACTCCATTGGCTGTCGCCACCTCCCAAAAAATGGTCGGTATTTATAGGAAACAGGACATCGGAACCAATCCAATCAATTCCTTTTAATCCTACAGATGTGGCAACGCGTGGGATATCACCGTCTTCATTGTTGCAAGCGGAAATATTGTGGAATGGACCTCGATGGCTGAGTGAAGAAAGGAGTCAGTGGTCCTTTCGTGCTACAAAATGGAGGACATAATAATAATAATAATAATAATAATAATAATAATAATAATGATAATAATAATAATAATAATAATAATAATAATAATAATAACTAATGGACAAAACGATACCTCGGTATAAACACACTGACGACGAAGACTTATTCCGCCACGCAACTATTGACGCACTGCACCGACATAAAAGTATGCTGCTGTCAAGGCTGAAAACCTTGTACAGACGCTTTACTGACATACATAATCCGGAGATCACGACATTTAAGTCGTCGATCAAAAACCCCCAAACATTAATACAAGAAAATTACAAAAATTTTGTGAGTTTGTTTGAAAACACAAAATTCGGGCTGTAAACACCAGCAACTCGAATATGTTCCCGCAAATAAATAAAATATTTCGGATGAAATACCAAATCGACCATTCGTGTCTTAATATCGTCTGAACGACGGACAACGAGCACACACTTACTATATAGCAGGCACCGATCCAAATGAGGCCGTTGATGATAACAACTTCTTTGTTATCGAGGATCTGCAGGAAACGGTAGAGGCTATAGGAGTGACTTTCCACGAAGTGTACAAGGCGAATGATAACATGGGCCCGAACCACGGCCTGGAAAATCGAGTCCTTGCGCATAATTTCTACCTTCGAAATGAAATAGTGAACTGGCGATTCGAGAGCTCAGGTTCACCGATGAAATACCGAACATTGTGCTTCGATATCTCTCACTAGAAGCGGTAGACATTTGTACCACCCTGTTTAATAATGCAATGAATAATGCCCATTATCCAACGCATTGGAAAACTGCGGTTTTAGATCCCATACATCCGCAAAAGCGATAAAGACACATCCAATCCGGCGAATCTCCGGTCGATCAGTCATTTTACAGACATCAGTAAGGTTTCCGAAAAAGTGATTAATAGAGTCCTGATAAACATGGTATAGTTCCGGATAATCAATTGGGTTTCAAAGCGGGGCATGATGGCATTTATGCCGCGTTTAAACTGGTCTCTGATATCCAATGGAACAAAGCCAAGAACCAGTGCACGGTGCCTGCCTGATTGACTTGGAAAAAGCCTTCGATAGCGTAATCTTAGAGGGGCTCTTTTTCAAGCTGAGCAGTTGAGCATTGGTAAACCACTGCTGTATATTCTTTAGAATATGTTAACAGATAGACGGTTTGTCGTGAAGAATGGCGATATGACTTCTGCAGGAACATTTAACCTTAAATATGGTCTGCAACAAGGTACGGTAAATTCGCCTATCTTATTCAACATTTACACGAGTGATCTGATAGGTTCACTTCACCATGCCATAGCGTACGCAGACGACATAATCGCGTACAGATCGGGTCCAAAGATTGAGGTCATTAATACATTTTTACAGCGTGACTTCGACAAAATTAAGCGATATTGCGATGACTGGAAGTTGAAAATCAACTTACAGAAGTCGGAAACCATTCTGTTTAGGACGCCTTTGTCTGGGGCCTCTAGGGATACCAGAAAGAATTGGCGAAAGTTCTCGATCGTGGGGCAGCACGGGCAGCCACTTGCTTGTCGAAATGTAGTCAGATACCTTGGGATCTGGCTAGATCAATTTCTGTATTTTAACAAACATATAGATGTTGCTCTGGCCAGAGCCAGAGGTGCTTTTGCCCTTACAAAGAGACTGTTTTATAACAGCCAACTCGATGCGAGGGTGAAGGTAATCTGCTACATGGCCCTTATCAGGCCCATGCTTGTATTTGGATGTCCCGTGTGGTTCAACGTGAGAGCAAGTTTATTGGAAAAGATTCGGGTGTTTGAGAGGGCTTGTCTTAGGACTTGTCTTCGCTTATACAGAACACCAGAGTCTGAGTACATAAAATTCTATCCCAACGAGGTCTTATATAATAGGGCGAACCTAATAAGAGTGGACAATTTCGTCATTAAGTTGACTCGAAGGCACGTTGCAAGAGCAATGACCTCATCGAACAACCTGATCTCCGGGGCTTACTACCCCAATTATATGTATCACGAGAGAGTTCGCTTTGACGGCTTTATTCCTCCAGAAGCGTTCCTCTATTTAGATAGCAAAGGTCTGATCCAGGACAGATTGGCGGTGCCGCTAATCTTCCACGTCGCTCGAACAGCTGCGGACAGGCGACTTAACTACGACAGAGACGTCGCACATGGCAGTGCGGAGCGTCTCCGGTTCAGTAGGTCGGTAGGGAGTCGCGACAGGAGGGATGTTGCTCAGCAGCACCAACAATTTTGGTGGCTTTTTGAAGGGGAGGATGCTTCGTCGTCGAATTCCTCCAGTGATAGTTAGCTTCATGTGAAGCAAGGTGGGCCAGTCTAATTTTTTTTTTTTTTTTTTTTTTTTTAGCCATGGCCGGCTTACATAGTTTTAGGTAGGTTTAAGTTAGATTTTTAAGAAAAAAAAAAAATATAAAAACAAAAAAAAAATGAAAAATTTTTTTTTTTATATATATACATACATATATTTATATATTATGTATATATATATTATGTGTGTATATATATGTATGTATGTATGCATTAGGTTAAGTAGGTTAAGATTTATTTTTAGGTAGATTGTAGGCTTTTATGAAAAATTAAAAATTAAAAAAAGTCCAGACACTAAGTTTTTTTAATTAAAATTCATTTTCTTAGTTTTAGTATAAATGTAAAAATAGAAATAAAAGTAGACTGTAAGATTCGTCGAATGACATAGTTTAAGTGTTAGGTTTAACTTAGAGTGCCCGCATGGGGCCAGTAAGTTAGAATAAGATTATTTGTAAGTAATTTAAGCTAATTTTTAAGCGTTTTTTGTTTAGCATATAAGAGTAATTTAAGTCATATAATAAAAATGCATATAAAATGAAAATGAATGTATATGTTATTCCGGAATGAAATTCTTGCCATAAAACAAAACTCAGAGTTACCATCGAAAAATAAATTCTTGTCGTTCATTCTCTTGGTGTGCTTCGAGTTGGAGGACGCGTTGAAAATTCAAACTTAACATCCTGTTTTTTTGTCCCATCCAATATCACAACTTATCGTAAGGCACTTACATAAAAAACATTTGCATGCGGGTGTATCTCTCTTATTCACTCTAACCAAATACTAATTTTATATTCTCGGAGGCAGAAAACTTTGCCGAAAAAATGTTCATGATTGTGTAACATGCTTCGGATAAAGACAGTCGACAGCTAAACAACTAATCCGAAGTTTTCCTGGCGAACGCGTTCGATACTCGCGTCCATTCAGCAAGGTCGGTTGCGATTATGCTGGCCCAATCACGTTGTGTTTAAATCGAGGAAGAAATTCAAAATTTCAAAAGGGGTATATAGCTCTATTCGTTTGCTTCATAACAAAGGCGGTTCATATAGAGCTCGTTGGTGATTTGTCACCAGCTGCATTTATTTTGGCCCGGGATCGCTTTGTAGCTTGTAGATTTTAACAAGTGAACATTTACAATACATAATTGAAACAAAATCACACTTAGGTCTCTTTAAAATATACAATTAATAAAAAAACACACAAAAACACCGTACACCACATCACCCACTCTTGGAATTTCGCCACCGTCCTCGCTGCTGGTCAAGGTATGGTTATTACTCGTATGTACTCGTATGTTTGGTTTGTATGATTTAACACGTGAACTACAAAATTAATATTTCGTTAAAATTATCATCATATACGTATATTTCAAATTCAAAACTTTACAGGCATTACTCAGACATATATTTATCTAAACACGAAGCGTATGGTGGCTCTATGGGAAGCGAAAGAAGTTTATTACATTACTTCACTTAACTGCTCGTTGGCGTTGGTTTTGAATAAAGATGTTATCACAGGATCAGAAGTAAACAGTAAAGCATCGATTTGATCTTCCATTGTTTTCGAGCGACTTGTTTTACCTGGATAAAATTCTCGATAACGTTTAATTTAATCCACCAATTTTTACATTTAAATGACTTCGTTTAATTACTCTGTTTTTGGTACTCCTAAGCAGCACTTTGAAAACATTCACTTTCTTTCTGCAAGCAATGTTGAAAGAAACCTCATAGTAGAACCACAGTCGGTACTGAGAGAATCTGGAAAGATTATTTCTGCAGAGTCTTAAACGGCGATGGAGAAAAACATCCCATCGTTAGGCAGAGTGAACCGTTCAATCTGGGAGAAGAAAGACAACATTGGAAAAACGAAGTATATGCAGTCAACAAAGGGGAACATACAACATCGACGCCTCGGACAAAACTTAACAATAGGTAGCTACAACTTTGAGGCAGTAAGGGACAACCGCTGCTCCGATATCAACTCCGACAACGACACCAACGCGGAAATCTCTCGAAGAATCACTCTTGCCAATCGCTGTTTCTTTGGGCTTAGAAGGCAGTTGTGTGGTAAAGCCCCCTCTCGAGCAACAAAAAAGGCATTATAGACAAAAGACATTATCCTGCTTTACGGCGCAGAAATTTGGACACCTACGAACGCGTATTAAAATGCTCTCGGGCGTTTCGAGTGAAAAGTTCTTCGGAAAAATTTGGTCCGGTTTGCACCAATGGAGAATGAAGGAGAAGTTTCAATAGCGAACTGTATGGGTTGCACCATGACGTCGACCTCCACCCCGCTACCTTTTTTTTTTTTTTTATAATTTACGCGGGGTTAGATACCCTTTTACTGTTGCCAGGGCGCGGGCGGAAAGATAGAAGGAGAAGAAAGGAAAATTGTTTTTGTAGTGGTTTGAAACTCAGGTGTGTTTGGTTTCTATGTTTGCTCTCCAGGGGTGGGAGTCCGAATAGGACGGAGAGTTTTTCTTCACTCAGAGTGATTCGAGATATAATTCCCAGTATTTTTTTTCATTGTTTGAAACTCTTAATAACAGCCAAATCTACGTGTCAGTGTTATGCCTTCACACGCAGAATTTTTTTGTCTGAGTTCCAATTACACAATGAAAAACTGATTTGCCATGGGCAGGATTCGAACCTGGACCCTCCGAGTGAAAAGCGTTTGCTACTACCACCACACCACGGCCACCCCTACCTGGAGAGACATGTTAACTTAGGTCGTGAAACCCCATCTAAGTAAATAAGTTATGTATACTGCGGTGAACTTAACCAAAGGAAACAAGGAAACAGTTGTTTTCTCTGTATGTACGCTAAAGACCAATTTTCGAAAAAAATGGATATTAATGTTCGCTTCTACGCCAAAAGACGAAAATGCAATCAGTAGCAACTTGAATCTTCGTAATCATTTTTCCAACAGAAGCAGATAGATATGTTTATACTATGTACGTATGAATTAACCATTGTGAATCATTATACTGTGAGACCGCATTTTTTAATCTGCAGCATCCTTTGTTTTATACGGGTATTTGACAATCGATAGAAGTAGAAATGGAAGTCCCCCCTCTTAGGTTGTATGTACTATGTAGGCAGAGAAGAGGACTGAAAGTCTGTCATCTTAATGCACGCACACTATATATTGAGCAATTCGATTATATTCGTTACCATATATTTTATGAGTATATGGGAATGAGTCGCTGTTCCTACGCACGCACATGTTGCTTTTTATAAAATCCGGCAAATTGTCGTGTTCATGACTCTCGTCTTTTTTAAAGTAGAAAAATAGTAGCAAAAAAAAAAAAAAAAAAAAAAAAAATGTTCTTTTCAATAGGAGTCAAAACAGCGTAAGGCTTTGCATAAAACCTATCTCCCCGTAAGGTTTTCAACACATCGGGAACACACTGCATAACACAATTTTAGACTCATCCCTCCACAAAATATTTCGCCATTTGTGATCAATATAATGTTTTTTGCAAAATTGATGCTTCTTTCCTTATGCTGATTTGTAAGCACTGGCTTTTTCCTCACGCTGCGCGCTGCTAAATAGGTTTCCACCAATCTCTTCCTTATTTTCTTACTTTGATTATTTGGGCTGTGCTTGGCTCGACCCACCGAAATAAATTTAATATGAGACAACATAATATCACAATTCACATTATCATCAACAAACCCTGAACTTTTTCCTTGATTTTTTTTAATGCAAATGAAAAACTATTAACGCACTGCTCTTTTAGCGTTCACTCAAAAACTACTACTAAATGCCAACAATTAAAGACCCAATAGATGTTACAAAACAGTGCTCAGAGTTTCATTATATACAGAAGCTTAAACTGTTTTAACAGTCTTCTAAGGGAAAGTAAAAATGTAAAAATATTTGAGGTGTTCAAAAATAATCCGGTTGCATTTATCGAAAGCAATTATGAGAGTCGTATGAAAACACAAGTTGTTCACAATTGTTATTATTATTTTTCAACGTCATCTATTTTTAGGATGATACATTTTTCCCAACTATCTGTCATTTTTTACACTATATCACACATATGATTTGCTAAGCTTTTGGAAATAGGCTTCTGTCTCGCCGGTGACAGAATTTTTTCTTGCGAGCTACGTTTTCGTGTCGGGGAACCAAAAAATATTCGCAGAGTGTCAGGTCGGAAGGGTACGGTAGATGCGGAAGTAATTCGCGTCGTAATTCATGTAATTTGGCCATGGCGATTATAAATGAGTGAGCTGCACTTTTTCTTTGCCAACTGGGGTCCTAACTCTATCAATTTCTTATCAAATCGGTTCAATAATTCACTGAAGTATTGCCCTGTTATCATACTTCCCTTTCTCAAAAACGTGAGGCGAGTTTTCCCCTTCGAATCACAAAAAAATCATTCCCATGACCTTACCGATGGCAGTGTATTTGTTCGAATCAGGTTATTCTGAAAAAAAAGTGCTTTGATTGTCGTTTGGTGTAGTAATAGGTTCAGGTTTTATCAACTCTATGCAAAAACTCCTGCAGATTTCGCTTTTGATGTAAGCAATCGCGGCACAGTTTTTGATGCTTCCTTACGATATGCCTATGGCCTCTGCTACTTCGCGCACTTTCGTTTGGTGATCAGCAAGAATCATGTCACAGACATTTTCAATGATTTTCTCAGTTATCACGGGTTCAGCTCCAAGGCCGCACCTCGTCAAAAACAGATGTATGGCCATTTAGTTTATATTTCTTCGCACGTTGTTCAATCAAAATATAAACATTGACCTGGCTCTTTTTCAATTGAAACAAAGAACACCAAACACATAATACAAATGGCTGTCAAATCAAAACTAACCGATGCACCAATCTCAAATATGTAATCAAATTTTCGGTGGGCCTAGACTGCAATTTTTTTAAATTCACTGTATTAACAAATGTTTGGAGCCCTGGTGATTGAAAAAATTATTTCTTTTGGATCAATAGTTTTGCTTGTAGAGCCAATTAAAGTTGAGTAATGTCTAAAGCCACCAAAAAATCGATTTTTAAAACAATTGTTTTTAGGTTTGAGTGTAAAAACCATTTCAAAAAATCATTTCTTTTTCATTTTGTGTGATATACCTGTTCATTTGTGAAATCAAATTTTTTTTATTTTATTATTTTTATAAAACTATTTAATTTAATGTTTTTTGAAACACTATTTCCGGGTGAACTTTTTAGACTTTAGATTGAGTTAAAAAAAAGGTTCGAAATTGTCCGACCTAAACTCAACAGAAAATTAATTTCTATGTATATATAAGTATAAGTTAACACGAAGCAGTTATCAACAAACACACATCCTTCGAAACTGATTGCATGCAAACATCACGTAGTCACATTCCCGATAACGACACGGTACGATCAGAACAACAAACAACCCAATCTAAAAGTAACATCATCCTTCGACCACCTTATCGGCAACAAACAAGCAAACCCGAAAGTAATATCATCCCTCGACCTTCTTATCCACAATATCCAGAGTATAAAAGACCAGCACACCAGACTTCGAGATGTCCAGTTTTACACTAGTTGCAGACCGTATGTTAATCGTATAATATATTGTATTACAATTACAGATTTGAATAATTTTTTTTTTCATTTTTTTAATAAACCGCTTATTTGTTAATTGGGGGCTCAATTGTGTGAAGTGTATTCCCAGCCAAACTACCGACAAAGTATTCTACGTAGAAAGAGTACAGACATCAAAGCTAATTCTACAAGATCCAGTATCCGGAATTAGTTCCAGTCTTGAAATCCTGAGAAATCATCAAAGGAGAATTTATTTGTAAGGAAACTAGTATTAACCCTCCGATGAGTAATAGGTACCTGGGGACCTTTTTGATTTTTGAAGCGATTTTACGACCATGCAAAGCATGATGCCTTCGACCCAACATGTATTCCAGAAGCATAAAAAATCAAAGTGATCAATGCATAATTTTATTCTTTCATTGGCATTTACTTTTTTTATGTACTTTATTGGGGTGAACCAATTTTTGCATGATTGTTTTTTACCACTCGTAATTATAGGAAATTCCAGAATCTGTGTCAGTGGTTAATTTGCTAAGTATCTCCAGAATCAGTGTCTGCGATTTATTTATCAAGTATCTTTTAGAGAGTCCAGTTGTGTTTTGTGCATGAAAATAAAATATAGTGAAAATATTACTTCGCTTTGGAAAAATTGAATTACTATACATAGCGTTTGAAGTAAGTTTGCGTTTTACTTGTTTATGTACTATTTGTTAGAAATTACGTTAGATTTATTCATATTATTGTCGAGGCAGATGAGCAAAATGATTTCAATCCATTTGCAAAAGATGATGACGATGAAGAAGCAGATCCGATATACCAACAAATTTCTATTGAAGACACAGATTGCGAAAACGAGATAAGCGTAGATTATGAAGACGAAGAAGAGGAGGGTGAAACGGAAATAGTAATGACTCCTACACAGCAAAAGATGGCACCATTTGGATGCAAACTCAGCCACCAAGCTCACGAATTCGTGCTCATAATGTAGTGAATTATAACCAAAGAAGACCGGGCCCATTGATAACAGCAATGGATCCGCTACAAATATTCAGGTCCATTATCACGGAGCCGATTGCATTGCTTACGAGAAACAAACCGAAAAGGACAACAAGTGACCAAGGAATGGAATGATGCTCACCCTCAGAAGCAAAAACAGTGGCAACCTTTCAATATGATGGAGATGAATGCATTTTTGGCAATAATTTTGCATGCTGGACTGTGCCAATCAAATAATGAGCCAGTCAAGGAGTTATGGGGTGCTTCCCACGCACCTATTTATAAAGCTGCTATGCCCTTGGACCGGTTTTTGTTTATGAAGCAATGTTAACACTCGCACAGAATGCCAAAAAGGCAGCAAGACACCGGCCATTGATGATGTCTGGACAATGATGCAAGCGAACATAGAAGCGGTTTACATACCACAGGATTCTTTGACAATCGATAAACAACTGTTTCCGTACAGAGGTCGTACGGGATTTACACAATATATACCTTCAAAACCGGCTAAATATGGCATAAAAGTATGGTGGTTGTGTGACTCCAAATCACACTTTCCATTGAAAGGAATGATTTACTCTGGTAAGCAGCAGGATCAGCAACGTGAGGCGAATCAAGGGCAGAAAGTTGTGCTGGAACTAACGAAGAAATATATGCATACGGGCCGCACAATTTATGCAGATAATTTTTTTATTACGATGGATTGGCGAAGACAATTAATGCAGAGAACCGCATATGGAGGCATGGTACGTGCGAATAAAAGATGTATTCCAAAGGAATTTTGTAAAAATAGGACCCGGCCGGTACGTACGAGGGGCGTTCAATATATTCTCGGTATCGATATGAAGGAAAATGCGAATTCAATTTAAATTGTTTTTATTTTTCAATATAATCTCCCCTAACATCAATGCATTTGTTACATCTTGAGATAAGCTTTTTTAAACCCTCAAAAAAATAAATTTCCTCTTTCTCTGCAAAATACCCATTTATTGCCGACTTGAGTTCTTCATCATCCGAAAATCTTTTTCCACGAAAACATTTTTTCAAGTCCGGAAACAGGAAATAATCACTAGGGGCAAGGTCTGGACTATAGGGTGGGTGTTGGATTTCTTCGAAACCACAATCTCGCGCAGCAGCCTTGGAAACTCGCGTCGTGTGAACAGGAGCATTGTCATGAAGAAGCAACACACCCGCTGCGAGTTTACCCCGTCTTTTCTTTTTAATTTCCTCCCGCAAATTATGCAAAGTGGAAGCGTAGGATGTGGCGTTGATGGTTTCACCTTTTTTTTTGTACTCAATGAGCAAGATTCCCTTTGAGTCCCAAAAAACTGTGGCCATGAGCTTCCCGGCAGACGGAATGACTTTGAACTTCTTCGGGGGGTCTGTTCCTTTTTTATGCCACTGCATGGACTCTTGTTTGCTTTCAGGGTCATAGTGCTGGACCCATGTTTCGTCCCCAGTAACAATTCGATCCATAACACCGTCCGCGTTCTCACTACACATCTCCAAAAGCTCTCTACAGCATGCGATTCTCACTTTTTTCTGAGGCGCTGTGAATATTCGTGGCACCCACCTTGCACTGACCTTTGAAAGGTTAAGATGGTCATGAAGAATGGTGTGAATGGTACCAATTGAAAGCTTGGTGATCTCTGCCATCATTTTCACCTTTATTCGGGCATCCTCAAGAACAAGTTTTTCAACTTCTTTGATGCTTTCTCCCGTACAAGCAGTAGCCGGGGCGCCGGAGCGGGGGTCGTCTCTTGAACTCACTTGACCACTTTTGCACAGTTGATAATGAAAGTGCGGAACCCTGGTAAACAGCCACCATCTCTTCATAAATAATTTTTTGACTTTTTCCTTGCTTAGTGAGAAATTTAATTACAGCGCGATGCTCAATTTTCACCATCATCGTCTCAGTTGCCATTATGATTCTGTTTAACTAGAGATAAAACGCAAATTAATAATCATATTTATATGAAATTTTACATGAATGCACTAAAATAATAGTATTACTTGATAAATAATTTATATATACAACCACAGCTTCACCCCGATACCGAGAATATGTTGAACGCCCCTCGTAGATTGTGGGTGATAATTTAATAAGGCTACTGTTACCATCCGTGCTTTCATTTTCAAACACAAAACTCTTTAATTTTTTGGAAAATCTCATTTATCTTGCAAAGTGGACATATTATTTTTTTCTTTGTTATTATTTTGGTGCGTGAAAATGTTACCTACAAATTCACCATACAAGGTTTGTAAATTTACTAAAAAAAATGAAAAATGTTGTGTTTGAAGACCAATATCTCGAAAATTAAAGCATGGATGGTAATAGTATTAATCAATTGGCTATATAATAAGCCCAGCTTGACTGTTCTAGGTTTGATACACTAGAAGTTATAACTAAACAATTGTCCTACTTCTCTGAAGGAACTATTTTAAACACCCTGTAACTCAGTGGGTGTTGAAGACAGACTCCCCCTTCAAATATGATTTTTTCCTAACATGAACCAATGAATCACATCCTAAAAAATCTATATCCCAAACCGGACCACCCTGTATATACGATCAAGACATACTTTTCCGAATATCATTCACAGCGAACTGCAAATGAGTGTATATTCTCAAATTTTGACATTCCATTTACAGATAACTTTTTCATTTAGTCACAGCGACCTGCGAACAAAACAAAACAAAAGAGGAGAATTTCGAAATTAAATTCGCGCGAATGTATTTGGGGTTCCACTTGAATTGCACTTTTTTTTTATTATTATTTTAGAGATAAATTATACAGATAAATTAGGCTTTGTCATTTTGGAATAGTAAAGTTGACACATGCCTGTTTTTAGATGTACTAAAAATGATTTGTTCGTAGCCAATTCGCTGAGCTGTAAATGGACCTTTACCCAAAAACTTTGGAAAACTTCACATATGATAAAGTTAGTGAAAATAGAACCAGCGCTAGGTGTGAGTTTGACCCGGATTTATTCAATAACAATTTTTGGGACGCCTATGAGAAAATTAACCCATTTGACATTTCTCCTGATTTACATTCATCCCACCCAAAAAAAAAAAAAACCTTTTAATTGAGTGTATTATTGCTATCAGGCCAAATATACAACCATGGACACGTAAACAGCACAAACTCAAATGAAAATTCTATGTGCACATTTCTTATCATATAATTGAAATGAATCCTACTTTTGCTGATGATACTGTTTACCCCTATCGTACTGTATATTTCTGTACGACAAATGTACCGTTATCATTTCGATGCTTTGAGAGGTGTTGATTTCAATAAGCGAAGTGATTTTTGTGGTTGGACGTACAAATACCACAAATTGCGATATTTACAATTCCTTGGCGAATTATTTTAGTATTTTATTTGTTTTTGTAAAATTTAATTTATAATTACTCTGTGGCATAATGGGAAAAGGTTTACATTGCACTCCAAAGAAAAGAAAAATTATATACGACATGTACAAAGATGGCAAAAAGCCAGCTGAAATAGCTAAAATAATAAAGAGTTCCAGGAAAATGGTCTATAATGCGATTAAGCTGGTAAAGGAGGGTAAAATTTATTTAGATGAAAACAAAAAACGTTAACCGAAACCAAGAAAAACTACTGTCTTCATCGATAAATCCATTATCCTAAAATGCAAGAACAATCCTTTCAAGTGATCTCGACAAATTTTAAACGAAATTAACGAAGAATTTGATTTTAATGTATCCACCCGATTAATCAGAAGGATATTAAAAGAAGCTCAGCTGTTTGGACGAATGAGTAGAAAGAAACCTCTTAAAAAAAAAAATATTCGAAGACGCTTAACCTTTGCAAGAGCCCATCAAAATAAAGACATACACTTCTGGAAAAAAGTGGTATGGAGTGAGGAAACTAAGTCCAAAAGGGCAAGCACTCAAAAAACAATTAAGCATGGTGGAGGGAATGTAATGGTCTGGGGTGCTTTTTCCTGGCATAGAGTAGGACCGCTTGTAAGAATAAGTGGAAAAATGGACAAATTTCAATATTTAGACATATTACAAAATACGATGGAGCCCTATACTTTTAAGTTTATGCCAGTTAATTGGATATTCATGCAAGGTAATGATCCGAAGCACTCCTCCAAAATGGTGAAGGATTGGTTCTCCCTAGAAGATATCCATGTGTTGGATGAGCACAGAGTCCCGACCTTAACCCAATTGAAAATTTGTGGAAAGACGTTAAGGTAAAAATTGGGCAGCAAAATTTTAAGAATAAGGATGAACTCTGGGATGGCATAAGAGTAGCTTGGTATTCTATCACGAAGGAAAGCTGTCAGAAGCTTAGTACAAAATACTGAAGAGGTAAAAGACAAAACAAAAACATTTTAAATTATATTTTGAATATTTCTTAATTTATTTTCAGAAATCAAATTTTGTGCTATTTCAGTGTCCAGGCAAATTGCTTTTTCATTATTTTCTGTCTATTCTAACTTTTTTGTATGGATATTAATACATTATTTTGAAGTTAATTACATTCACTGTTAATATCGTTTTAAAAAAGAATTGAGTTTTATTATTACTTTATTCAATTACGTTTTTATTTTGGTAAGAAAGTTTGTGCTATTTATGGCTGTAAGCGAAATAGATGGGGTTGCTATTCGTTTTAACAAACTTATATTAGCTCATTTCATTAATCATTTGATAACATAATTAACCGCTATATAATAATCTCAAACATCTCCATAATGCTGGATAATTAGTAGGGTAATCCGTACTTTCAAAAAGACATGCTTCGACCTTTGAAGACTCAAACCAATTTGAGAAGCAATCAAATACAAACCGCATGTGTACCAATTTATCAATGCTTCGCATCAGTTGTGCACATTCCCAACAACCTGAATGTTGCTGAACAAATTACTAATCTCAGTTTCTCAATTAATATATTTTTTTTCCTTAAACCAAGAGATTGTTATAATATACAAATCATGGATTCCTCCGGAAACATTGGCCCTCGACCAATTTTACTTCGACCGAAATCAGACGAAGACTTTTTAGTATATGTTACTTATAGTACCTCTTATTACGTATACAGTTTCAGTCCAAGCGGGTTCCGGTAAGTTGGAACCGATAAAACTTTGATGAACAGCTTCTACGTGCAAGATATGGGTGATGTGGTGTGATAGTGACCAGACTTGAGAGCAGAGTCTGAACAAAAATCATATCAAGGAAAACTCTTTTGACCAAATCGGAGTTAGTTTTTCTTATTGTCCTTCAATATGGGAACGGGGATACACTTCGCTATCACATCAAATCTCGCATTTGTGTAAATATAGGAACACGTTCATCTCTATATATAAAACAAACTCGGGTTTGTTCGAACACTTATAACTCGAGAACTGCTGGACCGATTTTCATGGTTTTTGATTTGTTGGATTTGTCTCCGTCCCGAATAGCAGAATAACTATTAAAAACATTGGAAAATTGGCGAAAAAATAAAATAAATGAAAAAAACATTTTCTCATACAAAATGTTTGTGGGTTTCGTAGCTGTCAAACATTTAATGTTCATCCCGTCGATACGGTAAAATTAAAAGACGTATTTAAATGACTTAATTAAAAAAAGTGAGGCCAATCCTTTTACGTCGCGAAAGTTGCCTGTCATTTGTTTTGAAAATAGTTTTGTGGATTGAGATATTTATTGGTTGTCAAATATTTATGCGTGCGTTCAGAAATTTATATCAAGCTCACAAAAACAACAACTGGCAAATCAATTGTCAATCAATTTACACATCAGTTGTCTGTGATTTATTTTGAAAATTGTTTTGTGTAAGTATTATTATTAATACTTATTATTTATTAATAATGTCGCGACCAAGAAGATCTAATCTTTCCCAACGGAGCCGTAATGCAATTAGGCTACGGAACATTGCTAATCAATTAACTAATGAAGAACGACAAATTGCACGCCGCGTTGTGATCGGCACGTCATCACCGTACGTGTTTTTTTTAAGCAAAAAATCCGTTCGCTAATGAATTGCATTGTTAAGCAACACGTCTTTGGGATTACTCGATGCTGGATGTATTCAATCGAATGGTAAAAACGAGGCTTGCCGCATGCACATATTCTTATTTGGTTAGTCGAAAGAATTCGACCAGATCGAATAGATGATATAATATGTGCTGAGATTCCTGATCCCGAAACAGATCGAGACCTACATGATGTTGTTATTATGAATATGATTCATGGACCATGTGGCACCATCAACTGCCAATCACCGTGTATGGTTGACGGTAAGTGTTCCAAACGTTATCCACGAAAATTGACGGCGGAGACCATCACCGGCAACGATTGGTATCCACTGTATCGGCATCGATCACCCGATGATAACGGTAGAACTATTACAACGAAGGTGAAAGGAAACGATTTCGAGGTCGAAAACAATTGGATCGTTCCATATTCGCCACTTCTTTCAAAAACATTCAAGGCACATTGTAACGTTGAGTATTGCAATTCGGTTAAGTCTATTAAATACATTTGCAAATATGTCACGAAAGGCAACGATATGCCCGTTTTTGGCATCCAAACACCCAATACCAACGATGAAATTACGCTTTATCAAATTGGTAGATATGTAAACTGCAATGAGGCAATTTGGCGTATATTCTCATTCCCTATACACGAACGTCATCCCACTGTTGTACATTTGGCGGTGCATCTGGAGAACGGTCAAAGAGTATATTTCACAGCGTCGAATGCTGCTCAACGTGGTGAAACACCTCCAGCGACAACATTAACCAGTTTCTTTACGACTTGCCAGAGCGATCCGTTCGCACGAACGTTGCTTTACTCGGAGATGCAACGTTATTACACTTGGAACACTTCATCGAAGAAACTTCTACGTCGGAGGCAAGGTGATGCGGTTCCTAATCATCCAGATATCCGTTCTACTGATGCTCTTGGTCGTATTTACACAGTTCATCCAAAGAATGATGAATGCTTCTATTTGCGGTTGTTGCTGGTAAATGTTCGTGGGCCGACATTATTTGAATCACTACGAACTGTTAATGGTATAGTGTGCCCAATATTTCGTGCAGCATGTCAAGAGCTCAATTTGCTTGAAAACGATACTCATTGAGACACGACAATCGCTGAAGCAATTATTTCTGCATCTCCAAGTCAGATACGCACATTATTTGCTATCATCATTTCTACATGCTTCCCATATAATCCACGTGACATGTAGAACAAATACAAAGATAACATGTCAAAAGACATTTTACATCGAATTCGTGTCAGTTCAAGGATCTTGAAGTGAATGAGGAGATGCACAACCAGACTTTCCTCTTGATGGAAGATATGTGTTACCTCATGTATGGCAGTTTGTTAATCAGGTTAAAAATGCCGCATTTAATAGAGAATTAGAACGTGAATGTGAATATGACCGACATAAATTAGACCAATCAGTTCAAACGAATGTACCCCTGTTGAACCCAAAACAGAAGGAAGTCTATGATACATTAATTAATGCAATTGATGATGGAAATGGTGGCTTATTTTTTCTGGATGCCCCAGGTGGAACTGGAAAGACATTCCTCGTGTCATTGATTTTGACCACTGTTGCTTCTTCTGGAATAGCGGCCACGTTGTTAAAAGGATGCCGTACGGCTCATTCAGCGTTAAAATTGCCATTAAATCTTCAAACTACTGAACAACCAACATGTAACATTGCAAAACACTCTGCAATGGCAACAATTTTAGTAGCCTCAAAAATCATCATCTGGGACGAATGCACAATGGCCCACAAACGCGCATTGGAAGCTCTTGATCGAACCTTAAAAGATCTGCGCAATGACTCGAGAATTTTTGGTGGCGCAATGATTTTACTATCTGGCGATTTCCGCCAAATACTGCCAGTCATTCCAAGATCGACTGCTGCCGATGAAATAAATGCTTGCCTCAAATCGTCAAATCTGTGGCGCTATGTGAAGAAACTACAACTGACAGAAAACATGAGAGTTGCATTGTTGCACGACCCATATGCTGAAGATTTCTCCAAGCAATAACTGACTATCGGTAATGGCCGTGTTCCTGTCGACGAATCGAGCGGATTGATTTCATTTTCTCAGAAATTTTGCAATTTCTCATCGAAAGAAGAGCTCATCAGCAAAGTATTTCCGAACATCATTGCTAACCATAAAAATAACAAATGTTTAAGTGAGCGAGCAATTTTGGCGGATGACTTAAACTTTATAATTCAGAATCAAATCGTTGGTACTCTGCATTCATTCAAATCTATTGACTGTGTAACAAACAAAGACGAAGCCACTAATTATCCAACTTAATTTTTAAACTCCTTGGATGTGCCTGGTTTACCATCGCACAATTTACAACTGAAGGTGGGCTCGGTAGTCATCATGCTTCGGAATCTAAACCAACCAAAACTATGCAATGGAACGCGACGATACTCAAAGGAAAATTTAAAGAGTTAGTTCTCATTCCGAGGATACCGATGATCCCAAAGGATATGCCCTTTGAGTTTAAACGAATTCAGTTCCCGAGTCGCCTTGCTTTCCCCATGACCATTTACAAATCACAAGGCCAATCCTTGACTGTTTGTGGTCTCAACTTAGAAAATGCATGTTTTTCTCATGGTCAGTTGTACGTGGCATGTTCACATGTCGGCAAACCATCCGTTCTATTTGCTCTTGCGCCTGATAAAAAAAAAAAAAATTTAGTATATCACAAGGTGCTTCAATGAAGAGAATTATACCGATTGATATAGTTGATTTTTGTACTTTTATATATTTTTTGTGTTATTATCTTAATGAAGTACTGAACTTAATATTTATTTTATATTCATTGTATTACTTCCATAAAATCATAAATTTAGTTCAGCTAATAAGTAACAAAACATTCATTGAATGCTAGGCGGTACGAAGTTCATCGGGTCAGCTAGTTATAAATAAAGTAGGTCGGAGGCAATGTTTTAAGACGTTTTTGAATATACGAATACGTAGGGATTTGGCATTTTTTGATGTTAAGCTGGAGAAAACTTGTACTGTTAAGGTGATATTGATGTCATCTCCATATACAGATATAAACGAATCAATTATAGTACAGTTAGCATCGCAAGTTGTCAGAATTAATAACAGAAGACTGAATTTTGCTTAAAGTATGCAGTAGAAAAAGTTTATGGGTTTAGATATTGTAGACCCAAAGAGGAGCTGTGTTTAGGTAGAAATTAATACATAATAAAGTTTGAGAAGAATGCGAAACTTTTGTCGAAAGATTTGCTGAAATCAGTGATAAATACAATACATGCGCTGCTTGTAGAGCGCACAGTATATGTGATGCCTATTCCGCCAGGTTCGCGGTTGTTGATCTACCTTTAAGTATCCTTGTTAGTTTTTTTCGAAAGGCTGGACGTTCAATGAAAAAACATTGAGTCATACCATCAAAGAGTTGCCGGAATAGTGAAAAAAAGAAAGTGTTTTAGCAACAATTCGGGGAACTTGGTATATGTCTAGCATTATGTTCTGGAAGACCTTTCAAATGGAGGAGAATTTCGCGATGATGCTATAAATTGGGGATCCATCTTTTCAACATTTCATACATAAACCGATTATGTATGCGTTTTTCTAGGAATCAGGAAAAATACCCTGTGAAATAACAATATGAAAAAGGTCTGTAAGAGGTTGTGCTAGGTAATAGTCTCTAGATGAAATGAAACAGATTGTGAAATACAATTTTGGTATAAAAATTTCAATAATAAATAGTTAAATATTTTTTGGAATTGACCATAACGAGGATTTTCAACACTCGAAAATTTATCTATAAAGTTAGACGTGAGCCTTATTATTCTTTCGCTAATTAATTCAACATTCGGTATTTTAGATTTAGCATCATCTTCAAAACCTTTTCTTCCAATTGCAATTATTTTATATGGCACTGAGGACATTAGCCCCAAACTTGGCAGTCATAACAAGTAATTGCTTGGAAAATTACTTTATATACACATTTACATAATTTATTCACGAGCGTCAGCCCGAGCACAATCACAAACTTTATATCTACAGTTCAGATTACCACCAACTATAATTGTCTTGGGTGGAAACAAGTTTCCTTATATCACATTTCGAAAGCCCTCCTTTTTGTGTCAGATGTCACACCACCAAGAAAATAAACACAATATTTTGTGTTGTGACAGACTGGTGTTTGACTTAACTTCAACCGGAACATTTGAACATAAGATATAATAAAGTGATAAGAGCGAATGTTGAATTGATCTTTTGATTAAGATTGCTACGCCACCATTAGAACGCAACCGAGTTTCAGTTATAAGCACAATGCCAACTTTGCTGCCGCGCAAAATGTTCATAAGCTAGATATGTATATTTTTTTACGGATTATACTAGCATTCCAAGTTACAATATTCAAATAGGTATTACATACGAGGGGCGTTCAACATATTCTCGGTATCGGGTGAAGTATATATAAATTGCCTTATTTATCAAGTAATACTATTATTTTAGTGCATTCATGTAAAATTTCATATAAATGTGATTATTAATTCGCGTTTTATCTCTAGTTAAACAGAATCATAATGGCAACTGAGACGATGATGGTGAAAATTGATGGTGAAATTAAATTTCTCACTAAGCAAGGAAAAAGTCAAAAAACTATTCATGAAGAGATGGTGGCTGTTTACCAGGGTTCCGCACTTTCATTATCAACTGTGCAAAAGTGGTCAAGTGAGTTCAAGAGACGACCCCCGCTCCGGCGCCCCGGCTACTGCTTGTACGGGAGAAAGCATCAAAGAAGTTGAAAAACTTGTTCTTGAGGATGCCCGAATAAAGGTGAAAATGATGGCAGAGATCACCAAGCTTTCAATTGGTACCATTCACACCATTCTTCATGACCATCTTAACCTTTCAAAGGTCAGTGCAAGGTGGGTGCCACGAATGCTCACAGCGCCTCAGAAAAAAGTGAAAATCGTTACTGGGGACGAAACATGGGTCCACCACTAAGACCCTGAAAGCAAACAAGAGTCCATGCAGTGGCATAAAAAAGGAACAGACCCCCCGAAGAAGTTCAAAGTCATTCCGTCTGCCGGGAAGCTCATGGCCACAGTTTTTTGGGACTCAAAGGGAATCTTGCTCATTGAGTACAAAAAAAAGGTGAAACCATCAACGCCACATCCTACGCTTCCACTTTGCATAATTTGCGGGAGGAAATTAAAAAGAAAAGACGGGGTAAACTCGCAGCGGGTGTGTTGCTTCTTCATGACAACGCTCCTGTTCACACGGCGCGAGTTTCCAAGGCTGCTGCGCGAGATTGTGGTTTCGAAGAAATCCAACACCCACCCTATAGTCCAGACCTTGCCCCTAGTGATTATTTCTTGTTTTCGGATTTGAAAAAATGTCTTCGTGGAAAAAGATTTTCGGATGATGAAGAACTCAAGTCGGCAATAAATGGGTATTTTGCAGAGAAAGAGGAAATTTATTTTTTTGAGGGTTTAAAAAAGCTTATCTCAAGATGTAACAAATGCATTGATGTTAGGGGAGATTATATTGAAAAATAAAAACAATTTAAATTGAATTCACATTTTCCTTCATATCGATACCGAGAATATATTGAACGCCCCTCGTAGTTGTAATTTAATTAAAAATGCAAATACTCGTAATTTTGCAGCTATTGCAAAATAACAGCTTTTGTTTTGCACATAGAAAGTTTAGTTCTCACCTTAAATGCGAGAAAATTTAGTTCATCAGCAGAGAACAAGTCAGAATTGTTGATGTTATCTTTGTTGTTGATTCTGGAGGATATGGTTGTAGTTGGGAACAAATATGATGGATTTTTGATGGGCGACGTAGGAGAAGCGTGCAAAGAAGCAAACGACACAGGAATTTTATGGTGACGATGCAAAAGAGATAAAAACTCAGAGATAGAGCTGAGTAAAACTACTTGCTTGCTTGAGGAATGGTTGACCATTTCTCTTCTCCGATGTTTACCCTCAATATACTTGATTCGACTAATGCAAGTGACATTAGTTGCTTTGTTTTTCCCGTTGCAATTTGCACATTTAATCGAATCATAATTAGCGCCATTGGGAGTTTTATCAGGGCCAGCGTAGGAACCACAATAGGTTTTGATATGGCAGTTTTTTCGCCGTAGCCAAACATTTGACAGTTTCGGCATTGCGTTAGCCTTACATTTTTGGTTCTTTTGGCAATTCCCGCTAACTTGGGTGTGCAATAGACCGCGAACATTTTTTCTTTACTTCAGGGAATTTACAGCCTAATCTAATAAGTTGATTTTATACCCCTCGCGGGTTATTCCATGCATAAAAGTTTTAAAGACTTATTTTTTAATTTATCAACACTTTGGTATGAATCTATCGATTCACATACAATTTTTATTCCGAAAGTTTTTAATTGCATAGTCCGCGATGGTTTTAGAACTTTGTGAATGTAATCGCAGGATTTCTGGGATACTTTAATGGGAGGCACAAACATTTTTCAACCCTCACTGGATACAAAATCTCATCGTCAGCATCACTATCCAGAAGACACTGCTACGGACTCCAGTAATTATTTCTGGAAACTTTCTTGCTGAATGCAAACCTGCTTTAGCTTTATCCTCGTAACAAACCCATTCAGATTTACCATGTAGGTAAGCAAGAAAGAGAAAAATATTTTTTTTTATCTCTTAGTCTAGAGAGTGCATAACGCCATTCTACAGTATCAATGGTTTTCTGTATTAATTTAGTTGGAACAAGTAAAAAGACAAACGAAAAAACACCATAGTATTAACTATAGACTTAATATTGAATTGAAAAATAACAACACAAACAATTTCTTTGTGTTTTACAAGTGCTTTGTTTATATTTTTAAACCAAGTCATCTAAATACTTCACAAGCACTTATTTGAAAACATACCTATTTTTTCGACATTTTAATCCAACAGGAATTTGAGAACAATAATTTCTTAGACAAATTTATTAACCTTATTTTTTCGCTGAAAAAACCAATAGACAGATAGCCAGAAATACAAAAATGGACCCATCCGTTACCTCTACCAAAATAAATTTTTATAACGCTATATATTGAAGACCGGAAATGTGATGCTTTTCTTGAACACGTGAGGGTCCTGGGAAATATGATGATAACGTTTGGCGAAAATACGAGCAATCGCCCATGAACAAAATAAAAATAAGGAGTAGTTGTGGCAATCTGCAGCATCTGGGGAATCCATACCGCAAAATTAGTAGACTTACACTGAAACAAATAAGTATATATGCATACCCCTTCCAAATCATAGCTTCTAATTGTTTAATTACACCTAGATGTATAAAAATTGTTTGTGTTATCACACACCAGATCAGTAAAGTTTCACTGTAAATTTTTAAAAAGATCCCGTAATTTCTTCTTGGCAGTAGCGAATCCATATAATGAACACAAACCTTACCTAACCTTGTTACATATAAAAATATTAATTTTTCTCTCTCTCGTTGCCATCAATATTTCATTTGATATGACTCATAGGTTCATTGTTTTCGGTTTGGGTTGGCCCAGTGACTTTAATTCGCCAAGATGAATAAAAAAAATTAGCTTTGAAGTACGCTAGGAAATATTGAGACTTAGAAGTGATAGAAAATCTTTATGACAAATAACTAAAATTTTTGGAAAATCAAATTCGACGGTCCAAACGGTTTTAAAAAATGAGAAAAAAACAATTCTTTTTCTAGTAAAGCTAGACGCCTAAAATAAATAACCGGATTAAGCGACAAATTTTTAACATTGTTCGAAAAAAAAAAAAACAAAAACAACTAATGTGGAAATCGCACATAAAATAAAAAGTGACGTCGAACGATCAATCCATCCTGGAACAGTTCGTATAGTTCGAAGAACCAATGGGTATCACAGTCGCGTCGGTAAGTGAAGACCTTTAACTGGTGATATGAGTAAAGAAAAACACTTCGATTTCGTTTTTTTTTTTGGTGAATGTGATCTTTTTGGCAGAATGTTAAGGTTAGCGACGAAAGTAAGTTTAATAGGTTTGGGAGTGATGGTAAGGCCAAAGTCTGGAGAAAAAAAAAAGAAAAAATAAAGAGCTTAAGCTCTAAAATCACATGCCAATTGTGAAACATGGAGGAGGATCGGTAATGGTTTGGCGGTGCATGTCGGCCGCTAGCGTTGGAAATTTAGAGTTCACAGATCGAAATATGGACCGTTTATGTATGTATCTACAAATTTTAAAGAATAATGTGGCTTATTATGCAAACAAATTGCGGTTATCATCAAAGTGGTATTTCCAACAAAACAAGGACCATGCATACTTCGAAAGGTGTTAGGCTTTAGCTGCTTTATAATGTACCGAAACAACTGAATTCTCCTCCCCAGTCTCCCGATTTGATTTGAACGTCTTCGACAAGAACCAGACGCAGAATAACTTAACGATTTAAAAACAAGAAAACTTGTCACATTAATGAATAGCCATAAGCAGTTATTCGAATGGAGAGAGGCCTCACAAAATACCAGTTTCATAAAAACATAAATCAAAATATTTTTTCTTTATTATAAAAATTTCTTAGAAAGTAGGTATATCCTTTTTTTTATTTAAGAAATCATTATTTTGCCTTTTCCCTAACTGTAAATAGTAAATACATTTAGTTTAGCTCAAAACAAGCTTTGAGAATTCGTAAGTTCTTTCCTTTCCGATGTATAGAAATCTATAAAACTAGTGTTTTAGATGGGGTATGCATATTTATTTGTGTCACTGTATATGCCCAAGGGATGGATTTACAGTCAAATATTCAGATATTGATATTGAAAACTTGGATTGAGCATCTTTGATTATAAATTTTAAAAAGGTCTTTTATATTCTAATGTATTTTATTCTCTCTTAGGATTCCTAGCTTTTGTAGAGCAACAAAATCAGAAAAAAATACATACATATGTTTAAAACTATTATTTATTTAACTTTATTTTTCAAGTGGAAAAAAATGGTAAATATAACGTTATGTTTCATTTAGAAACTTTGAACTATTAAACAATGAACGATTTAACGATCTTTAGGCATAACCCTAATTTTTTGCATGCACATCATTTCATTTCTTATCTGATGGGTCAAATTTAGACCGAAGTTTAAGACTACATGGAAAAGCATTGGTTTTAATGCTTCCACTGTTAAAGGTCAAAGTTGTTGTCCTAATCTGTTCTACCATAAGGGGGTTTCACACTGCCCAACATTATTTGAATAACTCATCATATTATGAACGCATAAAATGACTGTCTGTTATGGCGTTTCCCACTGGTTTCTCTCCGGAAGTAAGATTCGGACTACAATAGAATACTAAAAACTTCTTCTGACTTTGCTGTCAAAATTTTTACATGTATTGGTTGAATGCCAAATTTTTATTTCGCAATTTCCTTGTTTGGCAAAATAGTAGAAGACCGATTTATTTAGTCAGAAAAATATAAAAGTATGAAAGATTCCAACACGAAGCAAAACACAATCGATTGCTTGAGATAAAAATCTCTTTTGACACACATTACTATTTGCCGTTTATATTTATGTTTTAGTGCATTTTTACACAAAATCCAGAAGAGCAATTTTGGTTCTGAAATTAAATCCAGAAGCAAAATGTTACACTCTGAAAAAGTGAGAAGATCTGCTATGGAACAGTTTCCAGAGATTATTTTCTCTCCGGAGTACAGTACAATGCTTCTGTCGGCCAATGGAAAACATCAAGTGTGATATGTTGAATGGTTTGAAAACCTTTTGATTCTTGGTGATTATCTGATGGTTGGATTAAAAGAAGAAAACCATAGTTCCACCATTGAGCTTTCAATTCTGACAAGTGTGAAAATGGGAGTGTTTACGAATTTAGCCCGATACTAATTTATAATGTAAGGGTATTGCCCCATTTCAATTACTGTGCAACAATTTTGTATATGTACAACCAGGAAACTAAGAAACTAAAGAACAGCCTGGATTTAGAAACTGACATTTATGTAAAACTGCACTAAATTCTATACAACAGATGGGCGACGGAAACTCCATTATACGAGGGCAGGTCAATAAGTCCGTGACTTTTTGAATTTCTGACCTCTTTACTGAAACAGCAACACTGCTCCTGTCAACAGGCATCTGTCAGTTGACTCCTGTCAAAATTTAAACTTGCTGCGTCAGTTAGTTTGTGTTTGACAGCTATTTTTATCAGACTAATTTGAGGAGAAAATGGAAAAAAGTGAATTCCGTGTGCTTATTAAGCATTATTTCTTGCGAAAAAAAACCATTACCGAGACCAAGGCTAAGCTTGATAAATACTATGGGGACTCTGCACCATCGATTTCAATGGTAAAAAAGTGGTTTACTGAATATCGTTGTGGCCGTACAAGCACTGAAGATGCCGAACGTCCTGGACGTCCAGTTGAGGTCTCTACACCCGAAACAATCGAAAAAATTCACGATATGGTGTTGGCCGACCGAAGATTGAAAGTGTGAGAGATTGTGGAAGCCGTAGGGATCTCGCATGGCTCAGTGGTTTCAATTTTGAATGATCACTAGGGCATGAGAAAGCTTTCCGCAAGATGGGTGCCGCGTTTGCTCACAGTCGACCACAAACGCAATCGTGTAACAACTTCACAGGAAGGTTTGGCGTTGTTTAATCGCAATATGGAGGAGTTTTTGCGCCGTTTTGTAACCGTGGACGAAACATGGATCCATCACAACACACCAGAGAACAAACAACAGTCAAAACAGTGGGTTTCTAAGGGTGAATCGGCGCCAAAGAAGGCCAAGGTGGGTTTGTCAGCCATTAAAGTTATGGCGACTGTTTTTTGGGATGCACGCGGGATAATCCACATTGACTACCTTCAAAAGGGAAGAACAATCAATGGGGAATATTATGCCAACTTATTGGATCGATTCAATGGCGATTTGAAAAAAAACCGACCTCATTTGGCCAAGAAAAAAGTTCTTTTTCACCAAGACAATGCAAGGGTGCACACATGTGCAGTTGCCATGGCAAAAATCCATGAATTGGGCTATGAATTGCTCCCTCATCCACCCTATTCTCCAGATTTGGCTCCGAGCGACTACTTCTTGTTCCCAAACCTGAAGAAATGGCTTTGTGGAAAAAGATTTGACTCCAATGATGAAGTCATCTCGCAAACAAAGGCCTATTTTGAGGACCTCGACAAATCATTTTTTTTGGAAGGGATAAAAAAATTGGAGAAGCGTTGGACAAAGTGTATAGAGCTCAAGGGAGACTACGTTGAAAAATAAAATTATTTTTTTATCAAAAAATCTGTGTTTTATTCCAAAAGTCACGGACTTATTGACCCGCCCTCGTAGCTGTTTTCCTGGATTCACAACGCGATTTGGAGACAATAAACCGATCAATCCTAGTGGAAAAACAAATGGTATATGGTGTGATGGGGGAGGAAAATAAATGGTTCAAGTCTTATTTAATAGGGAGAGCACAACGGACGAAAGTTAATGATCATCTCTCTTATGCAGTAAAATCTGAGTTAGGAGTACCTCAAGGATCAGTATTGGGAGTAATACTTTTTTTTTATACATATATACATAAATGATTTAAAATCTATAAATAACTGGCTAAAGATGAACAAGCTCAACAAGACTAAGTGTATGAAGTTTCGCGTAAAACATCCAATTAATGTAAATATTAATGGCGAAACCATTGAGTGTGTAAAAAGTATTAAATATCTTGGTGTAATAATGACGAAAAACTAATTTTAAAGATCGTACTAATTAAATATACAGCACAATTTTAAAGAAAATAAGTTTCTCAAAACGAATTAGATACTCATTGTTATTCGAAACAGCGATACTAATTTATAATGCAATAGTATTGCCCCATTTCAATTGCTGTGCAACAATTTTGTACACGTGTACAATTTTGCAGGAAGCAAAAAAAATCGACTCCAGAAACTACAAAACAAGGTAATGCGGATAATTCTAAACCTTAGCGTTTATATTTAAGTATGCATATGGTTGAATGGTTGAAATGGAAGAATGTCAAACAAAGATTGACATACAATGCAATGGTATTCACTTATTTAGAATGAAGAACAAATTGTTCTCAGAATATAGGAAAAATAGCGTATTGTCAATTTCTGATGTCCAGACGTATAACTTGAGAAGTAACGACAACATAAGAACATCAAGTTGCAGATTAATAAGTACACAACAATAATTTTTTTTTATCGAGGAACATTATTTTTAACAACTTGCCATTTAATATATAAAATGAAACAAAATTACTAGGGTTTAAAAGACATTTTTGTAAATTTATAAAAGACACCATCGAAGAAACTTAATTTTTAATTTAATGGAACTTAAAAAAACTTAAAAATGTTAATTGTTTAGATACTTCAAAGTTATTTTTAACTGGACTACATTCGGCAAGCACATTTTCAAACTGGGTATTTTCCATATTCTGAGCTCTGCATCAGCCAAATTATTGTCTATTCATGGTAAACAAATTATCCTTCCATATATTGATAGGAATATTAACGTTTAATAATAATCTTTTAATTCATGATTTTCTTGATTAAAATTGTCTTTAATTTCCCTATGGGGAGTAGTATTGTAGATTTGGGTTTTTTGAGTTAAAAGTCACCATTTCGAATAAAATTTTCATATATACACTGCGACAAAAGGATAGCACATTTATATTATTTTTAAAAAATATAGTTAGCATTGAGTTTGACACTTCTCTCTTCGTTTAGTTTCGCGTAATAGTTTAATGTTTTTCTTTGAGTCCATAGGTGTGAAGACTCTCAAAGAAATTCACCGTTATTCTGAAAAAACCGAATATGTATAGTTCGACAAAATGATAGCATAGTTTGAAGTACAAAGAAAATTAAGAATTAAATATAAGTTCAGTTCCAGGACTGCAAATTTGTACAAAATCCTGTTCCCGCGAGAAAAAATTTGTAAAAGAGAACACATTCGAGAGAGTAATTCATTGCCCCACCCTGCCAATTCTTACAAATTTCTACACCAGATTTTTCTTTGGGCAGGAATTGTAACGACAAATCAATTAAATTTGAAAAATCCGTAAATATTTAAATTTGTGTGAATTGCGACAATTTTATGCAAATTAAAGGCTGGACTACATTCGGCAAAAAGTAAAGTGTGTGCACAAAAATGTTTTGTCTCTTTTTTCACCATTACAAGTCTGTAGTTTTCTCTCAACTTTTCAAAAAGTAATTTACTTGAAAGTTGGCGTACCCCTTAACTTTCAAGCTCAGAATGAACTAATACATTCACAAAAAAAAAGTATTAGTTCCTGATTTCATACTGAGGTGGCTGTGATGCACGCAGATTTTAAACAAACGACTCTAATTTTTGTCAGATTTTCAAAGTTTTGTTGTCATTGCACGTCACATCAAAGCAAATAAAATTCTTGTTTTTATGCTTTCTAAAAGCTTTCAAATATAAAAAAAAATACCTTTTTGGGTCAGTTTTTGACTACCAGGAGACAGATGAGTATGTGTGTGAGCTTTCACTTTTTCACTTTTTGACTTTTTTTCCGAATGTAGTTCATACATAACTCAAAAGATGACATGGACAAAGAAGAGAAAAAAAGCTTCACATTGAAGCGAATTGTTCGCCTAATATAATAGGACTCATTAAACGCATATTACATCAATATAATAGTAATAATAACTAATCTAAAAGTCTTCCTCCTGCTTTGCAATTTCTTTTTTGTTTTGATTTTACTTGTTACTTTTGACGTTTCAAACACATTTTACAAAACGTGTTCCTACGAGATGTTGGGTTTAAGAGAGAATTTATTCCTACTCCCGTAACTTAAGCAAAAAATTCCCTTTTACAAATTGTTACAAAAATCTCACGGGAAAAGACCTATAATTTTTTTAGTTGGGAACGGGTAAAGAAAAACGGCTTAAGAGTAGCGAAATTCAAGTAGATTTCAATCTTCAAAAAGAAAATAATAAAATCGGTGAAATCACAAAACATTTATGCAGAAGTCGAAAAGTAACTATCTTAAAATCCCGAGAATTATGGCAAAGCTCTAAGTGGTGGACCACACGGAGAAAAACGAGCTATACTGCTAGGCAAATCGCTGAATCCTTTTGTCGCGGGGTGTATGTATGTAAATATTTTTTAAATTCATTTGATAAAAATAAAAAAAACAAATAAACTTACATTCCCGTCGATAACTGCATTTACTACAGGTTGATCTTGTAAGGCATATGCTGATGCTTTTGCAAAAATAGACATATAACCAAGTTTAATTCCAAATTTTTTTTGGAACGCATCTAGATTTGCTTTACGATATTCCATTGCGAAACTAGAAATGAGTTTTTATTTTTTTAACTATATCTTGAAATTATAATGAACCTCATATCGATTTCATTAAATGTAGTAAGCATTGCATTGGTATTTTGAGCCTCCTTTAAACGTTCCGCAATTTTAAGGCGCATTCGATTCATTTTCACACGTTGTTCCGTCCTTGTTCCAGTTATCTCCCTTGAGTAGTCTGATGGCGGCACCTATTCGCAAAACTTAAAGTATTGATGATTTTTATACGGCAACATTAAAATACCTTGACTGAAGGTTGAATGATGCCTTGAGCGTGACGTATTGCAGCAACCGGTATTTCCGTAGTTGGGATCGTCTGCTTAGGAGATGGTTTTGGAGGTGAGGAAGGTGGCGATGGTGCTATAATTTTAGTTGGTATTTCTACAGGCTTTGCAGCAATAGATATAGGAGTTGCTTCTGGAGGAGTAGCCTTAGCGGCAGGGGGAGCAGTTGTAGCAGATCCACTGTCTGCTTTTTTCAACTCGAACAAATCTTGACTGGCTTTTACCGTATCGCCATCTGAAACAAAAATTTCTAAAATTATACCGGAAAACGGTGCAGGTACTCCAACAGTGGTTTTATCGGTTTCAATTTCCATAACAACTTGATCGACGTTTACAAAGTCTCCAACTTTCACTGTAAACCTAAAAAATAAAATAAAAAAATAAGCCTGTATATACACCATTTTGAGGTTCAGATTAAATTGTGGCATCAGAGGCATACGATTTCATGATAGTTTCCTATAGAATTCGTTCAGTAGAATACATTTCTTTGTTGTTACTTAATACTTTCGATATGTACAGAAATAAGTATTTTTATCTACTTCTTTTTGCAAGGTATATATTTGAAATTTAGCAAGTCTTTTAACTCATAAAAGTCATTTCGATTTAATAAGTGTTTTTCATATAGTGCAAACAATCCATGCTAATTAGCACACACTTAATTACATGAATTGAACTAAAAAGTAATAGCATACTATGAAGACTAGTAAGAGAAAAATAACCAATGTTTCCGATATCTGGCAGACAAATTGTTTACAGAAACTCATCATAAAACCTTTGCTTCTCTGATATCACTTAATCCCCCAAGCCTCTAACTTTATGTCGCCCTCAGAGACCGAATCAGCAAAAGGTGGAACCTTTATTTTTTCAGTTTGTAAATGTGAGGCAGTGGTTTGAAACTGACGTCTATAAGCAAAGTAAAATTCTGTTGCGCGTCTGCAAGATAGAACATTTTAATTTAATACAAATATAGTTATTGGTATATTATCGTTGGAACTACTTTTGTTCAATATTCAACACATTTTCTATAGATCTGTGATTGCTGATAGACCGGTGTGGGAACACAAGTTGCCTGTTTACTCCAATCTAAAATATATAAGTATAAAACTAATACTGCTTGTACAGTACACATATATGTAAATGCGAGAATCCCAATGAAAATCTTAGAAGTCGATATTTCACTAATTTTTTTTTGACATTACATAATACTTTTTTTTTACTTACATTTTTACTTTTAGGAATTTTCATCCCCCATGTAAGCGCATTTCGTAAGATCGAGTGCGAGGTTAATACGAAAAAGGCGGACATTTTAAATTCAAGTTCAGCTTATTTACAGAATTTATTCTACCTCTAAAAACCAGAATTCACCAGTGCAACTCTCTACTTCAATAGAATAATACCCGGCAGTACTAAGAAAAAATCAGATATCACATGGTTTTACATTTAAATTATTTTAATTTCCATTCATTCCATTCCAGAAAGGGCTTTGTAAAATTTCCAAGCGAAAGTTGTTTTTGCACTAAATTGACGCCCGGATATTTTTTGTACTTAAACCCCTAAACCAATCTCTTACAGTTCGTTGGTGGGAGCAAATTCGTATGAGAGATTAAAATTCGGTACGGAATAAAATTAATATTTTTTTAAAGAAATTGTTGTTTTCAAGTACGTGTTTAGTTGAAATGTCGAGAAAAGATACATAAGTATAGAAATAAGTGATTGGATATCTTTGTTTAAATAGAATCGTGCTTTAAACAAATGTAAATATAGCACTTGTGAAACGCGAAGCAATTGTTTTTGTAGTTATTTTTTTATTCAATATTAAGTCCATAGTGAATAATATAAAGTGTTTATTTAACATATTGTTAAACAAGTCAATACAGACAGTCAAATGCAACTTACAATTTTTGTAGATGAAATCCAATTAACCGTTCGCCTTTAATTAGTGCCAGGTCGCCTTCCTTTATTTCTGCGTCTGTTTTTCGAACCCATTTTGGACGTTGTTGAAGTCGGGCGAGGTACTCGTTACTCCACTGCTTCCAGAAAGATTGGGCTAGGGTCTGTACTCTCTTCCAGCGCTCTAGGTGGGAAATTTTTTCTAACTCGTATTCAGGTTGGGGCGGTGCAATTAGTGGTTCTCCCACGAGGAAGTGGCCGGGTGTCAAGGTGTTAAGGTCATTAACGTCGTCTGACTGTGGACATAGCGGTCTAGAGCTCAGACACGCGTCTACCTGCGCGAAAAACGTGGTGAGTTCTTCAAAAGTCAAAACCTGGTTTCCAGCTACACACTTAAGGTGAAATTTCACAGACTGCTTCCCATAGACCTCCAAAGTGCCGAGAAGCCGGGGAATAAAATTCCATTTAGTGCCTTCGTTGACCAACACATCTGCCACATTTCTCCAATCCAACTTCGCTTGTTTGAGTTGACCTTGTAACTCATTGTTACTTCCTACTAAGTTTCTACCACAATCGCTGTACAATTTCCCCTCCGAGCCAATCTTCTGAAAGCTGGCAGAAATGCTTGAGTCTTCATATCGGCCATTGCCAATTAATTGCACCATCGGTTTGGCTCTGATTTTAAAACAAATGTTTGCAATCGTGAATGTGGTTTTTGACTGCACTTTTGAGATTAAAAATCCAATACCGTTGGCGTATGTAGGCAATCATTTTTGGATTACCACCGTGAAGTGTTTGTGAGCATCGGCGATAATGTTTCTCGTTAATGTGTGGTTTTTAAGAAGAATTGGGTGCTTCTTATGAAAGGGTAGGGTCGAGTTGGAAAGTGTTCCACCAAATCGTAAGATTCCCTCCGCGTCTCGAAGCAGATTGTACGACGTATATTACTTGGTTTTGTCATGTTCCTCTTCTTTTGCACTAAACTCACTTCCCTTTGCACTAAACATATAACTCTTTTCAGCATCTTTTCCAGTTCCAGCGGTGTTAAAATACCTGAGTACTGTTCCGGGTGTTTGCTTATGTGTCGAAAACGTAAACAATATGCAATTACTCGCAATGAGCTTTGAAGCGTAGAAAATTTTGCTAAAATTTCATTAATAAGAACATTGTTTTCGTTTTCTAGGCAGTGATGGACGTTCAAAAAACGGGCTTCTTGAGAAATACTCAAGCAAGATGGTCGCACAGGGTGGATTGCGTGCCAGTGATGCCGCAGAAATTCGGGCCCATAGTTTGTTGCCGATGATCATTGAGTAAAAGGCTCCGCGCGATGCTATATCTGCTGGGTGTTGCCCCGATGGAATGTGTTTCCATATGGTATTGCTGGTCAATTTCTGGATCTGGGAAACACGATTCGCAATGAAAGTCTTCCATTTTGACGGAGAAGCTCTTATCCAGCATAAAGTGATGACTGGTCCACGCATAGACATCGGCTGCTTCCAACTTCAAGATTTTTTCCGTTTCATGAAGAAGTTTAGCTATCAGTACTGCTCCGCATAGCTCCAACCTAGGTAGTGTGATTGTTTTTAAGGGAGCCACTTTCGTTTTTGAAATTACCAGATGCATGTGTGTTTCGTCGTTTCCATCCAGCACACGTAGGTAAACGGCTGCCGCGTATGCTTTTTCCGACCTCAGTTTTCTTGATGTTTTTGTCAGTGTTGATCCAACGGCGAATCTGGACTCGTTCAAGTACTGATAACTCATTCCGAAAAGCTTCCCATTCCTTTCCCAGTTCAAGTGGAATCGGCTTATCCCATTCTAATCCTCTACCCCAAAGCTGCTGCATAATTATTTTTGCTTGTGCAGGGTGAGGATAAGATGGATCGTTTTGAGACTTCGGCTTACTTCGCCTGCACGACTTGGAAAGAGAAAACATCCACTTGATGCCAAGCGTCTTCACTTCACTTGTTTCAACAAACGGGAATGAGAAGTCTACTGCTCGCTGATCTGCTGGAATATTCTGCAAAACCTCTTCTGAGTTGCTGACTTGCTTGCGTAGTTGGAAACTTCCAGTTTGCAAAAGGTTTCTTACTTCCTGGAGTTTGTGTTGAGTTTCAGCAATAGTATCAGCTCCACTGAAAGTAAACGTATATTTCCTCCATCTTAAGATAATGTCGATAACATTATTAGTTTGTATTTTAGGTCCAAACATCAACTTTTCATTCAAGAAAGAGCCAAAAATTGGTTTAAATGTTGCGTCAAATACCACCCGCAACTTTGTAGTGTTTATGGATTGCTTTACGACGGCGTGATGGGGAATAAAAAAATGAAATGTTGATTTAAGCACCTCATGGGACTCATCAACTGGAGTCATGTGTCCCAGCTCGAGGTACTCAGCCATGCATTTGGCATATTCTCTGTATTGAGTTGTGTTGCTTTGCAGTCGCCTCTCCAACTGCAAGAAACGCCTGACCGCATCTTGTCGTGTTGGGCCTATACTTGAATACTCTCCACCCTTAAAAGCCAGGCTAACTTGGTAACGGCCATCAGGTAAACGTTTTGTATGCTGCTTAAAATGTTCTTCATGCCTTTCGTCTTCTTCTGTTTTATAGGTTCCATAGGGTTCTTCCTCCATCTCCCAAAACTTCTTCATGGTTGTGTTGAGGTCAATGTGGTTCAAGAATGCACGGATTACCTGTGATTTGGATGACGGGACCTTACCTAATAAGATCCATCCCAACTGCGTCCGTTCTGCTATTGGACCTGGGCACTTACTACTCCTCACGACTTCTCCGATGACTACATCTGCATAGATGTCATTACCTTCGCTGGAACGTTAAAGGTCAGATCTGCCAGCTGCAGTCCATTGAGGTAAGACCACTTTTCTGTTAGGTCTTACCTCAATGCCTCAATGAAGGAGCCCAGTTAGTGTCTCTTGTACTAACAAGAGCTTGCACTCGACCTGTAAACTTCGATACTAGGGACGCGATGTTTAGATCGACTATTTTGTTTTTTTCTGCACTGCTGACCACCCCCAACCCACTAATTTGGCTAAGTGTCCATCTCTTCAGGTTCAGGCGTTGCACAGCTGCTTCTGTTATGAAGTAAGCCTCGGAACCAGTGTCTATGAGGGCTCTGAGTGTTACCAAGCCTCCATCAGCTGCCTTCACTTTAACCAAAGCTGTTGACAGGAAGACTTGCGAGTTGGTGTGCGTATGATGAACTCGATAGTTGTAGCTAGTTGATGGCCCATCGATTTCCGTCTGTGGCTGTTCTTGAGTTTTATTCGAATTGTCAGGTACCCTCGGATCGTTTGGTTGTGTGTTGGTTTGAATGCAGTAATTGCTTGGAGTCATAGACCATTTATTTTGTGTTTGCTGTTGGAATTGAGAAAAATTTGGGTTGTGTGGAACAAATTGAGAGGTATTTGGGTTGAAAAATGGGTAATTATTAGTTTGGTTTGACTGATTTTGTGTTTTTGGGTGTAGTAAGGAATTGTGTCGCTGTTTGGAGTAATAACAACATTTCGGACTTAGACATTTATTCTTGAAATGGCTGTAGACCAAACAGACTTTAATATTGAAAACTGTTTGTTTTCGTTGGCCTACATCCATTTCCAAAAATTTTCTACACTCCCTCAATGCATGTTGTCCCTTTTGATCTGCCGGGTGTGAAGAACCTGAGTTGTAGATTCGGTTTTGTAACAATCTTTGCTGTAGAATGCTGCTCAACTGCTTCCAGCGTTCTAAATCTACACTGTAAAAATTAAAAAAATCTTTTATTTTCAGCAATTCTTTGTTGCTGCCTAATTTTTCTACCAACAGCTGTTGAGTTGTTTTTGTTAACTTTTGCAGGATGACAAAAATTAAAATGGTATCCCAATAACCCACTGGTAAATTGTCTAACGAGTGTATAATTTCTTGCGAGGTATCTAAAATGTTCTTAATGTTGACTGCTGATTCACTGCTCACTGTGTTAATTAACACCCTTTTGTGGTCATAACTATCGGTTAGGATTTCCCAAACTCGATTGTAATTGCCTTTGGCAATGGCCAGGTGTTGCAACAGCCTTTCAGCCTCACCACGAACGTTGCACTTCAAATAGTGTAACTTCTGGATTTCCGACAGAGTTGAGTTGGTATGTACCAGAGAAATGAACATATCGTGAAATGATCTAAACGTCTCATAACTACAAGAGAAAGTTAGTTGGGTGATAACAGGAAACCTGAGTTCGGTTATTCTGCCATCACAGTTTTCAGTTGCGCTAACTTTCGGCACTTCTAAGTGCATCTTCAGGTAGTTTATTTTTCCTAGCCTAACTTTATCTGCTTTATTAAAATTTGCCCTATCTTTTTTTATCATCAAGTAAGTAAAAATGCAAAACGTTTATGTACTCGTATATGTACAAATTAATGAATTTAACTTTATAGAGAATAAACGCCTTTAAAACATTGAGGTTCAAGTTAAATCTTTGTTTCGGCTCTGGGGTGTCCTCGACTTTTTCAGGTACAGAAGCCGAAAAAAATGTGCAGCACTCACCTGCGTATTATAATTAACGATGAGGAAATTGGCAGAAATTTGAAAAATGATCAACTCCTGTTTGAATACTTCCTGGAATAAATCCTTGGCTCCTCGATACTATACACTCTACACTCTCAGATATGGTATTCAAAATTGAAATAATTATCTTGAAATTGTTACGGATTTTATTATACACTGTTCGAATGGACCAAAAAATGTCTGTTAATATATTGGGTCGAGTTGGAATGTCCTTCGATTATTTTACTTAAGAGTTTTTTAATTTATAAAATATATTTAAGATATGTAAGGAAATAAAACCACTTGTTTTCTGTTCGGTGTTGTAAGACGTTATAAATTGTTGGTTAAGTTGTATAGGGCTTTAAAATAAGGACTTGACAACTTTTTTTTAAACTAAAACGCAAACCATTTGAGATATTTCAAAAACTTTATTATCGGCTTGAAGTACAATCAAAACATTTATGAATGGAACTCGACTTCGTTCATATGGCCACCGCGGGCACGTTTGCAGCGGTCGAATTGTTGGATACAATTTTCAACAACCCGGCCACACTTTTCGGCAGAAACGGCCGCTATTTGGCGTTCAATGTTGGCTCTGAGCTCTTCCAACGTCGTGGGCGTATTGGCATAAGCCAATGACTTAACGTAGCCCCACAGAAAATAGTCAAGCGGCGTTAAATCGCACGAACGAAGCGTCCAATCAACTGGCCCATTTCTTGAGATAACACACTCACCATACTTACTCTTCAATAAATCGATTGTAGCGTGTGCTGTGTGGCTTGTGGAATCATTCTGTTGAAACCGCATGTCGTCCAAGTCCATATCTTCTAATTCGGGTCAAAAATAATCGGTGATAATGGCGCGATAACGCTGACCATTCACAGTAACGTGACGATCGTTATCGTCGACGAAAAAATATGGCCCAATAACAGCGCCGGCATGCAAACCGCACCAAACAGTTATTTTTTGTGGATGAAGTGGTGATTCATGAAGCACTTGTGGATTTTCCCCCGACCAATAATGCATATTTTGCTTGACATTGAGCCAAAAATGAGCTTCGTCACTGAAGATGATTTTGCGATGAAATTCATCATCTTGGCGCATCTTCTCCAGAACCCAATCGGAGAACGTACGTCGCTTCAAATGGTCCATTGGCTTTAATTCTTGAGCCAGCTTGATCTTGTATGGGTGTAAACCAAGATCCTTACCCAAAATACGCCATAATGTGGTCTGAGCGATGCCCAATTCTTGAGAACTTCGTGGAATTGACTGATTTGGATCGTTTGCTACGGACGCCTGAACGGCATCGATATTTTCAATACTTCGACCAACCCGTTGTCTCACTGACAATGCAACATTACACAACGAATATGTAGACACAGATTTTTGCACTGAACTTGTTATTGCCTGTCTACTAGGGCGAGAGTTACGACCGAAAATTGGAGTTAACGCTCTTAAAGTTGCAGTCACCGACTCCGTATTTTGGTAGAAAATTTTTATAATTTGCAGACGTTGCTCGTTCGTGTATTTTACCATGATGAAAATGTTGAGTTTACTGAATAAATTGACAGTGACAGTTTGATGACTAGTGAAAGAGTGCGTTCACAAATTAACTTCAAAGTTGTCTAGTCCCTATTGGAAAACCCTTTATATGGTATGTTGCTAAACATTTATTCGAAACTTGACACTTGTGTTTAGTTACGTTTCATTTTAGATCAAAGAGTTAACATTATAATAAGTTTTCTTCAATTAAGTTTAATATACAATATATAAACATTTGCTCAAACACGTGGAAAAAACTCAACAAGACCAGTCGATTCTCATCATCTTATAGAGACAAGTTTAGTTTGGCATTCATGACAATTGAGAACGTTTGCTGTTCCATCAAGGTCGGTAACCACGCAACCCACTATCATATGACATAATTAATAGCACACTTGAAAGAATTGTGCGGAATTCACAAGCGAACACCGGAGGCACAATCTTTCAAAAGATTGTGCAACTACTAACGGACGCCGTTGATATTGACATAATTGGCAGAACTCAGCGGGCTATCGCCGGTGTGTTTCTAGTATTAACACGGAAGCTATCGAAATGGAATTAGCGGTAAATGAAGGCTAAAATAAGTACTAAAATAACTGGATTTATGTTTTAACTGTCTTTAAAGGGGGTACAGAAGCAGCAACTGCAAGGCCCAATATTGCAAACGTTGCAATAGTTGTCATCACACGATACTTCATCCAAAAGCTGTGGCGAATAAGACAAGCAATAGTGCATTTAAAGCCAACACTGCACCAAAGGGAGAGCAGGAGATCATCTTGGTGAAATTCATGAAGGAATATGAAGAAGAGGGGCATATGACAAGCATCAGGAGATGTGATGTTTCACCAAATAATCATTTTATCCCACATCACGGGGTGATGAAGCCAGACAGCTCAACTACCAAACTTCGAATGGTGTTCGACGCATCGGCGAGAACAGTCACTGGAATATCATTAAACCAATCCATGATGATCGGACCGACGGTTCAATCCGATCTTTTCTCCATTTTCGTAAAGTTTCGAGTAAACCAATATGCCTTTGCCACCAACATCCAGCAAATGTAGTGGCAAATACTTGTAGACGACAAATAACCACCGCCGAACCGACACGGGCATATAAACTGAACAGGATTACCTATGGAACAGCCGCAGAACCATATCTTGCCACAAGGTGTTTGAAACAGCTAGCTGAGCAGAACAGCATTAAGACTCCAAGAGCAGCTCAAGTCATCAACCAAGAAACGTATGTCCATGACATCTTAACTTTTTCTTTTAAAAGAACTTAACACTCAACTGAGTATGAAGACACTTAAAGTGCCTGAGTACGTGTTAGGTTTTTTGGAAAATGGGATAGAGAGGGAAAGAAAAATATTTGGGCTAATTGGTTATTTCGCTCCGTGGGTGGCATCCAACATTTAATGGGGAGACGAGAATAAAATAAATATACATGTGACGAACGCATATCTTATTGCACTTAGCCACATACGAGAAATCGAAACAAAATACAATAAGTTGCTAAATGCATATCTGAAATGTAGTCATTTGTTTGAGTTTTTGTCACAAAAGAGCATGAAAGGAATCACTAACAAGTATGCGGAGAAAGTTGGCCAAGAGACGGAAGTACTACCAGATCCAATGGACAAACTAGAGTTGTCTTCAACTTCAACGGAGATTTTAGTAACAGGATACTTCATGATCAGCGATGCCAACGAGTATTACCTGATTAAGGCTAACACTGTGCCTGAAAAGATCGGTGAGCAGACAGTTCGAGAGGTGCAATTACAGCAGTCGGTGCTTGGAGTCAATTATATTCTAAAGAGGTATTTCGAATTACCACTATACGATATAAACAAGGCACCAGCTCTCAACGAAACAACATTCATCCTCCGGCCTTCAATATTTCACAGTATTGAGCAGAGTGATGATTGCATTATCCATCAGTTGTATAAGAAGCTATCTTTTAAGCGATGTCCAACCAAGACGCTAAGACTCACGCACACTATGTGGAACTAATTATTAACGCACAGTACATGGATTTTCATTACACCCGAAGAAACTACTGGTTTCTTGAATTGTGGACCAACTCGAGAAGAAGTAATTTTAAATAACACGGGTATTATTCACGTTACTCCGGACTACGTCATCCAATCCAAATTTATACGTTTGGAATCAAAATTAATCAGAGACACGAAAATATGGTGATGCACTTCATCAAATCAATTGCCACTGTAAACACATTACTATCAACGCAGGTTCCGGTTTATTTTACAAATGAAACCGTATTCCTCTCTAAGGATATAATGGAAGTTTTAAATTTCAACTATCACGATCACAACTATCAACCGGCTATATGACCACAACTGGAAGACCATCAAAAAGCATCAGTACTGGACAATTAGGTTTTGTTCAATTTTGCAGCCGCTATTTTTATCATTTGTCTATTGGCTGTAATCCTCAAATAATCGTCCAACTAAGAACTCTTCAAACATTGAATTGAGAGCCCAGAAAAGACCAGTCACCGTTTTGCGATCAATTGGGTAACAAAGTCCGAGGAGGCAAAATGTTGATGAATCAACATAAAACAGTTATTTTCCTTTATTATTCCGTTTTTTTGCTTAGGTTAACAATATTTGTATTTTCCAGTGTGAACATTTTTTTCCGGTATTCTTTAAACTTTCACTTTGTCGTGCTTAGACTAACAAAATTTTTATATAAATTAAGTTTATAACACACCACCTGTTTGAATTATTATGAATTGATTTATTGAATTACTTGAATTATTTTATTTTATTTTCTTTTGCCAAACTGGCAGTACTGTTCCGAATTAATTTTATATATATGATATATCTGGCAATGCCAAAGGACGAACTTGTGAATTTAAAAGCTTTTATTGAATTAATATTTTAAGCTTTCCTTTGAAAAAGCTCTTTTTGAAATGTATATATAGACTCGTGGTAAATTACGATCAGTGTTCAGTACGGTAGAGTTACCTCAGCCTCTGAATGCCTTTCATCCTAATAAAGATTTTTTTTGTTACAGTAACAACGATTTTTTTCTTTCTCTGTCTAGTGGCTGAAATTTTGATTTTGAGGAAAAAAAGACAACAAAAACAAACACGGAAGCCAAAAGAATTACACGATTCGCAAATAACAGCTGAAAGTTATGGCAACTTACACGGAAGATCAAGTAAAGAAGCTGCTTGAAGATCAAGTAAAGAAGCTACTTTTCTTAGGGTCAGCGAACTGGAAGTTTTAGTAACTGCACCAGTCGTTTTGATGGTAAAACAGATCCAATAAAAGTTGAAGAATTCATCGCAAGTATACCATGAGGGTACTTGAGATCAAACTGTACCACATGCAAGGATCTACCAAAAGGTCCACATACAGTATCCTTTAACCTAATAAAAAACTCACTGGGGAATGATTTGCTAACAATAATGTCTCACGGCGAAAAGGGTATTGCATATATAGATACCGCAGCGCGCACTAGTGTAGCTGGTCAATATCTTTTCGAGCATCTTCTCCGAAACAAACACCTTTCCTCGAAATGAGCGCAAGCGTAAGTTTAGCTGATTTAAGCGTAAAACATAGCGAAATCTGTATGACGTCAACCTCAATTGCTATTGGAAGTCGCGTACGCCCAATTTCATCGCATTCCCAAAAGCAAAACAACAACAGAATCCTTATTGGTATAGACTTTTTAGAAGAGAATGGCATTGTCCTAAATCTTGGTCCGATATGTTGGTATTTTGAAAATGAACCAAATAAGCAATACGACTTCTTCGATACCACATACACTATTGTCTCTCCAGCACTGAAAATGGAACAAGAAATATAAAAATATAATGAGTGGTTTAAAGAAATAAAACCAATCTCATCACTACAGAGGACACCAAAAGTCACCATTACACCGGAAAGACAGACTCAACAACATCTTTTGCCGAAACTAGAGCTGCAGTTTACACAGACGGACACAGATGCGTACTTCACTGAAATCCTTTCAATATATATAACACTAAGAGACGACGAAGGATTTGGTCTGAAGGATGTTCTCCTTCTTGAAAATTCCTCAATTTTCGAAGACAAACCGTACTGCATAAAGACAGATGCAAGTATCTATACGATAGGAGCAGCATTGGTACAGGGGGAGAAAGCAGAGGAACATACTATTGAATACGCATCAAGGTTATTGTCAAAGGCAGAACAGAACTATTCAACAACAGAGAGCTTTATTCCTCAAATAACACCCAAGCTGATGGAACTATCGCAAACGCTCCAGAATGCACGCGAAACAACCAAGAAGATGCAAGACCACAATAAGATTTACTTCGATAAGAAAAGAAGACGCCAGCCAGAATTCAAAGTAGGGGATGGTGTTCTTATCACAACTCACGTTCTAAGCCAATCCTCAAAAACCTTTACGTCAAAATTCGTACCACGTCGAGATGGGCCTTACACAATCATTGAAAAACTAGGATCAACTACATTTAAAGTAGCTAACAAGGACGAATTAAAAATACCCCAGTGGGAACCTATCATGTTTCCGCGCTTACTAAATATTCTCCATTTAACGTCATTGAAGGACCAGTAAGACGACTACGCAGAAGGGGAAGACCGAAGAAGGGACTCTGAATCCTGTCTCATCATCGGGACGATTGGAGTTCCAGAGGGAGAGACTATAACGCGCCACCTGTTTGAAATATTATGAATTGATTTATTGAATTACTTGAATTATTTTCTTTTGCCAAACTGGCAGTACTGTTCCGAATTAATTTTATATATATGATATATCTCTCAATGCCAAAGAACAAACTTGTGAATGTGAAAGCTTTTATTGCATTAATATTGTAATCTTTCCTTTGAAAAAGCTCTTTTCGAAATGCATATAAACTCGTGGCAAATTACGACCAGTGTGCAGTACGGTAGAGTTACCTTAGCCTCTGCACGCCTTTCAGCCTAATAAAGATTTTTTTGTTACGGCAATAACGATTTTTTTCTTTTCTCCATTTATTTGAATATTTTTTGCTTCAAAATCCAAAATTTTACGTCGAACACCGCGACCTACCTTCGTTTAGCTCTACGAGTTGAAATAAAGTTACTTAGTTCAGTCTTGTTATTTAATCGAACCAAGTCTTTTTACTACCTAATGTGAGGCTGCATTAGGCGATTGAATAAAAAATATAAAAGTTCTAAATAGTAGAATTTACAGGTCCCATACGTGCATTCTAAGTTAGACATAATACTTAGTCTATGTCTTTCGATGTTTCGTACAGTCTATTTTTACTTTTATTTTTATAGTTATTAGAACTAAAACTAAGAAAATAAATTTTAAGTAAACGAACTTAAAAACTAAAACTGGACTTTTTTGTTATAATATAAAACTCAAAGCTAAACATATAAAATACATAAAAATAAGTCTTAACCTACTTAAACTATCTTACTCCGTTATTCATAAGCAGTGCTTCCCTAAGTAAGACATCAATACTGTGCAGAAAATGAATTTTCTCAGTGCGTTCCACTGCGCTAATTACTGCTCTGTGATTCATCCATTTACCAAGTTACCAAGTGTTACCAACTTAACGATGTAGTTTGACAGAAGAGCGAAATAAATAAATAACATATAAATAATTTAAAATTTGAAAATTAAATATTTTATTAAAAATCTAAAATTAAATATAAAAAAAATTTTGTTTTGCCATGTGGTAAGTGAAATTTTACAAATGTTAGTCTGTAAATAATCCTAAATGCTAATTTTAAAGTAGCGATGTTTAAAGTAGCTAGCAACCTTCCTTAGTTGCGCGTTCATTTTAACGAACGCACAGTGCGCTTTGACACTTAAGTAATGTTTGTGAATTGAATTCACAGACTATGAGACCTCATAGTAACGTTTGTGAATACGGGTGTTATTGTACTTATGATAAAACTATAATATGTGTATGTTTTTTTTATAGTCACCCCTTGTTTTAGAAAAAGAAGTTCTCATCTCGTTTGCTCTTTTTTATTTTTTTTTGCCAACCTACTGAACAGGAGACGCTCTGCAGCTGTTAGAGCGGAGCTGTTAGTCTGTCCTGGATCACACCTTTCATATCCAGGTAGAGAAATGCTTCTGGGGGAACAAAGCCGTAAACGCGTACTCTTTTATGGTACATATAATTGGGGTAGTAAGCCCCGGAGATCAGGTTGTTCGACGAGGTCATCAGTCTTGCAATGTGCCTTCGAGTCAACTGAATAACAAAATTGTCCAATCTTATTAGGTTCACCCTATTATACCAAACCTCATTAGGATAACATTTTATGTACCCAGACTCTGGTGTCCTGTATAAGCGAAGTCGAGCCCTAAGGTAAGACGTCTCAAACACATTAATCTTTTCCAATAAACTTGCTCTCACGTTGAACCACACTGGACATCCAAATACAAGCATAGGCGGATATGGGTCAGGTAGCATAGCAGATCACCTTCACACTCGCATCGAGTTGGCTGCTTTAAAACAGTATCTTTGTAAAGGCAAAAGCCCTGACGAGACCAACATCTAAATGTTCGTTAAAATATAGATATTGATCTAGCCAGATCCCAAGGTATCTGACTACAATTCGACAAGCAAGTGACTGTTTCCATGTTGTTCCGCCATTGAAAACTTCCGCCAATTCTTTCTGATGCCGCTAGAGGCCCCAGACAAAGCCGACCTAAACTAATGGTTTCCGATTTCTGAAAGTTGATTTTCAACTTCCAGTCATCGCAATATCGCTGCAAAAGTATATAAATGACATCTATCTTTGGACCCGACATGTACGCGATTAAGTCGTCTGCGTACGCTATGGCATGGTGAAGTGAATCTATCAGATCACTTGTGTAAATGTTGAATAAGATAGGCGAATTTACCGTACCTTGTTGCAGACCATATTTAAGGTTAAATGTTCCTGCAGAAGTCATATGGCCATTCTTCACGACAAACCGTCTATCTGTTAACATATTCTAAAGAATATACAGCAGTGGTTTACCAATGCTCAACTGCTCAGCTTGAAAAAGAGCCCCTCTAAGATTACGCTATCGAAGGCTTTTTCCAAGTCAATCAGGCAGGCACCGTGCACTGGTTCTTGGCTTTGTTCCATTGGATATCAGAGACCAGTTTAAACGCGGCATAAATGCCATCATGCCCCGCTTTGAAACCCAATTGATTATCCGGAACTATATCATGTTTATCAGGACTCTATTAATCACTTTTTCGGAAACCTTACTGATGTCTGTAAAATGACTGATCGACCGGAGATTCGCCGGATTGGATGTGTCTTTATCGCTTTTGCGGATGTATGGGATCTAAAACCGCAGTTTTCCAATGCGTTGGATAATGGGCATTATTCATTGCATTATTAAACAGGGTGGTACAAATGTCTACCGCTTCTAGTGAGAGATATCGAAGCACAATGTTCGGTATTTCATCGGTGAACCTGAGCTCTCGAATCGCCAGTTCACTATTTCATTTCGAAGGTAGAAATTATGCGCAAGGACTCGATTTTCCAGGCCGTGGTTCGGGCCCATGTTATCATTCGCCTTGTACACTTCGTGGAAAGTCACTCCTATAGCCTCTACCGTTTCCTGCAGATCCTCGATAACAAAGAAGTTATTATCATCAACGGCCTCATTTGGATCGGTGCCTGCTGCTATATAGTAAGTGTGTGCTCGTTGTCCGTCGTTCAGACGATATTAAGACACGAAAGGTCGATTTGGTATTTCATCCGAAATATTTTATTTATTTGCGGGAACATATTCGAGTTGCTGGTGTTTACAGCCCGAATTTTGTGTTTTCAAACAAACTTACAAAATTTTTGTAATTTTCTTGTATTAATGTTTGGGGGTTTTTGATCGACGACTTAAATGTCGTGATCTCCGGATTATGTATGTCAGTAAAGCGTCTGTACAAGGTTTTCAGCCTTGACAGCAGCATACTTTTATGTCGGTGCAGTGCGTCAATAGTTGCGTGGCGGAATAAGTCTTCGTCGTCAGTGTGTTGATACCGAGGTATCGTTTTGTCCATTAGTTATTATTATTATTATTATTATTATTATTATTATTATTATTATTATTATTATTATTATTATTATTATCATTATTATTATTATTATTATTATTATTATTATTATTATTATTATTATTATTATTATTATTATTATTATTATTATTATTATTATTATTATTATTATTATTATTATTATTATTATTATTATTATTATTATTATTATTATTATTATTATTATTATTATTATTATTATTATTATTATTATTATTATTATTATTATTATTATTATTATTATTATTATTATTATTATTATTATTATTATTATTATTATTATTATTATTATTATTATTATTATTATCATTATCATTATAATCAGCTGTTATCTCACACCGAGCGACGCTATTGCCGACTTTCAAGCAAAGATGGACGCCATAGAGGACTGTGCGATTCACACAAACCGGCATCTGATCATAGCCGGAGATTTTAAGGCTAGCGCCATTGAATGGGGTATGCAGACGACGAACTCGAGAGGACGAAGAGTTTTAGACATGGCAGCCAGGCTAGGCCTTATCGTCGCTAACTCAGGAACTGCAACTACCTTCAGAAGACCAGGGTGCGCCGACACTACCCCTGACATAACGCTTCTATCGGAGACCTATGCGAGCCAGCTACAGCAATGGACAGTACTCGAAGACTATACTGGCAGCGACCACCAGTACATGACTTACCTCGTCGGAGCAGCAAACAAAACAAGAGCTAGAGAAATCAAGGGAACGCGAAAGTGGAATGCCTCGAAGTTAAGCTCCGAAATACTCCTCACACAGATGGACGCTAACCTGCCGGAATACCACGCAAACAGCTCGGCTAGAGTCAAAGTGGAAAAGACTCTCAAAAGCATCAAGACAGCATGTAAAGCAGCCATGCCGCGCATAAAACACACTCATCCCAAGACAGCTGCCTACTGGTAGACAGATGAAATACGCGCTTTAAGACAGACATGCCTTCACAACATACGGAAATACACAAGGGCCAGAAGAAGTAGTATTGCAACAGAAGAGCAGGGAGAGTATAAAAAGTCAAAACAGGAACTAAAACTCGCCATTATAAGAAGCAAGAAAGAAAAATGGGAAGAACTCCGGCGCGATATAAACCAAAATCCATGGGGCCTAGCATACAAAATAGTGATGAGAAAACTCGGCGTGAAAAATGCAGTTCCGGAGCTTAGAGCACACGCTATGAAGAACATAGTAAACACCCACTTCCCGAACCACGAAATAAGAACCGATCAAACAAGGAGTGCACCAGAGGGCCCGACGCCACTGTTCACGCAGGAAGAATTGAGCGCAGCAGCCGGCACGCTAATATGCAATAAGGCTCCAGGCCCAGACGGAATCCCATCAGAGGTACTCAAACTAATAGCTGCTGAGCGCCCACAAGTTCTACTAAACATGTACAATGCATGCCTGGCATAGGGGGTGTTTCCAGAAGTTTGGAAAAGACAAAGGCTAGTCTTAATCAGCAAAGGCAAGGGAGACCCAGAGACACTATCGGCATACAGACCTCTATGTATGCTCGACACAGCAGGGAAACTGCTGGAAAAAATGCTAAAGCCACGCATTACAGCTGCAGTAAAGAACGCTGGAGACCTTTCGGAAAGGCAGCACGGATTTAGGCCAGGTAGATCCACTATCGGAGCCATCGAAGATGTCATAAGAAGTGTAGAATCATCGCGACGGATAAACCACTTCTCGAGGCCTATAGTGCTCCTCGCCACAATCGATGTCAAAAACGCTTTTAACAGTGCAAAATGGGAAAATATGGTCGAAGCCCTCGAAACACGCTTTAAAGCGCCTGCCTACCTAATGAATATGGTACGCAGCTACCTGATAGACCGGGAGCTAATCTATGACACAACCGAAGGCCAACAGAAGAAGAAAATCACCTCTGGAGCAGCACAAGGCTCAATCCTTGGCCCTGATTTGTGGAATGTAAGCTACGATGGAATCTTAAACATCAGTATGCCTGAAGACTGCTATTTAGTAGGGTACGCTGACGATATTGCAGCTGTGATCAGCGCACGCGACATGGACACGGTGAGGCGAAAACTTACGCAAGTGATGCTGAGGACACAAACGTGGCTTGACTTGCACGGACTTAGTCTGGCCGCGGAGAAAACGGAACTCATCTTCCTCACTAGAAAACACATACCGCTAGAAGTAGATATGCAGGTACATTCAGAAACCATTCGCACGAAGAAAGTGATAAAATACTTAGGTATTAGGATTGACAACAAGTTGACCTACTGGTCGCAAATTAAACACGCCATTGAGAAATCAGCCAAGATAACGGCATCGTTATCGAGACTAATGGCAAACATCGGAGGGCCTCTATCCAGCAGAAGGAAGCTGCTAATGGACACAACACAGTCAATCCTACTATATGGGAGCGAAGTGTGGGCGCCAACCCTGAGTATGGAAAACAGGCGCACAGCTCTAGCCAGAGTACAGAGGACTGCAGCCCTAAGGGTGGCGTCAGCATACCGCACAGTATCGGAGGCAGCGATTCTGGTGATAAGTGGAACTATGCCAATAGATCTACTAGCAGATGAAAGAAGGAAACTGTGGTTACAGAAAAATGATGCGTCAGACACCCACACACGGCAGGAAACTAAAATAGAAACAATTCAGCGATGGCAGGACCACTGGTCCACAGAATCCAAAGGTAGATGGACGGCAAAGCTAATCCCAGATCTAAAAAAAATGGTACAATAGACGCTTTGGCGAGATAAACTATTATATAACGCAGATGCTCTCTGGACACGGGTACTTTCGTAAATACCTCTTCAATATGGGGAAGGCCGAATGCTCCAAATGTATCTACTGCGACGAGCCCACAGACGATGCGAACCACACCTTCTTCTGGTGTAGAAGATGGCAAGAAGCACGGAGACGCATAGAAGAAAGACTGGGCCAACTCTCAGCGAAAAACATCGTCGAGAAAATGTTAAGCACCGAAGAAAATTGGCAGTGCATTGCTTCGTTCGTAGAATATGTACTACGACGGAAAAAGTGGGACCTGGACGCAGGAGCAACGTTGGACGCGCAGTAATTGCGAAAAGGAACGCCACCCCGAAGAAATGTCACACTCGACGGTCCCGGGGTGGGAGACGGTTCCACAAGGGAGGGGATGTTTTTAGTGCATGAGAGCGGCACATACCATCGATGTGACGACATCGTTGATGATGCAGTTTATGCATTTTTTACCCCTTCGCCCGCATAAACAAAAAAAAAAAATTATTATTATTATTATGGGGGCAAAAGGCACACGTGGCTACATGAAGTTTCCAGCTAGCATGAGCAGCGGGTTCCTAATGTCCGACTCTCACCTCCACGATCCGGTGCCCCCTGGACACCCGAGCAACCCATTGTGAGACGCAGTAACCAACCTGTGTGGATCGTGGGTCGGGGCCAACGAGAGCGGGAGACCTCATTGGAATAGATACCTGATGAGGGTTATGAAACTGATGACGACCTGGAATACGAAACCGGTACACGATCTCGATGAAACATTTGGAATAGATTGCCGAGAGCTGGTGGATGCAGTATTCTGTTACCTTAATAACCAAGAGTGACATCTTGGAGAAACGGCTTTCAGGCTAATGCTGCATCCGCCCCCGTCCCATTAAAACTGTGGCTAGGCTTTGAGTACGTTCCGAGTCCGTCGCCGTTAAGTTGGTGGTACAGGTTCAGTTGAGAATAACTCCTGGTTTTGCGCTTAGATCCCGGCTCTGAACATAGACTCTCATAAGGACCTATGTCAACCCTTGCGTGGCCTCCCTGCTTGCATAGATAACCACGGAGATTATTCGAAGCGACTGTACAACGGTACGAGGATAGCGGCTCAAAGCGGGGACCCAATAGAAAAAAAGAAGAAGATCAAAACACCACCAAAACATAAACAAACACCAAACAAACAACAACAAAAGCAAACACAGAGCTCTGTAGAATACGCTGAAATCTTCAGAGGAAGAAGAAAGGTCAGTCGATTGCCAGTAGCAGCAGCTACGACTACAGGCGTAGCAAAACCGAGCGAACCGCCAAAAGAGTTAGCGAACGCTTTTATACCCGCTCTTGCCGAAGATCCCACCTTTGAAGTACCCAAGAAGTGCGATCAAGACAAGGAAATCACGCACGCGCCTGGAACTCCTACAAACGTAGACATCTCCCCACGGCAGCAGTTTATAGATAAGATGAGAACTGCAGAGCATGAGACTCTAAACAAATGCAAAGCAGTAATACAGAAAATGAAGGTGGCCATGGCAAGGCAAAAAAACGTTAGCATGGACGTAAAAAATCGCATCTCCGAGCTTGACGAACTTTTTGACGTAATAGAGGATTATAGGCGGAACTGGATCACGTCAGAAAAACAGATTAGGCGCGAAAAGCCACCACTGGGTAACACAAAACACAAACTAAACGCAGTAACAGTTGATACACCAACAACTCCGAAAAACAAAAGGGTGGCAACTAGCCTTGCAGAAAAAATGGCGGAAAAGAAACAAGAAACGTGGTATACAGTCACGCGTAAAAAACCTCGAACACACGAAGCACAGGCAAATGAGAATCCCTCGAAAACAGTTCAACGACGAGAACCAAAAGAGAAACCGCCGCGTAACAAGAGAGAGCATACAGAAGCGGTCTTGGTAAGACCAGGAAATGGCCACAGTTACGCAGATGTGCTCAAAAACCTCCGACAAAAGGTCAAGCCTGAGGCAGCCGAAGTGGTGATCCGCTCAATACGGAAAACAAAGGCAGGAGCTATTCTCTTAGAAATTCAAAAAGGAGGCAAAAAGGCCGAATTCTGCAATGCCATCAAGAGTACACTCAAAGATGCGGGAACAGTTACAGAACTGAAACAAAAGGCCACCATTGAAATCCGAGACCTAGACGCACTCTCAGACAAGGATGAAGTAGCAACGGCTGTAAAGGCGGCTCTCCAAAATAACGATGAAGATCTTAGTGTCACCATAACACGAACCGTTAGCAGAGAACAACGGCGGGCATACGTTACGTTGAGCATCGAAGGAGCATCGTTTATACATAAATCACAACGCCTGCGGATAGGATGGACCATGTGCAGAGTGAGGCAACTAGAAGATATCAAACGTTGCTACAGGTGCTTCGGCGCTGGTCACCTACAATACGACTGCAAGGGGCCAGACAGAAAAGGACAAGGAATATGCATACGATGCGGAGAAAGCGGACACAAAAAGAAGGAATGTGAAAAGCCCGCAAAATGCTGCCTATGTCTGCATGAGGGACATGCATCGGTCGATCACCTGCCGGGCTCCCGCAGATGTAAAGCTTATATTAAATGAAGTTCCTTCAAGCTAACCTGCACAGGAGTAGAACGGCCGATGCTCTCCTTTCCCAGCTTGTCCTCGAACATCAGATTGACTTCGTCATCATCAGCGAGCAGTACACGAAAAGAGACAGTGGTACATGGCTAGAAGACACAACGGCAACAGCAGCAATCTGGGTACCAAGCACAGCGAGTACAACACTAACCTACAGTGGCTCAGGAACAGGTTACACTTATGCACACACTAAAGGCGTTACAGTCGTTAGCTGCTACCTAACGCCGAGCGAAAACGTCCAGGATTTCCAAGATAAGCTGGATGCAATTGAAAACAAAATACTCCAGCTCGAAGGCGTGTTCATTGTAGCAGGAGACTTTAACTCCAGAGCCGTGGAATGGGGGATGCCAACAACAAACTCTAAAGGACGGAGAGTACTTGATATGGCTGCAAGACTTGGGCTCATCGTTGCAAATACTGGAAGCGTACCGACTTTCAGAAGACCCGGATGCGAGGGTACCATCCCCGACATCACAATGGTCTCGGAGAGAATAGGCGGCAAAATTAAAAAATGGAAAGTGCTGGAGGAATATACTGGGAGTGACCACCAGTACATCTCTTTCGAGATGAATACAGATAACACACCGCACGAAACACGAAATACTAAAGTCAGGAAATGGAACGTCGCGAAACTGAACGTAGAAGCGTTGATAACTACACTCGACAGAACCAGGCTCACGACTGACAGCCCATATGACTCCAGGACAGTGGTCACACAAGTCATGCAAGCTATAAGACAAGCCTGCAACGCAGCCATGCCCAAGGAATACCAAAACAGAAGGAAAAGACGAGCTGTTTACTGGTGAAATGGCGAAATCGCGCAACTCAGACGAAACTGCCTGCGCTGCAGACGCAGACTTACAAAAGCGAAACGGAGGGGCGAGGCAGCCAACGAAAACCAAGAGTATAAACGAGCAAAAAAGGAGTTAAAAACTGCCATCTGCAAAAGCAAGAGAAAGAAATGGGAAGAGCTCTGCCAGGATATCAACCGCAATCCATGGGGCCTGGGATATAAAGTGGCTATGAGAAAACTTGAAAATAAGTTACCAGCCCAAGAACTAGACGTTGAAACAATGGAACATATAGTCACGACGCTTTTCCCAACTCACGAAGCGAGGACTGTCGAACGCGATAGCACAGGACCAGAGGAAGTTATAGAACCTTTCACGGAGACAAAAATCAGAGCAGCAGCAAGGTTGCTCAGGAACAGAAAAGTTCCCGGTCTAGATGGCATTCCAGCGGAGGTTCTGAAGGAGATAGCTGAAAAACGTCCCCATTTTTTACTCAGGATGTACAACTCATGCCTCAGTGGGGGAGTCTTCCCAGAAACTTGGAAGAGGCAGCGCCTGATTCTTATAAGCAAAGGAAAAGGAAACCCGGAAAGCCCATCTGCATACCGACCGCTCTGCATGCTCGACACAGCGGGGAAGTTATTGGAAAGATTGATTAAGCCTCGTCTAAACTCCGCCATAGAGGCATCCGGAGGACTAAGCCCAAAGCAGCATGGTTTTAGATTAGGTAAATCTACGGCTGGCGCTATAGAAGAAGTAATCAGAGCAGCACCACTCTAGACCTTTTGTTCTTCTTGCGACCCTAGACGTCAAAAATGCCTTTAATAGCCTCAGATGGAAGGATATAGTCGAAGCTCTGGAACGCAGGCCCCAAATGCCTACGTACCTGAAGAAAATAATAAATAGCTACCTGAGCAACCGGGTACTGGAATATAAGACTAAATCGGGGACAAGAACAAGACAAATCACGGCAGGAGCAGCGCAGGGATCTATATTGGGCCCTGATCTGTGGAATATAACCTATGACGAGATATTACACATAGAGATGCCAGACGATGTCTTCCTAGTAGGATACGCAGATGATATAGCCGCAGTCATCACAGCACGAACCACGGAAGCAGTGCGACGCAAGCTCACCCAAGTAATGCTAAGAACTCAAGCATGGCTAAACTCACATGGACTACATCTTGCAACACAGAAAACCGAGCTATTACTCTTTACACGAAGACAGACGCCCACAGAACTGGAGATGCGAATAAATGAAGAAGCAATAATGACGCAAAAATCCATAAAATATTTAGGCATCAGGCTAGACAGCAAAATTACATTCGGGACGCAACTGCAATACGCAGCGATGGTGTTTTTTTGAGGTTCTGCAGTACTTGAGAGGCTGTGCCTTTCTGTGTTGTTTATTTGGAAAAAAGCAAAGGAGTGAAAGGAAAAATGGTGGAATTGTTGGCAAATTTGTTTCTCTCTTTACGTACATACATATACAGGGTGTCCCAAAAGTCAACGTCAAGCCGGAAACGGGTAATAGGTCAAGTGATATCGGTTATCACAAAATTATAAAAAAAAATCTAAGTCAAGTACTTTTAAAATTATTGGCACTCAAAAAAAATTTGAGAAATCTGACGATCTTTCAAGTACTGTGATCGCAAAAGTTTACTTTTCTTAAATTTTTTTTGTTACGTTACCCTGAGTAATTCTTCTGTAAATTACTGTCCAAAATTGAAACATATCTATATCGGTTTCATCCAAGTTGAACTGAATGTACTGACAAAAAAATGTACTATGCCATTTTAGCAAGTAACTTTAAAAGATCTCGTATTTGGTCTGGATTTTAAAATGGTATGACACTTGCTAGACTAACGCTTAATTGAGAACAAAAAAATATTTTGATAACGAAACCCGATTCATAGTTAATTCTTTTTAGTAAGTTAAAATGAGTACCAAGTGTGAGCGAGACAGACAGTGACGCCGTGATTGAGACGGAAAAACACGCCGTTTCGACTAGTGTGAATGAAACAGATAGAAATGCCACCCTTGTCATTTCATTTAATTTTTTTCCGATCACAGAGCACACAGTACACTACGTTCTCTTTGTATATACTCTCAGCATCGCATTATACAACTGTTGTTTGTCCATCTACCGATCTTGAATCTTACAACAAATGTTCAAACTGTTTGCCTCCAGCGGCAATGCAAGCTCTACATTTTCTTACAAATGACCTGGTATTAAGACGGGCATATCTTCTGGAGTTGATGTCTTCAATGGCTTCTGCAATTTTTTGGCGCGGCTCGTTTACATAGAATACATATTTTCGTTTACTACTCCCCAGTAAAAAAAATTGAATGGATTTAAATCAGGTGAACGGGCTGGCCACGAAATTGTACCAGACCGCCCTATCCACCTGTTGGAGTATTCCCGATAGAGGAACTCTCGTATTGTGCGAGCATAATGCGCTGGGCAGCCATCCTGTTTATACCACATGCATCCATAAATATTAAGTGGCAATTTGGTAACTGGTTCCCCAAAAAATCTAAACAAACCCCCGCATTCAAATTCCGCTGCAGCTCGAATGGTAAAACGGTACTGTGATCTCTCTTACTGCATCAAATGTGGATTTTCTACGTGCCACTCGTGTAAATTGTGGAGGATCATGTAACCATCCCTTTTCAAAGTTGATTCATCCGACCATAGAATTTTTTCGAAGAATTGTAAGGAGTCAGTTGGCCACGGAGGCATCCATGATGCAGGAGTAGATGGCAGTGGCACGCTCGCGGTTGTTCGGCTCTAGCTCGTCGGATTGGGTTGGTTCTTTAGTTTAGTTTTAGTTTTAGTTTTAAACGCATTTTATTTTCTAATCAATAACTCTTACATACTAACAAAAAATGCTTAAATGCTAGCTTAAAATTACTTAACAAACTTATACTTAACAAACTTAAATCAAGGGGTGGCCGTGGTGTAGTGGTAGTAGCAGACGCTTCTCACTCGGAGGGTCCAGGTTCGAATCCTGCCCATGGCAAAATCAGTTTTTCATTGTATATTTGAAACTCAGACAAAAAAATTCTGCGTGTGAAGGCATAACACTGACATGTAGATTTGGCTGTTATAAGAGTTTCAAGCAATGAAAAAAATACTGGGAATTATACTCGAATCACTCTGAGTGAAGCAAAACTCTCCGTCCTATTCGGACTCCCACCCCTGGAGAGCAAACATAGAAACCAAACACACCTGAGTTTCAAGCCACTACACAAACAATTTTCCTTTCTCCTCCTTCTGTCTTTCCGCCCGCGCCCTGGCAACAGTAAAAGGGTATCCAACCCCTTAGGCGCGCGTAAATTATAAAAAAAAAAAAAAAAAAAAAAATACTAACTTACTGGCCCCACACAGGCACTCTAAGCTACTCTAAATTCTTATACTATGTCTTTCGACTTTATTAACATTTTCTTTGTGGATATTTATTTACTATACTTAAAGCTAAGAAAAAATATTGTTAACAAAAAACTTAGCCTATGGATGTAATTTTTTATTTTTTTATAAAAACTTAATATCTAACTTAAAATAAACCTTAGTCTACTTAACCTATATACACAATACACACATACAGACATAAAGACATTATGCACAATAATATACATATACTAGTATATACCTTTATATATACCAGTATATGTATATATTTCTTAAATGCTAACCTAAACCTATGTAAGCTGGCCATCGCTATTTACTGGGCAAATAGATTGGTCAGCTCTGCCTCATTAGTGAGGCTGGTCCGTAATTGACGGAAACGACGACGAAGCATCTTCTCCATCATTCAACCACCAGAAATGCTGGTGCTGCCGAACGACATCCCTCTTATCGCGATTCCCCACCGCTCTACTGAACCTGAGTCGATCCACACTGCCATGTGCGACGTCTCTGTTGTAGTTGAGTCGCCTGTCCCCAGCTGTCCGAGCGACATGGAAGATTAACGGGACCGCTGATATATCCTGGATCAACCCTTTCTGATCTAGGTAGAGGAATGCTTCCGGTGGAACGAAGCCGTCAGATCGCACACTCTCGTGGTAAAGGTAATTGGGGTAGTAAGCCCCAGATATCAGGTTATTCATCGAGGTCATTGCTCTTGCAATGTGCCTTCGAGTCAGCTTAATTACGAAGTTGTCCACTCGTATTAGGTTTGCCCTATTGTAAAGGACCTCATTAGGATAAAATTTCTTGTACTCCGACTCTGGTGTTCTGTACAAGCGAAGACAAGCCCTAAGGCAAGCCCTCTCAAACACCCGAATCTTTTCCATTAAGCTTGCTCGTACATTGAACCACACGGGACAACCAAATACCAGCATGGGCCTAATAAGGGCCATGTAGCAGATTACCTTTACCCTCACATCGAGTTGGCTGCTAGCTCTTGCCAGAGCAGCATCTACATTTTTGCCAAAATACAGAAACTGATCTAGCCAGATCCCAAGGTATCTGACTACATTTCGACAGGCAAGAGGCTGTCCGTGTTGTCCAATAATCGAGAACTTTCTCCAATTTTTTCTGGTATCCCTAGAGGCTCTAGACAACGGCGTCCTAAAGAGAATGGTTTCCGACTTCTGAAAGTTGATTTTCAACTTCCAGTCATCGCAAAATCGTCTTATCTTATCGAAGTCACGCTGCAAGAGAGTATTAATGACCTCGATTTTTGGACCTGTTCTGTACGCTACCACATCGTCTGCGTACGCAATAGTATGGGGAAGTGAACCTATCAAGTCGCTTGTATAAATGTTAAATAGGATCGGCGAATTGACCGCGCCTTGCTGAAGACCATTTTTAATTTGAAATATTCCAACAGAAGTCACATCGCCATTTTTCACGATGAACTGTCTGTTGGTTAGCATATTATAAAGAATGTACAAGAGAGGTTTGTTGATCCCCAGCCTAGTCAGCTTATAGAAAAGACCCTCTAACCATACGGTGTCGAAGGCCTTCTCCAAGTCAACCAGTGCACTGTTTCTTGCCTTTGTTCCATTGGATATCGGACACCAGTTTAGATGCGGCATGTGAGATATCATGTCCCGCCTTAAAACCGAATTGATTATCCGGAACTATATGTTTGTCCTCAACCCACCTAGACAGAGCTCTATTGATTACCCTTTCAAAAACCTTACTGATATTCGGAAGGAGACTTATCGACCGGAGATTCGCCGGATTGGATATATCCTTTCCCTTTTTGGGGATAGGTTGAACCACCGCCGTTTTCCAATGCGCTGGATAATGTGCATTATTCATTGCATTATTAAACAGGGTGGTGTAAATGTCCACCGCTTCTAGAGGAAGATGTCGAAGCACGATGTTTGGAATACCATCGGTCCCCACTGACTTCTTAGCCCTGATTGTGTCGAAGATCTCACGGAGTTTTTGCTTCGAAATGAACGGGGGTAGGTCACCCTCTCTGGCAATGACATTACTGGCCATATTTTCGTCGCTAAACCGGGTGAAACCAGAGCCCTCGGATCGCCAGCTCCCTATTTCATTTCGAATGCAGAAGTCGTGCACCAAGACGCGACTGTCCAGGTCGCAATTAGGGCCAATGGTATCAATGGCCTTGTATACTTCCTGGAAAGTCGCCCCTATGGTCTCAACCTTCTCCTGCGGATCCTCGATCACAAAGAAGTCGTCATCGTCAGCGGCTTCATTTGGATCAATACCTGCTATTGTCAGTAACCGTTCGTTTTCTGTTGTCCGGGCTATTTTAAGACACTGAAGGTCGTTTTGTTTTTTTCTCCGAAATAGTTTATTGATTTGCGGAAACATGTTCGGGTTGCTGGTGTTTACAGCCCGAACCGAAAGATGTCTACTTTTCTGTCGGTGCAGTGCGTCAATAGTAGGATTGCGGAACAGGTCTTCGTTAGTTGTACGTCGATACCGCGGTATTGTAGTGTCCATAGTTTGTTTAATTGTCTCGTCCATCTGTTTTAGGTAATTGTCGATCTCCTCGTTTGACAAATTCCTGGGTGGGTGGAGCGTGTTCGAGGAGAGCGCTCTGTTCAAGGTTGCGGAGAGGCGCGTCCATCGAGTCTTACTGTAGTTGTAAGAATATCTTTGGACAAACTCCTCCAATTCCGCAATTTCGTTGCGAACTGTAATTTCGGTGCTAAAACCGCAATGGTCGCTGTCATACACGAATGTGCGCAGACAGTTTAGCGTTTGTAAATTCGTACCTGTCAGTCGTATACGTTCGTCGTACAGCAGTAGATCCAAATAAGACCCGCCTCTGGGAAACGACGGGTTATCCGTCGCTTTAAGATCGAGTCTGTACATGACATCGTGCTGACCCCACCAATCGAGTAGTAGGTTCCCTCTAGTATTTGGCAAATTATTTCCCCAATCTCTGTGTCTAGCGTTGAAATCCCCGCCGATTATAAAATAATTCTCCCCCGATTCCAGCCTCAGAAGTCGAAAAAGCGTGTCGAGCTCTGTAATAAATAGGGCGGATTGTGAAGCCTCAGGTGCATAAACAGAGGCCAAGTACAGCCGCTTTCCACTGCGAAGCGGGATGTAAATGACAACTGCCTCCAACACCCGGAACCTGCGCAACACTCCCTTGTACACTCTGTGAAATTTTATACCTTCTTTAATGAAGATCGCGACACCACCTCCACGTTTGGATCTGGGCCGGTTTCTTCTTCTAACAATATAATTATTGTACTCCAGTTTGTGATTATCGGTTAGCTTGGTTTCGCTAGCGAAAAGCACATCAGGAGTTTGGTCTTGTAGCAATTTAAACATCGCGGCTCTTCGTTCGATCCTAATCAGTGAATTAACATTCACCGCAAGGACCTTCAAAGTTTGCTCCACCATGTGCGTACCCATTACGACATGTGTTGCGTTAGGCCCGGCAGCAGCGCGTAAATCTGGTCCACCCGCTTGGCCTGTTCTTGCACCTGCTTTTGCAGCTGAGCCATCTGCCCTTGGATTGCGAGCAAGATGGCTAGCATGTTAGGTGCAGCTTCCGTTGTTCTCGGCATTGGCGCCGGAGAAGCAACAGTCGCTTGCTGTACCGTAGCCCCCCTACCTGACGCCATTTGGGCGTAGGAAATTTGGGACGTGACGGCTGGTGTTTGAAATCTAAGAGGTGAACATTTGACCTCCACCTTCTGCTGCCGAGCCAGTTTTGCTTTCTTAATGTCCGCGAACTTAGGACAACCCCGATAGTTTGCGGTGTGTCCCATGTTTCCACATAACACGCACGAGGGCTTCGATCTATCGGATGCTCCGTCAACACCCAGAGGACACTCCTCGGAACTGTGGTTCTTAGCGCACTTCACGCATCGAGGCTGCATTTGGCAGTTCGACGCGGCGTGCCCGAACCTTTGGCAGCGAACGCATTGTATAACGCCTTCGCTCCTTTTTAGTTTTTCCCAGTGAACCACCTGGTAGTCTAGGACATTGATACTCCTTAGACTATCCAGACGGCTTTCGGGACTGAGCTGCACCAGGAAGAACGGCAGACTCCGTTTCTCCCGCCTGGCTCTAGCTGTGGTAAATGGCTTTACCCCCACAAATTTGAGTCCTTCGCACTCCTTCTCTTTGAGCAGTGCCAGGATCTCCTCAGGATCAGAATACGGTTCTAACCCCTTCAGCAGCATAAATTGCCGCTTTTCACACTTCGGTGTGTATGAGTAGTGCTCCGTCGTGGTTTTTTTTAGGAGCTCTTTCACTTTTGCGTAGCCCTCCACTGTATTACAGTGGATGACATGGCGATCGTTCCCCAATCTCTTGATATTAAAATTATTACCAATGACCAACTTACACAGGTCCTTGGTTGCACTTACCTCCAGTTTGTAGGTGTTGATCGGAGGCACCTTCTCTTTCTTCTTCTTCTGCTGCTGCTGCTGTTGTTGTTGTTGTTGGTGTTGCTGCTGCTGCTGTTGTTGATTTTGTTGTTGTTGGTGTTCTTGCCGCTGTTGCTTTCGCTGCAGTTGTTGCTTCGGCTGCTGATGTTTTTGTTGTTGCTGCAGTTGCTGTTTCTGCTCTTGTTGTTGTTGTTTTAGGGAGCTCTCTACTTCTGATTGCTCCCTCTGCCTTCGTGCAATTTGCCGCTGTTTAATAGCAAGCATGTCTTGCTCCAGCTTTTGTATGCTGCTTTTTATGTGATTAATTGCGTCATCTTCGTCTTCCGACTCAGATGACGCCAGAGAGGCGAAGCTGTTGGAGCCCCCCTCCTCTTTATCTTCTTCAGCTGTGGAAACAGCACTTATTTTTTTTTTTGACAGATTAGGAGGTGTATTCAGCCTCTTCCTCCTTTTGCTGGCTTTCGCCACGGTTATGGGAAGAGCGGGGCGCTCTCCACCATCCATCACGTGATTTTTGTTGTTTTTCCTTCTTATTGCCTGATGGTTTATATTTTTTCACAATTTGATGAGGAAAAAAAAAACAAAAAAAAAGTTCCAAACTTCTCACTCGAGATTCGAACTCGTGTCCCACGATTTGTTGACTGGCGCCGCTAACCGCTGGGCTACCGAGTCAATTTACGGGATTTTAACTGTTTATGTTTATGAACCGATTTTTTTGTTTTTGTTTTTCTTTACGAAAAGCCGACAGACGAAAGTCGTCTATTCTCACCAGAGATTTGCGAACGACTGATTGGGTTGGTTCTTGCCAATACCTCGTGCATCTTAACTCAACTTAATTTTTGTTTCGTGCCGAATTATAAAAAAAAGGAAAACAATGATAGCCTGGAGAAGGCTACGTTACTTTACGGACGGAATTAAAAGAGAGGAAGAGAGAAAGACGATAGAAAAAAGAGGAAATGAAAGAGCAAGATCACATCTGTGTGCCATCACCACTGTACAAGACCGGGACTTTCGCGTTTAAAACTAACTAATCCTACACTAACCTAAACCTTAAATACCGAACTTAATTATCGACATAACTAAACCTAAAGCTAACTTAACTCTATGTACCCTACACCGAATAATGCGTCCCAGAATCACACAGCGATGACAGCTCGCTACTACCTAATATAAGCCGGATGTTTTTGGCTAAGGATGGCCAACTAACCCTTATTGCACTTGGATGCGACCAATTGCTACCATTCTGGCCAGATCTGTGAATGGTAGCCCCTAAAACGAACTTCCTCCCAGTCGCCACCTGTAAGAAAAAAATCAGCGGAAGTCAGTCACGTCATTTCCTGTCATGTCGTCAGCGTTTGTGAGTCATGTCTAGTCACAGTCGCCCTATCAAAGGACGGTCGGTCCGCCCATCCACACACCACTTGCGTTAATCTTTTAAGCCATCATTTTAATAAAAAACTTAATTCAACTCATGACATAACATTGGATTTATTAAAAATAAATAAATTCACGAAAGAAAAAAAACTTAGTAAATATTACGAGCCTTTTTGAATTCTATTTTCTATTTTTTTATTAACTACTATAAGGCTACTCATATTCTAGCCACTAAACCTATGTATATACATAGGACTTACCGGATTTCAGGTCCCTCGTAGTTCTGGCGCCAGAAATTGAAGAACCGCTTGATTGAATTCATAAAGAAAATATATATATTTCTTTTGTTTCCACGCACACAAAAATAAAAAAATAAAATTCAAAAGAAACTTAAACTGACAGCCTATCCTTACTCAAAACAATTTTAGTGAAAAAAAAAACAAATTTACAACTTAATCTAAATTGTAGATTAAGATGGATCTTAAGATTTCGACATTGTAGCTACACATGTAGCTAAACTGCACCGTAGACAAAAAAAAACTCAGGAGTTCTCATCTACCAGGCTTTTGAAACTTCCCGTGTGCTTAGTACATACCGGGGAATTAATGCGTAGTTGAAATGGGGGATGGGGTGGTTCTACTGGTCTGATGCACAGCAAAGTTTTTTTTTTTTTTTGTGCGATGTATCGCCTGAGCTTTCCGAATTTTTTTTTTTACTTTTAAATTCGGCGGCACACAATACGTCCACGTATGTTTAAAGTGCGAAAACTGTCGCGAACAGAGTTACTTCTGTTTTCTTTCTGTGGTAGGGACTTTGTCGCACACGTTTCGCAAACCAAAACTCTAACGAAAAAAAATGCCACGACCGACAATGATGACTATCTCAATCGGAAGTCTCGAACCAAAAACCAGAAAAATATGCCACGACCTTGCACGCCGACTGTTTGGAATCTAATCCCAAACTCATCCAACGACCTTGCCGTTGAAATCGTCTGACACCAACCACTCAACAGCTGATCCGCGTCGAACGATGCTCAGCTGACTTTCCGCTCAATGGCATTGACCCTTTTCCTTGCGCTTTTCTTTGACTTCATTCTTAAGCTCCCATTTCTTTTCTTTTTTTTGTCTATTTTTATTCCCCACTCTAATTCCTGCCCCTCAACTGTGGGTTCCTGTGTAAACTTATACTTAAAATAACTCCCACACGATCTACCTCCTTAGCTAGGCTTTCCACCTCCTCCACCAGAATTCGAAATATTTAACACTTTCTAGGACAACAGAGACAAATTCTCCATACGGACAAGAGCACAGAGAGAGGGTGCCTACTAAGAAAGTGGAATGAGGGAACTCGAAAATAGAGGGATCGATAGAGTCAGGTTTTATCGTGAGTTGAGAAAGAGGAATTAGTAGGTCAAAGTAATATATTGGGAGGGGAAAAGGTATGTTTCTAGAAAAGGGGTAAATTTACTTGATTTGGTACAGTGAGGGCACACAAATAGAACAGCACAATTAAATATATTTATTTCTTTAGTTAAAAGGCTGACGCTACAGAATCTAGGATCTTCTCTGAACCTCTGCACCATCGTTTGACAAAATTTGACTCTCTCTGGATAATCTCGGGGTAGTAGGCTTTGGACTCAGGGGTTACTCAGGGTTACGTGATAGAAAAAAATCGAAAAAAGTAAAGATTTGCAGTCACAGCACTTGAAAGATCGTCACAGGGTGTCACATTTCTCGATTTTATCCTGAGTGCCAATAATTTTAAAAGTACATGACTTAGATTTTTTTTTATAATTTTGTGATAACCGACACCACTTTCCGGCTTGACGTTGATTTTTGGACACCCTGTATATATATATTATTAGCTATATGAGGAATTCAGAAACTTAGACTCGTAGTTTTAATAAATAGAAATTAAATGTTTAATACTTCAACTAAGTATATTCGCTTTTCATTAATTTATATATATTTTCTTTGTTTTCTTTTATTAGTTTGAATTGTAATTCGATTATTTTTTAATATTCTGTATTCTATAAATTTAGGTGCTTGTTTACTCCGTCTGTCATCTTTTCTGAATATTCGATCACCAGTTTTTGGTATTTTAGGAATTTGGCATGTTTCGTAACATTTTTCAATTATATTTTCTTTATAAACTAAGCTTCTACTGTGTGTTAAATCTTTTAAAATGTTATAGGTTGTTGCGGTAACACAACAAGCTGGACTCTTTTTCCTTGAAACCTTCGCTCCACTCCTTCGAAACTTTCCCTTTTGACAGTTGTTCGTCCAAGATTCTGAGAGAGTGATGGGCAGCCATGGGTGCATCACCCATCGGTGTACTTTCTCAGCATCTTGGAAGGACAACATAAATAGGAACGATGGACGGTTAAAACCTCTAGGAAGATCCCCGCAGAGCAGGCGGACGGCCTGCTTCAAGAGTGCAAGGAAAGTGCTTTAAATTTTGTTGCTGTGCAAGGGTCCAACACGAATAGACGACCCTTGTCCCAAATGTTGTTTTGTCTCCCCTAGTGGGTAGTCTCCAGCCTTAAGTAGAGCTAAGGCATCCGCTCCATCCTTCCAGCTCCTAGTCCCTTCACTTTTTGACCCGCCTTTTCTTTTGTGTCCGTTGTCGCTTTGGAGGAACGTATTTGTGGAACGCACCTGTGGATTCTTCTAATCCCGGACTTCTGCCTTTACGCTCCTCGGAAGTGGCAGCCAGTAGGGCCACCCGGGAAAGACAGAGCCATGCGGATGGCCTGGAACACTCTGAACATGTGGCGGGCGGCCATATTATTTGGACTACACACCTAGAGCCAGATGGACGGTCTGGAACTCTCTGTGTAAATGAAACATCTACAACCCGCACAAGTTGCCTAGAGCCAGGCGGACTGTGTGAAACTCTCTGCAACAAACACCCCACAACACATCCCTAAAAACACAGAAACAGAACCAGAAGACAGAAACAAACAGCAAATTGTAAAATTAAAAATAAAACAATAATTAGTGTAAAGAGTGGGACGCTATCCGATATTCCCTTTACCCCCCTCCCCCCCACCAACCAAATCTGCACGGAAGTCCACCGGGTCCACCTCTTATAAGGATATTTAATTTAAGAAAAGCTTCCTTCTTCCATCGTCATTTTTCAAAAGTTTAACCTAAGATCCCTAGATCCTGGCTTGGTTCCCCTTTGGTTCCCCTTTGGTAATCGGAAAAGAATAGAAAATGAACTTTCTTTGTCACTTCGACTTACTTCAGGGACCAATTTCGGAAAAAAGGGGTTATTTGAACCCAAGACAGTTCAGGGGAAATGTTCACTCAGGCCAAAGGAAATTCCCAGAATTCGCAAATTTCCACGAGTATCTGGGTAGTCAAAGTGGCACACTTGAGTGTATGAAAGAGCGGTCTAGCGGTGCTTGAAGAAATGGTTACACCCTCCAGCTAAGTAGCGTAGCGCTGTACACATATACCAGACATTGGGCCCGCTAACCGAGGAGATGCAATGCACGAATGTGTGGGTGAGTGACCCATGGTCTGAGTGAACATAAGTCGAATCGGAGCAGCCACTTCTTGGTTGACCACAACTCAGAATAGAGGTTAAAAAAAAAACAAAAGAGACGAGATTTAGGTCAAAGTGACAAGGAAAGTAAATAAAGAAAATAAAAAAAAATAAACAGTAAAACAAAAGAAAAACATTTAAGTGGAAGGTCAAAGGAACAGAGGACAGGATCAGGGAATAACAGGGAAAACTGGGAAGACGGGGAAAGAAGGATACCAGGCAAAGATATGTATTGTGTAGTGAGAGTGTATAGTGAGATCCCGGTAGGCTTTCGCCAACATGAAAAAAAATTGTTATTGTGTGTAAAGAAAGGCCCGTTTACTTTTCCCCCTACCCGCTAGAAAAAAAATTATTTTCAATCGTTCGGGAAGACGGACTATAGCGGCCCACTCTTAAGCGGTTTCGGCTACGGTAGTTTTAACTGCCACTTGTCTTGTTCCATAAACCGTTTGTACCGCTCAATTCTTTTGTCCATAAAAAAAAAGAAAAAAAAAGTCCGATCAATAAAATACCCGTTATAACGATTGCGTGGCGCTTACGGCCACATTTGTGTATTCTTTTTTTTGAGATCTACTACCTCCGTATATTTTTTTTCTTTTTTAGCCATAAACCCACCCCCAGCTGAGCAGCCGAAAGTGGCAGCACTCAACCTGCTGCCTGTTGCAAATGTCCCCTTTTGGTCTTTTTCGTTGTTGGTGCTGCGGTCCGCCATTACCGAAATAACCACCACCTGTGTGGTTCGCGATCGCTTCGTTGATATTTTTTTATTGTTGAAAAACTGCAACAAGGTTTTAAAGTGTTCTCTTAAATAGTCTTGTTCTGTGGTAGTTATTGTTGCAGTTGTAAAAAAATTGGTTTTTGGTAAGTGATCTTTTAATAATTCGAAGGGTCTCATTTTAGTAACAGAATGTATGGAACTATTATAAGTTATTACTGCCACAATTTCACTTATAGAATTATTTGGAGAGTTTTCTTTAATAATTCTTACTAGCCCGATGAGGGTAGAATGAAATCTCTCAACAGGCGAATTTCCGGTGGAGCTTTTTTCACATGTTGTGTGTACATGTATGCTGTACATATTTAAGAAGTCTTTAAAAAGTGAGGATAAAAATTCCGTACCATTGTCTGAAACCATCTTTTCAGATATTCCGTGGTGTGAGAATTTCAGTAAACTCGAATTTTAATTCTTCCACTTGACTTTCGTATAGGGATTGGCAATAAGGACTTTGCAATTCTTTTTTTAAATAAAACGCAAACCATTTGAGATATTTCTAAAATATTATTATCGGCTTGAATCAAAACATTTATGAATGGAATTCGACTTCGTTCAATTCCACCACGGGCACGTTTGCAGCGGTCGAATCGTTGGACCCAATTTTCAACGACTCGGCTACACATTTCAGCCGAAATAGCGGCCATTTCGCGTTCAATGTTGGCTCTGAGCTCTTCCTACGTCGTCGTCGTGTTAGCATAAACCAATGACTTAACGTAGCCCCACAGAAAATAGTCAAGCGGCGTTAAATCGCACGATCGAGGCTGCCAATCAACTGGCCCATTTCTTGAGATAACACGCTCACCATACTTGCTCTTCAATAAATCGATTGTAGCATGTGCTGTATGGCTTGTGGCATTATCCTGTTGAAACCATACGTCGTCCAAGTCCATGACTTCCAATTCGGGCCAAAAATAATCGGTGATCATGGCGCGATAACGCTGACCATTCACAGTAACGTGACGATCGTTATCGTCGACGAAAAAATATGGCCCAACAATGCCGCCGGCATGCAAACCGCACCAAACAGTTATTTTTTGTGTATGAAGTGGTGATTCATGAAGCACATGTAGATTTTCACCCGACCAATAACGCATATTTTGCTTATTGACGAACCTATTGAGCCATAAATGAGCTTCGTCACTGAAGATAATTTTGCGATGAAATTCATCATCTTGGCGCATCTTATCCAGAACCCAATCGGAGAACGTACGTCGCTTCAAATTGTCCATCGGCTTCAATTCTTGAGTCAACTTGATCTTATATGGGTGTAAACCAAGATCCTTACGCAAAATACGCCATAATTTGGTCTGAGCGATGCCCAATTCTTGACAACACAGTGGAATTGACTGATTTGGATCGTTTGTTACGGACGCCTGAACGGCAGTGATATTTTCGACACTTCGACCAACCCGTTGTCTCACTGACACGGCAACATCACACAACGAATATGTAGACTCAAATTTTTGCACTAAACCTGTTATCGCCTGTCTACTAGGGCGAGAATTACGACCGAGAATTGGAGTTAACGCTCTTAAAGTTGCAGTCACCGACTTCGAATTTTGGTAAAAAATTTTTATAATTTGCAGATGTTGCTCGTTCGTGTACTTTAAATGTTGAGTTTACTGAATAAATTGACAGTGACAGTTTGATGATTAGTGAAAGAGTGCGTTGCCAAATTAAATTCAAAGTTGTCACGCCTTTATTGGAAAACCCATTACTTATACTTTTGCAAAGGAAAATAATATGTTCTTTTTATATGTTCAATAGTTTCGGTAATTCCTCTGTGATTTGAATTTTTTTTGGTAATTTCTTAATATTTCTTCCTGTTCATCAAGTTGGGTCACGTCCTTTAATAAAATCTTAGTCTTGACAAGTTTTAATTGTGGATTATTAAAACACTTCGAATAAATCTCTTGAACAATTTTAAAAGTCTTCGTTCGCAAGAAAAGCAGTCACTCTTTTTGTATTATTGTAGTAAGCGGATATTATTGAATTCGATATTCGATTCGATAATATGCTTTTTCTTTCTTTTAAAGAGAATACTCAGAGTTGCATGCAGTTTTTTCCTATTTGGATTTTCTACGAGAACAACTTGATTTGAAAACTAGTTAATGTGCCTTTCAGATATAGGAATACCGTAATCGCAGTGCCCTTCAGCAGAATGGATAATATCTAGATTTTCTTGCTCATCAATATTATTGTCAATGGATGCTAACTCCAAGCTTTCTGAGTTAACTTTGATATTTTCATTCAGGTGGATTTCCACTCGAGGTAAAGCCTTGGGATTTTAATTTAACTTTCCACTTTTATGTATTATCATATAGTCGAATCCTTCTAGATTCAAGCGCCATCGAACCAATTTTGAATTCGGTTCTTTAAGGGAAAAGAGCTAGTTTAAGGGCTTATGATCAGTTATGATTGTAAACTTTCGACCTTAGATGTAGGAGCGAAAATATTTCGTAGCCCAATAGATTGCTAAAAGTTCTTTCTCTATTATGCTGTAACTTTCTTCCGATTTTGACAAGGTGCGACTTGCGTAACAAATCGGTATGTCTGATCCAATACTGCGCCGATTGCAAGATTACTAGCGCCTACAGTAAGCTTGAATGGCTTGGAAAAGTCAGGATATTGCAGTATCGGTTCATTACATAAGACAGATCTACAGGTTTCGAAGCAGCCTATATATCTTACTTTGAATTTAAAACAATACTATTTCGTTTTCTGAGACATTCTGTCAAGAATTTAGTTATCTTTGCGAAATCCCAATGCATTTCCTATAGTAACATAAGAGCCCCAAAAATAATTTAATTTATTTAGGGATCTATAGTAAAGAAAATTGTGTGATAGCAAGAATTTTTCGGGATTTGATGTCACCAAATACCAAAGGAAGGATACCTCTTTCCAGAGAAACATGGACTTTGGCAGTTGAATTATAAAATTAGCGGCTTGAAGTTTTTTTGAATACAAGGTCTAAATTCTCAACATGCTCTTGGAGCGATGTTGAAAAAACGATGATATTGTCCATATAGACCAAACAAAAATTTGCTTGCCCCATGCGTAAAACTTGGTCCATCCCTCTTCGGAACGTTGACGGCACGTTCTTTAAGCCAAATGGCATTCTCATGAACTCAAAATTACTTACTATTATTTACCGAGAAAGCTGTGTTTGAGATATCTTTTTATTTACTTGTATTTGGTGAAATCCCCACATTAGATCGAGGGTACTAAAATACATGGATTTCCCTAATTTGACGAGGATATTAGATACATTTGGTATGGGATACTTAGCGTCTATTTTTCTTTACCACCACTTATTTATTAGAATCATTATTACTTATATGCTATACAAAAAAAAGCTTAAAAACTAACTTAATTAACTTAACAACCTTGCTATAACTTACTGGCCCTATGCAGGCACTCTAAGCTAAACCTAGCACTTAATCTATGTCTTTCGGAGAATAATACCTTCCTTAAGCATTTTTAAAATCTATCTTTGGACTTCTTCTTTAAGCACATGTGGATACCTATAACATTTGGTGTAAATCGGTATATCATCTTTTGTTTTTATATGGTTTTCTATTTCGCTAGAGAATATCAGGTTGTCATTTTCCTTCAAGAAAATATGCAAAGCAAAGCGCCTTAATTGCTTTTTTCTCTTCTAAATTTAGGTGGTCAATCGGAAGCATATCAACAACATTAGGATCAACTGAAGTTTCTGAATTTGGCATTGACAGATTATGTATTTCTGCCACATTTTCCAGATTTTTAAAAGCTTTTACGGTCTGTTCAACTGCGAAGGTTTGAGTAGAATCAGTTCTACTTATAATTTCAACTAAGCAATACGATGCATTTACTTTGTACAGGCCCTCGAGAACAATTAAGTTACGTGTTATAAGTGTCGGGTTTATAAAAACGCTACCAAACTAAACGTCGACAGGAATAGGTCTTTGAGATAATGTTAGGCTTGAAATTTAATGCTAATTTTATCTTTCGTTTTCTAAGAGATTACTTATCAAATCGACTCTAATACCTTAGTCCCTCATAATATCGATGTGTGAAATTCGGGAAGTCTGTTCAATAATAACTCCTTGCTAATATATTAACTGTTGAAAACTTATTTAATTCCAATTGCTAATAAAGTATCTATTACTTCCTGTGTCTATGGGAAATCTTAGTGTTGATATAATTAAGCTATCTATTGTTATGTAAGGCAGTAGGTTGGTATTGTAATTATATCCTATTGATTTTCCATGTGAGAAAATTTGTGTCATCTACTCGTATATCAGGAACGTTTAAATCTAAGTTCTGATAATATGTCTGTGGTTCTTGACAGTAAAAATCCGATGCATTGTTCGGTATTTGATTTATGTTACTATCATTAGAAGCATCACGACATTGTGTAGATAATTTTGTGAGTTAGGATTTAGGTGACTTACATTTTTATTTACACTTACAACATCCATTGGTTCTGGGTGAGATAATCTAGTTTGATTTAAATATTGTGGTGGACGCGACAATCTAGTTTTGTTTGAATATTTTTTTTTCTGGAATTACTATTGCTAGAAAAAGGGACACTGTGTAGATGGTAGGTTAAATTGTCTGGCTAGTGGGCTATTATTATTGGGATATGAGTTGGTACAATTTTGAGAATTGTTGTTTAAAGAAGATTGACTATTTGTAAACTGAGGTTGAGAAATATTTTGTTGATTAACGCTTTTCCGTATGGTCCGTTATAAACTTTGTTACTGGGATTGAATTGTAAAGCCAAGGTTTCTGGAATTTGAAATCTAGTCTGTTGTCTAATTTCTATATTAAAAATTCTTCCATGCGGAGTGTGCCATTGCAAAAAATCTGAATTATCAGAAAATCAGACATAGATGCAGTTCTGTTATTTAAGTCAGAATTTTAATGTCTCTAAGTTTTGTGGGAACCATAGCTTTATCAGTAGTTTCTCGGAGTCTCGATATGAAATTATTTAGGCACATTCTTCATACTTGTTTGACTTTTATTACACTAAGCTCCGTTTCATGTACTTTTACAGCAGAAAATGTGTCAACTTGAATAAAACACATCAACTCTATTTTGAGTCTGTCGAAGTTGGTGTAGGTCTTATGTCAAGCTTCGTTTGTCGGAATAGAAAGTTAAAACCGTCAAGTAATTTTTTTTTTCAGTTGTTTTTAGTTCGAACCGAGGATTTCTAATATTCTTTTGGATATTTTTTTATAAGGACTTAAGCTACTATAGTACTGCTCACTTTAGTTAAAATACCGACTGCGCCAGTTATCAATTTTAAAACCGCGTTAAAAAAATTAAAAAGAAGAGTCTCTGAAAATAGATCTTTGTTTATTCGAATACAGAACAAGTATGAATCGTGATTTTTATTGTAACATTAAGAAAGCCCAAACTCAATACTCGAATGCACGCCGCTTGTGATACAAACTCTCTGCCTTTGCTAGGCAGTTACCTGATTCTCTCTCTATCTCCGATATTGTCGAGAAATTGCTGTTGTCGTCTTGAATTTAGAAATGTACAGCACGTAGCTCGTGCTCATTTTACCATATATATCCACATGAAAAACCTCACTAGCTTTATTTGCTTCCTCTGTGTCAGAACTCGGAAAACTAGGACGAGCTGCTTACCGTACGCACACCCAAGCCCGAAATTGTTCTTGTAATCAATATTAAGATTTTGACCACTTTTTTTTTCTCATTTTTTGCAATGTCTTGAAATTGACTTGACCTAGACGCTCATGCTATAAGTTAATTGAGCCCGTTAATACAACATTCAACCCATTGATTTTGACTGAATGCAAATTCATGTTATAGAGCCTGTTATCTCGAACTCCATCAGGGATAATCACATTCCCCTTCATAATGCTGACCCGTTGAGCGCCCTCTTCGAAGACTACTATACTTTTATGCCCTTTTCTGTAGATCGGGAAACTCATATAAAGTTGCGCCCAAGATCTGAAACAAATAAAACGTCTTTAATGACATGTTGAACCCGATTTCGGTTAGAGTTTTGTTGTTGCACTTCAATATTACCAAGTCCTTTCACTTCTAGTTTCCGACTATCCCCAACTTGTGTTTAATAAGTATCGTTTTCAAAAATAACATAGCTTTTAAACAGCTCCTTCTGACCACATAACATGTGCTCAGTTGCACCAGAACCCGCACTCCATGCCCTATTGATTTTATTTTCCGATGATGTTGATTAGAGAACAAATAAATATGTTACCCAATTCATAAGACAGCTCAATGTTCAAGTTCAAGTTTTCTTTATTGAGACTTTAAAAAATCAATTATAATACACATAGTATATGTCTAATTTAACTTAATTGTAGCCGACTTAGAAAGCGTATGCCTGGCTAAAACTTCTAAATTAAGGTATATAACTTCATAAGCTAACAATCAGTATATATGTGTTATATTATACAATAACAGTATAAGTATTTCACTATATGCTTGCTCCCGGCATACTTAAATCAATCCCTATTATAACTTAAAATAATGACTAGAATATATATATACATAACCGCTCATTCCGCAAAGTGCAGTTAATTTCAATATTAATTATTATTACAATACCCAGAAGATACAGATATTTTTCTATGTGTGAGTTTTCCATTAATCTGCTTAGTTGTTAATATATAAGCTATTATATAATCCAAAGCAGAATTAACTTTTAAACATGTACATAATCTCAAAACTGATATAATGCGAGCATGAATTTCGACCAATAAATTTCTTGTTCATATACATAATATGAGTTATCCTCTTAAATTAAATCTTGACGCTTTCAGATAAAAGGGTAACGATAGGTTTCTACCAACATATTGTTCGATATGAGAATGGGATCTTTCATTAAGAAGGTTAAATGGCGAAAGGTAGTAATTGTCGTCTAAACTTTCGTTTTTATTTGAATCCAACAAAGGTTTGATTAATGCATTAGGATGAAACTCTACTCGTTGAAGTTTTCTTAATGTAAGGTTAATAAGGTATGTCATAAGAGGTGTTACCTTGCATGTTTCGTAAAGAAGTTTATTTGGATACCATTTCTTATCTGGTCTCCGATATTTTCCACAACAGAATCTAAGAATCCTTCTTTCGAATTTTTCCAACTCGTTTGCGGTTGTAGGGGAGACGGTGAACCATACGCAAAAACCGTAGGCTAAAATGGGTCGTATAAGGGTTTTGTATATGAGTATCTTTGTACTTGATTGTAATGCTTTGGACTGCAATAAGGGCTTTAACGTGGCGGAAACGGCTTTGGCTTTTGCTAAGGTTTTCCTGGCATGTTTATTGAAAAGAAATCTATTGTGAAATGTTACTATTAGAAATTGAATTAGTACTAGTTTTCATTTCATTGGCAACACAGTTCCTTTTAACATGATTATGTACGCTTTATATACTTTGTTATATTGCTTGTATACCATTGAATTATATATATTAAATCAGTCGCTTAACAAAACCCCCTTGAACTGGATGTGTTCCGTGTTTTAATTTTTTTAACAAAGGTTATGGGCCCAAACCCACGTTTTGGAATAAGACAGTTATCTTGCATTTTTTTTTATTAAATCAGTTTTAATATACTGAAAAAAAAAAAAATAAATTAAAATCCGCGGGTTATAAATTATTGGTTAATTTGGCGCGAAATGAGTTCGTCTCTGTATCAGATAGATAAACTATCGAATGATAATTTTGATTGCTGGAAGATACAGATGAGGTCAGTCCTCATACATTCTGAACTTTGGACGCATGTTTCCGGAGAAAGCCAAACGCCACAGTTAGCAGCTGATAACCAGAATGCTGCTGATATCGTCAATTGGAAAAAAAGGGACGAGAAGGCTCTTGCGACCATTCTACTGTGTGTACAGTCAACGCAATTGAGCCACATCAAAAACTGCAAACCAGCGAAGGAAGCATGGACAAAATTAGCGGACGTTCATCAACCTAGTGGTCCCGCTAGAAAGGTAACTCTTTTTAAACAACTGCTAGCTTTAAAATTAGATGAAAGTGGTTCGGTCTCCAATCATTTAATCCAATTTTTTGATACGGCCGATAAATTAATTGAAATCGATATAAAGCTTCAAGATGAATTGCTCGCGATCATTCTGCTATCTAGCCTTCCGAAAAGCTTCGAAAATTTTGTCGTCGCGATCGAGTCCAGAGATGCCCTACCTCCTATCAGTGTGTTGAAGACAAAGCTTTTGGAGGAAGGGAAGCGGCGGGAGGATAATCCGCAAGACATTAGTGGGTCTGCATTTCTTATACGGCAACAGCCGAAAGCACATGAACCGATAATCAAGCATCGTATTAAAGGTAAATGCTACAATTGCCATAGAAGGGGACATTTTGCATCATCATGTACAGTACCGAAAAGCTCTTCTCATAAAAATGTGGGTAAAAATGTGACGTCATCATTTGGCATGCTGAACATGCATAGTTCCTCTATTCTGGATAGGAACAATTGGGTTTTAGACAGCGGTTCAACTTGCCATATGTGCTGCAACGAAAGTTTTTTCACGTCAATGCGACCACATGTAGAGAAAGTTCAACTAGCAGCAGATTATTCAATTGAATCGAAGGGAATTGGATCCGTTTTAATCGGTACAATTGAACTAAGAAATGTGCTTTTTGTTCCACAGTTAAAAACAAACTTCATTTCTATATGCAAAGCTGCTGAGAATAATCATTTTGTTCGTTTTAATAATTTTGGCGCGGACATTTACGATGATAAGAATAACCTAATTTTGCATGCTGAAAATTGTGGTGATCTTTATTTGCTAAATATAAAACTTAAATCAAAACTTTTTTGCATGAATAAAGTTGATAATTATTTGTTGTGGCATGCACGTTTTGGCCATTTAAATTGTAAAAGTTTGCATGATCTATATAAACAAGAGATGGTAAAAGGATTGCGTTTGGATAATGTTCCAAAACAAATCGAGTGTGAAGTCTGCTACAAAGGGAAGTTATGTAGTTCAGCATTCCCAAAACTAAACGAGATTCGAAGTCAGCGGATTTTAGAAATTGTCCACACAGATATTTGCGGGCCAATAAGAACGACTTCATTAGGGGGCGCAAGATACTTCACTTTGTTTATTGACGATTAGTCGAAAAGTGTTTGTTTACTTTCTTAAAGCTAAATCCGATGCTTTTGATGCATTCAAAATATTCAAGGCCGCGGTTGAGCGCGAAACTTCTTGTAAAATAAAATGTCTTAGGAGTGACAATGGGCATGAGTACGTCAACGCCGATTTTACAAAGTACCTGGCCGCAAAGGGAATAAAGAGGCAATTGAGTGTGGAATATACTCCACAGCAAAATGGCATCGCTGAGCGAGCAAATAGAACCGTGATAGAGATGGCTAGGTGTCTTCTTCTTGATAGCGATTTGCCTGATTCTTTGTGGGCTGAAGCAGTAAACACTGCTGTATACTTACGGAATCGCTCTCCAACCAAATTGCTCGATTCGAAGACCCCTTATGAAACTTGGCGCGGGCGGAAGCCATATGTTGGACATCTTCGCGTTTTTGGATGTAAGGCATTCAAATTAGACAAAAAACCAGGAAAAACGAAATTTCAAGCCAGAGGAGTAGAATGCGTCATGGTTGGTTACTCCAGTGAGTCCAAAGCATATAGGCTCTATGATCTCAAGACGAGAAATGTTTGTAAAAGTAGAGATGTTAAATTTTTAGAAAATTCAATTAACATCGGCCAAGGAAAGAGTAAGGATTTTGAGTTAATGGACTTGAAAGACAGTGAGCCTAAAGAAGCAGAACATTTTCAACTCTCAAAGAAGTTTGTGCGTTATTCTTCAAATAATAGTGAAGACTCTTTTAACACGGATTGTGGAGATTATGACAATGGTGTAGGTGATGATGGTGGTGATGCAAATGATGATGGTGTTGATGCAGATGATGATGAAAATGGTGCGGTTGATAACGGTGTAGATGACGATGGCGGGGATGTACAGGATGATGGCAGTGGCAGTGAAGACTGTGGAAATGAGATGGCTGAGGCAAGAAGTCTTAGGCCACGATTAAAGAATGTTAAATACAACTACTTTATAAATGATTTAAAGTTGTGCGATAGCCCTGCAACAGTAAAAGAAGCTCTGAGAAGACCGGATGCACATAAATGGCGGCAGGCAATGAACAGTGAGTACAATTCTCTTAAATCAAATAAGACTTGGGACTTAGTCGAGTTGCCGCCGAATCGTCATGCTATCAAATCCAAGTGGGTGTTTACAATAAAACACGATAAAGATGGAAATCCGATTCGCCACAAGGCAAGACTTGTTGCAAAGGGTTGCAGCCAACGTTTTGGGGTCGATTATACGGAAACTTTTTCGCCAGTAGTAAGGTACTCCACCATTCGCCTTATTTTAGCTTTAGCCGTTGAATATGATCTGGAAGTTCATCATATTGACGTTACATCTGCATACTTGAATGGTGAAGTTAAGGAGGAGATATATATGGAGCAGCCTGAGAATTTTGAGGATGTTTCTGGCGGCCAAAAGGTTTGTAAGTTGAGGAAGGCTATCTACGGGTTGAAGCAAGCCGGCCGTGAGTGGAATAGCAAGTTGGATGAAACACTTCAGGCTCTCGGATTTAAACGTTGCTCTACTGATTCGTGTGTGTATACGAATAACGAAAATGGACACAAAAACATTATTGCGGTATATGTCGACGATCTTATAATTGCTTGTTCACAGAAAAGCCATGTAATCAACATAAAGCATGCAATTGGGTTGGCTTTTGATATCGTCGATAAAGGTCCAATCGATTTTTTCTTGGGTATAGGCATTGAACGAGATCAAAAGACAAGATCTATAAGTCTTTCTCAGGAACAATATATTCGGAATCTTCTAGCACAACATAACATGATGTCTACTAGAAAATGCAGTACACCTTTGGATCCAGGGGATGTTCTTAGGAAATGTCCAAATAATCCTAAAAGTAAAAGGGTGGATGCAAAACAATATCAGTCACTTATTGGGTCGTTAATTTACCTGGCAATTTCAACAAGGCCTGATATTCAGCATGCAGTGAGCAGATTAGCTCAATTTAATGCTGAACCTTACCAAGAACATATGGCAGCTGCTAAGCATCTTTTAAGATATCTGTTTAATACAATTACTTATAAACTCTCTTTTAAGAAAACTGGTGAAGCTCTTAAAGGGTTCGCAGATGCTGATTGGCCCAATTGTGTTAACGATCGTAAGTCATACACTGGGTATGTCTTCTTACTTGCGGGCGCAGCTATATCGTGGGAGTCTCGAAAGCAGCAGGCAGTGGCGCTCAGCAGTACTGAGGCCGAGTACATGGCATTGGGATCAGCTACGAAGGAAGCGGTTTACCTGAGACGTTTGACAGAAGAAGTTGGATTCAAGTGTGCACTAAGGGGCCCTACAGTGTTAAACGGAGATAACTTGAGCGCACAGAACTTAGTCAAAAACCCAATCTTCCATTCAAGGTCAAAGCATATTGACATTAAATATCATTACATTAGAGAAATTTATAACAAATCTTTGATAATATTAAATTTTGTCCCAACTAATGATATGATTGCCGATGTTCTTACAAAAATCTTACAGAAATCGAAACATGAATGTCTATCTTTGAAACTTGGATTGTTAAAGTAAAAATATTTAAATTTAAATTAAACACATCTAAAGGCACTGTTTTGAGAGGTGGTATTAGAAATTGAATTAGTACTAGTTTTCATTTCATTGGCAACACAGTTCCTTTTAACATGATTATGTACGCTTTATATACTTTGTTATATTGCTTGTATACCATTGAATTATATATATTAAATCAGTCGCTTAACAAAACCCCCTTGAACTGGATGTGTTCCGTGTTTTAATTTTTTTAACAGTTACACCCAAGTATTTCAGTTCTGAGCGCAGGGGAATGATGCGGTTTTCGATTTGCAGATTCAACGTTTTGCTTTCCTTCACAGCTAGGCGGTGCCCTTTCCCACTCGCATTGCGAAAGCAAGTTATGCCACACTTGTTTAAGTTGAGTTTTAGCCCCCATTTCTCGAAGTAGCCTAACAGCAAAGGAAGCTTTTGTTTGATTTTGTTGAGAGCAATTTGTGGTCTCGAATCGCTAGCTAAAATTAGAGTATCATCTGCAAAGAAAATTTCGCCAAAGTCTCTTCCATTATTTATTACACTCTCATATGGATAGTCGTACAAATATATTATGTACAGAATCGGACCTAGGATAGACCCCTGCGGAATGCCCGATAGTATTGGGAATGATTCTGAGAACTCAGATTTTATAACTATTGAGGCAAAACGATTTTGTAGATAGTTATAGATTAGTCGTACAAGCCATGTTGGAAAGTTTAATTTTATAAGTTTAAAAACTATGCCCTTATGCCAAAGCGAATCAAACGCTTTCTCAAGGTCAATGTCTAAACCCACCGTACATTTTTTATTCCTGAGATTTTGGATTATCTTGTTACTCAAAAGGTAGTATCGCTTGTTCGGTTGAATGCTCTTTCCTGAATCCGAATTGCGTGTTTGGGATCACATTTGCATCTTCACATATAACGAGAATGTGTTCGGCTAAAACTTTTTCAAATAATTTCCCTATATTGGGAAGCAAGCATATAGGACGAAAGTGTTCGATTTCTTTAGCTGATCTTTTTTTCGCTACTGGTAAGAGTTTTGATTTTTTCCAAATTGTAGGGAAATATCCATTGTTAATACAGTATTTAAACAGAGAGCACAATGTTGAATCCAGCTTAGGGCAACATTTGCGTAAAATAAAATTGGATATCCCATCAATGCCCGATGACAGCTTGTTATTAAGGTTGGCTCTAAGAATTTCGATTTTTTCAGGCGTCGTAAAAGGTGGCGCAGTTGGGTTCGTAGAAAAAAGATATGGTGAAAACGTTGTAAGAGAGGTAACACATTGACTAGCACGAAATTCAGTAACAGTTGACAGAACTTCAGTAGTTAAACTGTTATCGAAATGTGGTGTTTTTTCTGAGTAAACATTGGCATAGAACTCTTTAAAAGTAGTTAACTTAGTATCAATATCAACTAGTTCCAGACCGTTATATGTTAGAATATCTTTAGAGATGTCTGAATCAAAAATTTTCTTCCTGTTATTCTATCTACTTCTTTGAAAGCTTGAGGAGAAGGTCTCATTTTCTGTATTTTTAATTTGAACGCAGAATTGATATCTGTGTTTATTCTCTCACTTATTATTTTGCTAAGACAATTAATTCTTGATGACAACTCGCGATATTCTTGACTTATTCTATTGAGATGTCTATGATAAATTCTTTTAAGTTTTTTAAGCCAATGGGAACGTATTTTAATCAATTTCAATGTAAGAGAACATAGGCTTTTGTATTTGAATTGCTTAGGTTGGTATATAACTGAGTTAGAATTAATACTTGATACCAATGCTAAGTTAAGTTTTTCTATAAATTCATCTATTTCTGTATTGGAAAGGTTTCTATTAAATGGAACGTTGAATCGAGAAAGACCATTATGAAGATCGGCTCTGAAAGCTGGCCAGTTGGTGTTTTTGAAGCTTCTGTACGCCGTTGGTGGTACCAAAATAGGTGTAAACGTACGAAGACTTATTTTATAGGAAATTCCGTAATGGTCAGATATTGTAGGAAAGGTAAGACAGCAGTTATTATGAGAAACATCATTCAGGCAAGACGACAGCAAGAAAAAGTCTAAAACGAAGGAGTAGCGAGGAAATGTTGGGCTGTTTGGTGAGATTAAGTCAAGATTTAAGAAAGGACCATTAAAGAACTAATCATAAACTCTGTTCCCATTTCTGTTCAGGACGCTGTCTCCCCAATATTGATGGCGAGCGTTAAAGTCTCCTCCAAATACCACCGCGTCAAATGTATTGGCTACATTATATAACCTATCGAGTTCTCTTACCTAATTTCGGCCTGCGTTTGTTGGGATGTAAATGCTTCCTATTAGTATTCTTGATTGTGTTCCTTGTGGATTTTTAAGAGTAATTGAGGCCAGAGAAACTGCAAAAATGTTGCTGCTAAAAGGTACAGGACTGTATTTGTATTTTTCGTCTAAAATAATTGCCGTTCCTCTTCCAACGTAATTGGGAATAATATTATAGCCATCAAATTTAGGTTTGTGTCTTGGTTTTAATCTAGTTTCCGACAGGAAACAAATTTAAGGTTTCTTGGTTTGAAGTATTTTTAAAATCTCAAATCTTCTTTGGTGGGAAATAATTGAATTACAATTCATAGATATTATATTAAGTTTTATTGGGGCCATTAAATCACGATTGTGGCTACAAATTCCAAGTAAGAAAACATTTTTTCTTCCTTCGATTGAAGCTGTTGATATTTTGGCCAAAATTGATTAATTTTTAGTAAGAGGTCCCTAAAGGGAATGTTAAATAAACTTTGAGATTCATTGAGGAAGTGGCTAAATCCACTTGTGTGTTGGGGCTGCGCCTCATTAAATGTCATTTTAGCTACGTCAGCATAGGAGGCTTGCGGCCTTGTGAGATGATTTACCGTTTCATGTACATGCCTTATATTTAGAGCCTTGTTTGTTTTTGAGGTATTGGCTAGGGTTTCCCTTTTTTCCTTATATTTTAAGTACGATGGGCAGCTTATATCGCTAGCTGCATGACCTGTTCGATTGCAATTGATGCATTTAAGTTTTGGAACTTCCTGATTAGCTTCACTACGTTTTTTGTAAGACTCAATACACGGCTCTGAGTCATGATTTTCCCCACAAAGAACGCAGCGACTACTATAGGCACAACAGTCTCCCGTATGCCCAAATCGTTGGCAGCGGTAACACCTCACAACTACCCTATTATTTTTCCTTTCCCAGTACACCCTTTGATGCAGTAAGCTTCTAATATTAATTAGGTCTTTGATGGACTCCCCAACTTCTAATTGAACAACAAAAATATTTAATTTGATATTTTGTGCTTTAGTTCTAGCAGTGAAAAAACGACTTACTTTACTAACTTTCACATTTGGCGCAGATTCATTAAGCGCTTCCCGAATGCTTTCAACAGATGTATCCCCATCAATACCTTTAAGAAGTATAGAGGTTTTTTTAGTCTCTTTAGGAGAAAATGAATATGCTCCTATACCCGTTTCTCGAAGACGTTTTATGATTAAATTATGCACACTCACACTATTTACATATACTTTTGTCTTCTGATAACTAAGATTTACAAACTTATATTGAATATTTGGAATGTTACATTCTAGAGCAGCTAATTTAATAAGTTCAGTTAATAAACTACAATTAGCACCGAAGATATAAATAGGTGGGTAATATACAATGCTGTTTCGTTCTGTCACATCCTTTTTAGAATTCTTTGGCAATTTCTGGGTTTTTGAAGGAATGTCGCGTCTCGTATTACTTACACTATTAACAAAAGAATAATTGTTCATATCGTTTAGTTCTGCTAATGGTGAAAAAGGATTATTATCAGGTGTGGAAAGCTGATGATTCGTATTTGAACAATGACTCTGGTCGTTGTCATTTATTCTTTTCCTTTTTCCCATATTCGTAGTGTAGCTGTTTGCAGATCGTTTTAAGTTGCCGATGACGAGTGTCCAATCGCTAGTGTTTGAGTTCTTCATTTCTCCCACTTTTGTGCATGGGAGAGCACCACGTTTGCTCATAGTTGGTTTGTGAGTGTGGGTATTCACCAAGAGGTTGCAATGTGCATGTAAATTAGCATTAGAATTCACGTGTTTTAAATTATCACTAGCATTTGCATTTAAAATAATTTTATTCTCCAGCGCATAGGCTGGAGGATATTCCAAAACTTTATCACTTTCCACTTTTATGAGTCTCTATCTTGTGAGGAAAATATGAGTTAGGTATTAAAATTGATATCACTAAATATCACTAATTTTCTGAAAAATGTTTCTACAACCGTATCACACGTCTGTTCACTTTAAGAGCAACTCGTTGACCCTCGACAGCTCAATGTGCAATGAAGCAATCCGCATTGGTTTAATACGCTCATAAAAACAACACTTCAAACCGCATTGAGTCAGCTTAATTTTGAAGTTGTCCACTCGTATTAGGTTCGCCCTGTTGTAAAGGACCTCATTAGGATACAATTTTTTGTACTCCGACTCTAGCGTTCTATAGAAGCTACACCCGAATCTTTTCCATTAAGCTTGCTCGTACATTGAACCACACGGGACACCCAAATACCAGCATGGGCCTGATAAGGGCAGATTACCTTTAACCTCGCATCGAGTTGGCTGCTATAAAACAGTCTCTTTGTAAGGGCAAAAGCACCTCTAGCTCTGGCCAGAGCAGCATCTACATTTTTGCCAAAATACAGAAACTGATCTAGCCAGATCCCAAGGTATCTGACTACATTTCGACAGGCAAGAGGCTGTCCGTGTTGTCCAATGATTGAGAACTTTCGCCAATTTTTTCTGGTATCCCTAGAGGCTCCAGACAACGGCGTCCTAAAAAGAATGGTTTCCGACTTCTGAAAGTTGATTCCAGTCATCGCAAAATCGTCTTATCTTATCGAATTCACGCTGCAAGAGAGTATTAATGACCTCGATTTTTGGACCTCTTAACTACGCTATCAAATCGTCTGCGTACGCAATGGTATGGGGAAGTGAACCTATCAAGTCGCTTGTATAAACGTTAAATAGGATCGGCGAATTGACCGCGCCTTGCTGAAGACCATTTTTAATTTTAAATATTCCAACAGAAGTCATATCACATCAGAAGAAGTTCTATTGATTACTTTTTAAAAACCTTACTGATATTCGGTAGGAGACTTATCGACCGGAGATGCGACGGATTGGATATATCCTTTCCCTTTTTGGGGGTAGGTTGAACCACCGCAGTTTTCCAATGCGCTGGATAATGTGCCTTTTTCATTGCATTATTAAACAGTGTGGTGTAAATGTCCACCTCTTCTAGGGGAAGATGTCGAAGCACGATGTCCGCAATATCATCGGTCCCCACTGATTGGACGCGATTGTCCAGGTCATAATTAGAGCCAACGGTGTCAGTGGCCTTGTATACTTCCCGGAAAGTCGCCCCTATGGCCTCAATTCTCTCCTGTAGATCCTCGATCACAAAGAAGTCGTCATCATCAGCGGCCTCTTTTGGATCGATATCTGCTATTGTTAGTAACCGTTCGTTGTCTGTTGTCGGGGCTATTTTAAGACATTGAAAGTCGTTTTGATTTTTTCTCCGAAATAGTTTATTGATTTGCGGGATCATAGTCGGGTTACTGGTGTTTAAGTCCCGAACCTTGTTGTTCCAATTTAAACTCTCAGAAATTCTTAATTCTCTTTTATTAACGTTTGCACATTTTTAATCGACGACTTCATTGTCCTAATCTCCGGGTTTTGTCTGTCAGTTAACTGTCTATACAAGTTTTTGAGTCTTGTCAGAAGTCTACTTTTCTGTCGGTGCAGTGCGTCAATAGTAGGATTGCGGAACAGATCTTCGTTAGTCGTACGTCGATACCGCGGTATTGTATTGTCCATAGTTTGTTTAATTGTCTCGTCCATTTGTTTTAGGTAATTGTCGATCTCCTCGTTTGACAAATTCCTATTGGGTGGTGTGTGGAGCGTGTTCGAGGAGAGCGCTCTGTTCAAGGTTGCGGAGAAGCATGTCCATCGAGTCTTACTGTAGTTGTAAGAATATCTTTGGAAAAACTCCTCCAGTTCCGGAATTTCGTTGGGAAATTACTAAAACCGCAATGGTCGCGTCATACACGAATGTGCTCAGACAGTTTAATGTTTGTAAATTCGTACCTGTCAGTCGTATACGTCGTCGTACAGCAGTAGATCCAAAGAGGACCCGCCTCTGTAAAACGACGGGTTATCTGTCGCTTTAAGACCGAGCCTGTACATGATATCGTCCTGACCCACCAATTGAGTTGTAGGTTGCCTCTATTATTTCCCAATCTCTGTATTTAGCGTTGAAATCCCCGCCGATTATAAAACAATTCTCCCTCGTTTCCAGCCACAGAAGTCGAAAAAGCGTGTCGAGCTCTGTAATGAATAGAGAGGATTGTGAAGCCTCAGGTGCATAAACAGAGGCCAAGTAAAGCCGCTTTCCACTGCGGAGCGGGATGTAAATAACGACTGCCTCCAACACCTGAAACCTGCGCAACACGCCCTTGTAAACTCTGTGAAATTTTATACCTTCTTTAATGAAGATCGCGACACCGCCTCCACGTTTGGATCTGGGACGGTTTCTTCTTCTGACAATATAATTATTGTACTCCAGTTTGTGGTTATCGGTTGGTTTGGTTTCGCTAGCGAAAAGAACATCAGGAGTTTGGTTTTGTAGCAATTTAAACTTCGCGACCCTTCGTTCGATCCTAATCAGTGAATTAACATTCACCGCAAGGACCTTCAAAGTTTGCTCCACCATGTGCGTACCCATTACGATATGTGTTGCATTAGGCCCGACAGCAGCGCGTAGATCTGGTCCACCCGCTTGGCCTGTTCTTGCACCTGCTTTTGCGGCTGAGCCATCTGCCCTTGGATTGAGATGTGGGGTTTAGGGTATGGGAGTTAATGAAATTAGGGTACTTAGCTCCAGTTTTAAGGTCGAAGTTGGGAATTGAGTTGCTAGCTATGTTTGGTGGTGTATCGAAAATAGGGACTGGGGCCCGTGAAACCGAGGGAGAAGGCGAGGTGGAAGCGGGATTTAAGATAGGTGTTAAGTCAAAAGAGACACGTTGACGTCGGGGCTTGGTTTGGGGTGGAATAGACGGAGTTGGAGTATGGGTAGGAGGCTTAAAATTAGGAAAAATTTTAGTTTTAAAGCTCCAATTGGAGCTGGGTTTGTTTTGAGAAGAGGAGGTGGGTCTTGGCAAATTGGGTTTACTTGCTACCTTTATAGATGGTTTAGGTAAAACGAACTGCTTGACTTTATCCTGCTTCTTGGTCGTATTTTCCAACCATTTGCAGACACGCATCTTTCCAAGGTTGAAATTGTTGCTGGCTGGATTATGGAATAGTCATTCATATTTGGCCGGCATATTGAGTTTGAAGCTGCACTTACTTCTGTGGTGAGATGTTGGAATTAAATTACAGTGGCTAATGGTAATGCCATATTTCTCTACGAAGAAATTCGAGATCCAATAAGCATCAGCGTGTGGTGGGGCGCCTTTTATAAGAAGCGTAGTGACCAATTGATTTTTCGAAGCAAGCTTATCAAGTCTACGCTGCCATTCAGAAGGTGTCCAAGTTGAGTTGAAGTGATTGATAAGCCTCCGTGGGGCAGCGATTGGAGGTGTTGACGTAGATGTGGTCTTTATTATCAGGTTGGAAGAAACTTCGCAAGAATCAGTTGGTTGAACAGTCCGCAGATGACTTGTATGTGGGGGTGAGTGTGAATCCACTTCAGGTTCCATTAATTCAGCCATTAGCGATGTATTATAGGGAACATTCTGGTAAGGCTGCGGGAAGTTTGGTGGGTCAACGATTTTGCTGTTTATTGTTGCGATATGATGTTCAATATCGCATACGAGGGATCGAGTCGCAGTAAGTTCATCACTGACATCGTTCACTTTGTCGAAGATAACTTCGAGCATAGGATCGGATTCTTTAGGAGATGGTTGTTTGCGTGACGAGGACTGGAAATGAATGTCAATGTCGTCACGCAGAGAGCTTATCAACTCGCAAGTTTTTTGGTTGGATATAACTTGCGTAGAACAGATGGCTTTGATGTCACTTAATACTTTATCCAGGTGACCTAAGGGAGTTTCTTCATTCCTGGATCTCCCAGAGTCTAACTCGATTAGACCAGCAATTTGTTTATCCATATGCCTTACTTTGGATTTTATTAGTTCGGCTAAGGTCTGCACTGAGTTCCGTAACTCTTCAACACTTTTAACACTGCTTTCGATGACCGAAATTTTGTCCGTGATCTTTTTCGCGAGTGCGTCTTGGTAGGAGTCATTGGAATCGCTTAGGCATTTTATTGCCAAAAGAACATGCGAGAGTGAGATACACTTGCACTCATCACAGAAGAAAAGGAGGTTATCAGAGAATTCCTTGATAAACACCGTATTTCTTTTGTTTAACCCGACACAAACAGCATGAAAGGCTTTCCCACAGATGCCCTTGCAAGCTACCCAGTCAGCACTGCAGTCATCGATTACACAATTGGCAATTCCGCAAGACATATTTAATTTAGTTGAGTAGGTCAGTGAGGGTAGGTCGAATTATTGTTTTTATTTATTATTTTTTTTTTTGTATTGCTTGGTTGCAATTTTATATAGTTAGGGGCTTTGCACTAGAAAAATTTGCACAACAAAAAAAAAAAAAAAAAAAAAAAATTAAAGAATTCAAGCACTGGGTTTAAGAACCGGAAAATGCAGAAATGCAGTTGTGTAGGTCAGTGAGAGTATAAATATTGTTTTTATTTTTTTTTTGTATTGCTTGGTTGCAATTTTATATATTTAGGGGCTTTGCACTGAAAAAAAAAATTTGAGAATTCAAGCACTGGGTTTAAGAACCGGAAAATGCAATTTGACGAAAATTAATTAAAGGGAGAAAAAGAAAAACACGTCTGTCTGGTTTGAGATACTGACTGAAAGTGAACAAACATATAGATGTTGCTCTGGCCAGAGCCAGAGGTGCTTTTGCCCGTACAAAGAGACTGAATGCGAGGGTGAAGGTGATCTGCTACATGGCCCTTATCAGGCCCATGCTTGTATTTGGATGTCCCGTGTGGTTCAACGTGAGAGCAAGTTTATTGGAAAAGATTCGGGTGTTTGAGAGGGCTTGTCTTAGGACTTATCTCCGCTTATACAGAACACCATAGTCTGACTACATAAAATTCTATCCTAATGAGGTTTTGTACAATAGGGCGAACCTAATAAGAGTGGACAATTTCGTCATTAAATTGACTCGAGGGCACGTTGCAAGAGCAATGACCTCGACGAACAACCTGATATCCGGGGCTTACTACCCCAATTATATGTACCACGAGAGAGTTCGCTTTGACGGCTTTATTCCTCCAGAAGCGTTCCTCTATTTAGATAGCAAAGGTCTGATCCAGGACAGATTGGCGGTGCCGCTAATCTTCCACGTTGCTCGAACAGCTGCGGACAGGCGACTCAACTACGACAGAGACGTCGCACATGGCAGTGCGGAGCGTCTCCGGTTCAGTAGGGCGGTAAGGAGTCGCGACATGAGGGATGTTGCTCGGCAGCACCAACACTTTTGGTGGCTTGTTGAAGGGGAGGATGCTTCGTCGTCGAACTCCTCCAGTGATATGCAGCTTCATGAGAAGCAAAGTGGGCCAGCCTAATTTTTTTTAGCCATGGCCGGCTTACATAGTTTTAGGTAGAATTAAGTTCGTTTTAAGAAAGAAAAAATTATAAAAACCAAAAAAAAACAAATAAAAACAAAATTAAAAAAAAAATATATATACATGTATTTATATATTATGTATATACATATTATGTATATATATATTTATCTATGTCTCTATTTGTGTTAGATGTAAGTAGGTTAAGTAGATTAAAATTTATTTTTAGGTAGTCTGTAGATGCTGCTCTGGCCAGAGCTAGAGGTGCTTTTGCGCTTACAAAGAGACTGTTTTATAGCAGCCAACTCGATGCGAGGGTAAAGGTAATCTGTTACATGGCCCTTATCAGGCCCATGCTGGTATTTGGTTGTCCCGTGTGGTTCAATGTACGAGCAAGCTCAATGGAAAAGATTCGGGTGTTTGAGAGGGCTTGTCTTAGGGCTTGTCTTCGCTGGTACAGAACACCAAAGTCGGAGTACAAGAAATTTTATCCTAATGAGGTCCTTTACAACAGGGTGAACCTAATATGAGTGGACAATTTCGTAATTAAGCTGACTCGAAGGCACATTGTAAGAGCAATGACCTCGACAAATAACCTGATATCTTTACCACGAGAGTGGTAAATGCACGGAAGCATTCCTCTACCTAGATCAGATAGGGTTGATCCAGGATAAATCAGCGGTGCCGTTAATCTTCCATGTCGCTCTGACAACTGGGGACAGCTGGGGCAGTGTGGATCGCCTCAGGGTCAGTAGGGCGGTGGGGAATCACGATAAGAGGGATCTTGTTCAGCAGCACCAGCATTTCTGATGGTTGAATGATGGGGAAGTTGTTTCGTCGTCATTTCCGTCAATTACGTACCAGCCTCACTAATGAGGTAGAGCTGACCAATTTGTTTGCTCTGTGAATAGCGGTGGCCAGCTTAGGTTTTGGTTAGCATTTAAGAAACATATACATATATCAGTGTATACAAAGTTGCATACTGATATATGTATATGATTGTGTATAATATCTATGTGTGTTTATGTGTGTATTGTTGATCTAGGTTAGGTAGGCTAAGGTTTATTTTAAGTTAGATATTAAGTTTTTATAAAAAATAAAAAATTATGTCCATATGCTAAGTTTTTGTTAGCAATTTTTTTTCTTAGCTTTAAGTATAGTAAATAAATATTGGTAAAGAAAATGTAAATAAAGTCGAAAGACATAGTTATAAGAATTTAGAGTAGTTTAGAGTGCCTGTGTGGGGCCAGTAAGTTAGTATAAGATTGTTAAGTAATTTTAAGCTAGCATTTAAGCATTTTTTGTTAGTATGTAAGAGTTAGTGATTAAGAAAATAAAATGCATTAAAAATTAAAAAAAACTAATAAGTTTCGAATGACGAGCCGCATTATTTAAGTGCTTAAGTGCCCTGATGTGCTTTTGGTTAGCGAAACTAAGCTTACCAAGAGACACAAAATGAGGCAGAGAAGATGCAAAATAGTACGGAGAAACCGACCCAGCTCCATTCAGGGAGGTGGCGTTGCAATTTTCATACGAAAAGATATACGTTTTAAAAGAGTATACAGACGTGTAGTACGTAGGTTCCAGGTGCTGGAAGCATGCATCGTGTATATTCCTCTCCGTAGTGGAAAGCAGTTGTACATGGTGTCTGTCTATGCACCTAAGGCTATTCAATCCACCTTATTTATCTCAGAGCTCCAGACACTTTTTCGATTTCTGAGGCTGGAATTGGAAGACAACTATTTTATTATCGGCGGAGATTTCAACGCCTAACATAGTGATTGGGGAAATAATACACCAAAATACTAGAGGGAACCTACTATTCAATTGGTGATGTCAGCACAGTGTAATGTATCAACTCGGGCTTCAGGCGACGGATAGTCAATTTTTTCCCAGACACGGGATTTGAATCTTCTGCTGTTCGACTCAAGAATATAACTGACATGCGTTAACCAACAAACTACAAACTGTCCACGCACTTTCGTGTGTGACAGTGACCATTGCGGTCTCAGCACCGAAATAACAGTTCCCAACGAAATTGCGGAATTGGATGAGTTTCTTCAAAGGCATTCTTACAATTATATTATAGTGCGTCGGACACACTTCACCAGAACACTGACTAGAGCACTCTCCTCGAATTTGCTCTAAACACAGTCAAACAAAAATCTGTCAAACGAGGAGATTGACTGGTATCCAAAACTAATGGACGAGACAATTAAACGAACAATGGACAACACGATACCTCGGTATCAACACACTGACGACGACGAAGATTTATTCCGTAACGCAACCATTGATGCACTGCACCGACATAAAAGTAGGCTGCTGTCAAGGATAAAAACCTTGTAGACACAGTTCACTGACAGACATAACCCGGAGATTATGACGCTGAAGTCGTCGATCAAAAACCGCCAAACATTAATAAAGGAAAATTACAGAAATTCTGTAAGTTTGTATTGGAACAATAAAACTCGGGCTGTAAACACCATTTCATCTCATTTTATATGCATTTTTATTTTTGGAATTCATTTACACTTACAAGCTAGACAAAAAAATGCTGAAACATTAGCTTAAATAACTTACAAATAATCTTCTCCTATCTTACTGGCCCCATGCGGGCACTCTAAGTTAAACATAATAATTAATATATGTCTTTCGACGTTTCTTACAGACTATTTTTATTTTTGTTTTTACATTTATTAAAACTAAAACTAAGAAAATAAACTTTAAGTAGAAAAACTTAGTATATGGACTTTTTGTTATAATATAAAACTTAAAACCAAACCTATAACCTACCTAAAACTAAATCTTAACCTACTTAATCCTACTTAAACTATCTAATTCTATACCGTATTTTAGAGTGTTACCCACTTCTGCTCTAATATAATTTTTTTTTCTTTTTTATTTTTTTTTCAGATTTTTTTTTTTATTTTTTTTTTTATTTTTTTTTCTTAAATCTACCCTAATTCTACCTAACACTATGTAAGGCGGGCACGGCTAATCAAATATGCAGAAGAACCGACTTTGCTTCCTATGAAGCTACGCAGTACTGGAGGAATTCGACGACGAATATTCCCCTCCTTAATCTAGCCACCAGAATTGTTTGTACTGCCGAGCAACATCCCTTATGTCGTGACTCCCTACCGACCTAATGAATCGGAGACGCTCCGCACTGCCATGTGCGACGTCAAGCGGCACCGCCAATCTGTCCTGGATCAGACCTTTCATATCTAGGTAGAGGAACGCTTCTGGAGGAACAAAGCCGTCAAAACGAACTCTCTCATGATACATAAAATTAGGGTAGTAAGGCCCGGAGATCAGGTTGTTCGATGAGGTCATTGCTCTTGCAATGTGCCTTCGAGTCAACTTAATGACGAAATTGTCCACTCTTATTAGGTTCGCCCTATTTTATAAGACCTCATTAGGATAGAATTTTATGTACTCAGACTCTGGTGTTCTGTATAAGCGAATTCAAGTCCTCTCAAACACCCGAATCATTTCCAATAAACTTGCTCTCACGTTGAACCACACGGCACATCCAAACACAAGCATAGGCCTGATAAGGGCCATGTAGCAGATAACCTTTACCCTCGCATCGAGTTGGCGGTTATAAAACAGTCTCTTTGTAAGGTCAAAAGTACATTTGACTCTGGCCAGAGCAACATCTATATGTTTGTTAAAATACAGATATTGATCTAGCCTGAACTCAAGGTATCTGACTACATTTCGACAAGCAAGTGGCTGCCCGTACTGCCCCTCGATCGAGAACTTTCACCAGTTCTTTCTGGTATCCCTAGAGGCCCCAGACAAAGGCGTTCTAAACAAAATGGTTTCCGACTTCTGAAAATTCATTTTCAATTTCCAGTCATCGCAATATCGTTTAAATTTATGGAAGTCACGTTGCAAGAGTATATTAATGACCTCAATTTTTGGACCTGTTCTGTACGCGACTAAGTCATCTGCGTACGCTATGGCATGGTGAAGTGAACCTATAAGATCACTTGTGTAAATGTTGAATAGAATCGGCGAATTTACCGCACCTTGTTGCAGACCGTTTTTAATGTTAAATGTTCCAGCAGAAGTCACATCGCCATTCTTCACGATGAACTGTCTACTGGAGATCATATCAAAAAGAATATACAGCAGTGTTTTACTAATGCCCAACCTGCCCAGCTTGAAAAAGAGTCCCTCTAACCATACGGTATCGAAGGCTTTTTCCAAGTCAATCAGGCAGGCACCAGTGCACTGGTTCTTGGCTTTGTTCCATTGGATATCAGAAACCAGTTTAGATGTGTCATGAATAACATCATGCCCCGCCTTGAAACCGAATTGATTATCCGGAACTATATCTTTGTCCTAGACCCACTTAGTCAGGACTCTATTGATCACCTTCTCGAAAACCTTACTGATGCTTGGAAGGAGACTGATCGACCGAAGATTCGCCTTCGAATTGTGCACAAAGACTCAGTTAAGCAATGAAACAATTCTTCATCAAAACGTTATAATATGTATTTATTGCTAACAACTAAATTAACTTTATACGAGTGATTCGATTTTAAACAACGCGATGTTTAGTTGGTGGCGGCTAGAACAAAAGTGGGTGATGTATTTTATTAAATGATGCAGCAAACTAGAAATTAGATATTAACCAAGAAAAAACCGGTATTTTAACCTTGAGTAATTTTGCCCCCGGGAGAGAGCGCAAGCAAGAAAAGCGAATGATAGAATGATGGACGCCAAAAAATCGAACCTAATCGTGTTGCACAATTATTTTAGAAGAATTGTAGTTGATGATTTTAGGATGTTTTACGTTTTATAACATGCCGCCCCCACTGAAGGAATTCAGGAAATTGGCAAGATAGCTAATTTAACAATTGGGCGTTTAAACGTTCCATTTGAAGCACGAAGAATAACTACTCTGACATGACCGTCCTTTCCTGGATGAACTTCTTCGATTCGGCGTAGGGACCATTGGGACGGCGGTAGGTTAGGCTCCTTTATGACCACTAGATCTCCCACTTGACATTCTCTTCTGGTCTCCCTCCACTTAGGGCGTTGTTGCAGCGACGTCAAATAGTCGTTTTGCCATCGTAGCCAAAATCCTGTACCAGGTTTTGAAAAAAATTCCCAACGGTTCAAGTGGTTAGGAGTGACATCCAAGTAGTTGGGTTCCGATACAGCGGTATATGGGCGACCTATCAAAAAATGAGAGGGGTTTAGTGGATTAAGATCAGAGTCGGAAATTGCACATAAAGCTTCGATCTGGGCTAACAAAGTGGACATTTCCTCGAAAGTTAGAAGGTTATTTCCGATTACCCGACGAAGATGTTGTTTTACCAATTTAACCCCCGCTTCCCAAAGCCCACCAAAATGAGGGCTGTGCGGGGGAATAAATTCCCATTTGATGCCTTTCGCAAGCAATTCTGTTGATACTCTTTCCTTGTACTCCTTGGAATAAACCAATTTAGACATTTCCGATAGTAAGCGAGCTGCTCATTTACAGTTGGTGCCATTTTCTGGATGTATGACATTGCATTTACCCCGTCTCCCAATAAATTTTTTCAAAGCAGCCAAAAATGCATCCGTTGTTAAGTCCGAAACTATTTCGAGGTGAAGTGCTTTGGTCGTCATGCAAACGAATATTTTGGCTTTCTTGCCTTTGATAAACGAAGTGTTATTGGGCCCGCGTAGTAGCATCAAGAGAATTCGAATCAAATCCAGAATTTAACAATAAGGTAACAGCTCCTTTGGTAACACTAGCTTCCACCGATGAGATCCCTGATACTGGTAAGCGTGCATTGCAACGTCGAAGGCCGAACCGTTTCATCACACCTTCAGTGACGAATGAAACCTAAGATCCCGTGTCAATGAGCACCCGACATAATTGTTTATTTCCCACAGCATCTAAAACCTCTACAACTATAGTTGGTAAAATTCCCGATGCATTCCCGATTCATTTCGAATATGATTGCTCACGATCTGTTGAGGATACGTTACTGGCGAACACGAGGAGCCTTCACTCGACAACGAGCCGACGAATGTTTAGTTCTGAGACAATTATAACATAATCGCTGGTCTCTTACAAAATTCCGACGAGAGTCAATGGACATGGACTGAAATTCCGCGCACTGTGGTAAAAAATGTTCACCCTTGCATTTTGGACACGTTGAGTTCACGACCGTTAAACTTTTAACATTTGAGGCTATACGGGAGTTTTTGTTTGTGCGAATCTTCGACTCAGATGCTTCCAACGCGTCGGATCTTGTATCTAGAAAGTCTATCAGATCTTGTATTGTGGACGTTTCCGGGTCTTTGCCTTTTAGAGCCCATTCCTTGCGAGTATCAATGTCTGTTTTACCGAGTAACAAATATATAAGCCACGGATTTCTATTTTCTTCGGAACTTTGCCGCTTCATCACGCAAGAAAGATTTTAGATATTGGAATTTCTGTGAGACGGATAAATTTCCATGAGAACCCTCCGTCTGAAGAAACATATCCCGAAAACAAGGCCACTGACGATCATCCCCAGAAAATGGTTCTAATTTAATTGCAGGTAATTCGATGCCGTTAATTTGCTTTGAGGTCACCTTAGCGGCAGCTGACCTTTCCAATCGTTTAAATCATTTTGTGTATTAATTAGAAGACACATCGAACTCATCGAAGCTTCCTCGCGGACAGGAAGAGCATCCTTAATGGCTTTGGCCTTCTTCATCATCAAAAGCGAAAAAAATCCTTTTGACTTGAACAAAATTCTTGCCACGAGGTTTCCAAGCGTTCCAACCGAACTTCTAAAACCGCATGGTCTGTGGCTACAGGAATGTCTTTCACAAATATTTTGACACGTGTTATGGCACCCTTTAAATGACCGCGTGTCTGTTTTAGAACTTCCATTTTCCAAATGCAACTATGTACGAGTACCTTTTATCCCATGCACGAAAAGTCTAAAATGCTTAAACCGAAATATTCCACAAATCTCAGAAGGCAAAAGATCCTCAAAAAAGCAAAAGAACAGCACCTCACAGCAAATTCCAAGTCCAACCAAGTAACAGGAGCAAATGAAAATATTTATACAACAATATTACCTGTATTGGGTTGTTGCTAGCAAACCACCAATAAACCAAAAGAAAAACGAAATCCGCGATATAAGGACCAATTTGTTAAGAAATGAAACAATTCTTCTTCAAAACGTTATAATATGTATTTATTGCTAACAAACAAATTAAATTTATACGACTGGTTCGATTTTAAACAACGCGATGTTTAGTTGGTGGCTGCTAGAACAAAAGTGGGCGATGTATTTTATTAAATGATGCAGCAAACTAGAAATTAGATATTAACCAAGAAAAAACCGGTATTTTAACCTTGAGTAATTTTGCTCCCGGGAGAGAGCACAAGCAAGAAAAGCGAATGATAGAATGAAGGACGCGAAAAATCGAACCTAATCGTGTTGTACAATTATTTTAATTCATATCTAACATTTCATTTTATATTAGAGTAATTCATTATACCTTTTAAGACATGTTAAAAACATGACGATGACGTCACCAAATCGTGTCAACTATCCAAGACACCCAACCCTTACATTGGTGATTAGCGGAAACAACGAAGTGCGGAAGTTCGGAACGCACCCACCATTTAGGGAAATTTAGTTTGAGTGTCCCAATATGTCCCAATAGAATTTTACGAATATATTGTATAATTAATGTCAATAAAACGAAAATAAAGTGTTTTCTACTTATAACGTAAAAGCGAGCGGGTTAGTTTTTTTCGCGTTAATACCGATCTAAGAAAAAATAACGCAGTTGGAGGAATACAGTGCTAACTTTTTCTCCATTTATTCTTTTCGGTCATCTGAATTACAGTTTTTGGTCCTTCGAGCCGGATATGATATTCACGTCATAAAATTAACTTAAAACTCCAACTGCTTCGAAGTGATTTTTTATTCAAATTTTTATTAAATATTTGTATACATACAAATAAAGACAATAGTGAAAGAAAAAAAAAGGCTGTGATGAAGGCGAAATATTCAACAAATTGCTACAACCAGGACATCACGTTGCTTCAGTTGAAGAGCAAACAGAAGCCGAAATAATTCCAGAACCAAGTCAGGAAGTATCTGAAAGTTTGTGTGAGCTGTGCGCCGTGTGTGCATCGACATCTAATACGATTCCAACCGTGAGTACCACCATTCGTATATCTTATATTCTTATTCTATAAATAAACGTAAAAAATACATATATAAATACAATATGAAACAAAATTAGTTAAATAGAATACTAACGGAATTGGACAAGGATATTTGCAATTTCGGCAAAAGAGGTTCAAGTACTAGGACAGCAAATTATTTGTCGGGCCGTTTGTCTATTTTGGAGAAAACCTTGTGGTCGGCAGAATGTGTGTATAAGGAGTGTTTAGGTAGTTGTTTAGATGGTGAAGAGGACAAATGCGGACGCGAAAAAATCTAACCTAATCGTGTTGTACAATTATTTTAATTGATATCTAGCATTTCATTATATATTAGAGTAATTCATAATACATTTTAAGAGGTGTTTTTAATTGATTTTAGGATGCTTTACGTTTTATAATAGACTCGATTCTTCAGATCGTGGTTCGGGCCAATGAAAACATTCGCATTGGGCACTTCCTGCAAAGTCGCTCCTATAGCCTCTACCTGCTTCTGTGGATCCTCAATCACAAAGAAGTTTTCATCATCAACAGCCTCAGTTGGATCTATGCCCGCTGTTACCAGTATTTGTTCGTTGTTCGTCGTTCGGGCGATTTTAAGACGTGGAAGGTCGTTCTGATTATTTCTCCGAAATATTTTATTTATTTGCGGGAACATATTTGGGTTGCTGATGTTTACAGCACGAATTTTATTGTTCCAATACAAAATTACAGATGCTCTCTAATTTTCCTTTATTAATGTTCGGAGGTTTTTAATCGACGACTTCAGTGTCATGATCTCCGGGTTATGTCTGTCAGTAAACTGTCTGTACAAAGTTTTTAGTCTTTACAGCAATCTACTTTTCTGTCGGTGCAGTGCATCAATAGTTGTGTTGCGGAATAAGTCTTCTTCGTCAGTGTGTTTGTACCGAGGTATAGTTTTGTCCATTGTTCGTTTGATTGTCTCATCCATTAGTCTTAGATACCTGTCAATCTCCTCGTTTGACAGATTTCTCTTCGACGGGAGGTAGAGCGAATTCGAGGAGAGTGCTCTAGTCAGTGTTCTGGTGAAATGTGTCCAACGCACCCTACTATAATTGTAAGAATGCCTTTGAATAAACTCATCGAATTCCGCAATTTCGTTGGAACAGTTATTTCGGTGCTAAGACCGCAATGGTCACTGTCATATACGAAAGTGCGTAGAAAGTTTGTAGTTTGTTGGTTTCTGCATGTCACTTGTATTCGTGAGTCGAACAGCAGAAGATCCAAATAGAAGCCGTGTCTGGGAAACGACGGACTATCCGTCGCCTTAAGCCCAAGTACACTGTGCTGACTCCACCAATTGAATAGTACGTTCCTTCTAGTATTTGGTGTATTATTTCCCCAATCACTATGTTTGGTGTTGAAATCTCCGCTGATAATAAAATAGTTGTCTTCCAATTCCAGCCTCAGGAATCGTAAAAGCGTCTCGAGCTCTGAGATGAATAAGGTTAATTGAGTAGCCTAGGTGCATAGACAGATACAATGTAAAAACGCTTTCCACTACGGAGGGGGATATACACGATGCATGCTTCCAGCACCTGGAACCTAAATATTACACGACCGTATACTCTTTTAAAACGAATACCTTTTCGTACGAAAATCGCGAAGCCACCTCCGTGATTGGAGTTGGGTCGGTTTCTCAGTACTATTTTGTATCGCCTGTGCCTCATTTTGTGTCTTTTGGTAAGCTTAGTTTCGCTGTTCAAGAGCATATCAGGGGCTTGATCTTGCTCACACTGTCCAAATAATTATAATGGATGTATTTGTATTAAAACTAACGATGAATTCTGAATAGAACTGGCCTTTTAGAACATTTTCAATAGTAGGATTGACTTCAACGCCTTATTCTCCATCTGTGACTTCTTCATGATATAATTAGGGAGTAGGAGTGTCATACTATATCCAGGCCTTCCTCAATTATTTCTTTCAATGCATTTTTTTTTTATAAAATTCACTAATACTTACATGCCATACAGAAATAAAAAAAGGGTTTATAAACTTGGTGACGACGATGACGTCACCAAATCGTGGCAACTATCCAAGGCACCCAACCCTTACATTTGTGATTAGCGGAGACAACGTAGTGCGGAATTTCGGAAGTTCGGAACGTACCCACCATTTAGGGAAATTTATTTTGAGTGTCCCCATATGTCCGAATAGAATTTTACGAATATATTGGTTAATTAATGTCAATAAAACGAAAATAACTCTACTTATAACGTACAAGCGAGCGGGTTAGTTTTTTTCGCGTTAATACGGATCTAAGAAAAAATAACGCAGTTGGAGGAATACAGTGCTAACTTTTTCTCAGTTTGTTCTTTTCGGTCATCTGAATTACAGTTTTTGGTCCTTCGAGCCGGATATGATATTCACGTCATAAAATTAACTTAAAACTCCAACTGTTTCGAAGTGATTTTTTATTCAAATTTTTATTAAATATTTGTATACATACAAATAAAGACATACAATGAAAGAAAAAAAAAAGCTGTGCTGAAGGCGAAACATTCAACAAATTGTTACAACCAGGACATCAAGTTGCTTCAGTTGAAGAGCAAACAGAAGCCGAAATAATTCCAGAACCAAGTCAGGAAGTATCTGAACGTTTGCGTGAGCTATGCGCTGTGTGTGCATCGACATCTAATACGATTCCAACCGTGAGTACCACCATTCGTATATCTTATATTCTTATTCTATAAATAAGCGTAAAACATACATATATAAATACAATATGAAACAAAATTAGTTAAATAGAATACTAACGGAATTGGAAAAGGATATTTGCAATTTCGGCAAAAGAGGTTCAAGTACTAGGATAGCAAATTATTTGTCGGGCCGCTTGTCTATTTTGGAAACTTTGGGGTCGTTAGAATGTGTGTATGAGGAGTATTTAGGTAGCTGTTTAGATGGTGAAGAGGACAAATGCTCCGAAGCATTGGGGCTAAAGACGATGTCACCAACAACGGTTTAAGTTCATCATGATCTCTTTCTTACAACGCAGATATACGCCTCAAACATATTCCAGTTCCAGTTTTCTCCGGTAATTATGAGCCTTGCCGTGGTTTCCGGGATTTATTCGTCTCCTTAGTGCACCGTAACTCCTCTTTGTCAGATATTCAAAGAGTGCACTATCTTAAAACTAGTGTGTCATGTGGGGCAGAGAGGATTTTTCATATTTACCTATCGTTAACGGAAACTATGCAAAGCCTTGGGCTATTTTGGAGGGCAGGTATGATCACCTACGATATCTGGTCAACACGCAGTTCAATTGTCTCTTCAACCAACCGTCCGTAATCCAAGAACGTGCTGAATCACTCAAAGAGCTGTTGGATACCTCAACTGAAATAGTCCACTGCCTGAACAGTTTGATGGCACCAGAGCAGCACTGGGATGCGGTGTTGGTGTATGTATTGCTTCAAAAATTGCCGATTAAAACGCAGAGTCTATCCACTTTCAAGCCTTCGAATGCATCTAGCTTCAAGCCTTCGAATCCATATGCTCAACGACCCTGCGAAGAAGTTCCATTTTGCAGTAAGTCTGTCAACACCTACCACTCTGTGCCATAAGCGTAAATCCAAGCTATGTTGGCCACAGCCATCGTGAAGGTCAGAGGATCAACGGGAAATGTCACATCGTTACGAGCATTACTGGATTCAGGTTCTGAAGCTTCATTTATAACCGAATCAGCAGTACAACTTACGAATGCGAGATCTAAACCAACTTATGTCGAGGTTTTCGGGTTAGGTTTGGTCAACAGTGGCACATGCAAGAAGGTCGTGGACATCACCATCGGCTCTCAGTATACTGAGTTCGAAGTTTCTACGCAGGCTTTTGTATACAAGTCACTGTCTGGGCACATCCAAGCCCGGAGCCTTCCAATTGACAATTGGAGGCACCTCGATGGCTTGAGCTTAGCCGACCCAACCTTTTTTAAGCCAGCTAAGGTGGATCTATTGCTAAGTCCGACATAATGCTCCCAGAATTGGTCAGACCCGAAAATGCCAAGTTACCCGTAGCACAAAAGACCAAATTCGGGTGGATATTGCTTGGACGTGTACCATTAGCAAACCAACTTGTCAATAACTTCCATCAAACTTGCGAACTTGACGTAAATTTACGGAAATTCTGGGAGTTAGAAGAAGCTCCATTTGTCACTGCGGAGTATCCAGAAAATACCTTGTGTGAAGAACATTTCTTAAGCAACATCAAACTTCGGTCAGATGGACGATGTGAAATCGCGCTCCCATTCAAAGGAAATGTTCTTCCAGTACTTGGTCGTTTCAAAGAAGGTGCGTTGCGGAGACCTAAGCAGCTGGAAGGACGGCTTCTCTAAAACAAGGAACTCCAAAAGAACTACTCGTCGTGCATAGAAGACTACCTACGTCTGGGTCATATGACTGAAGTTAAAAATGACCAAGTTTTATATCAAACACCGCATTATTTCCTGCCAAACCACGCTGTCATTAAGGAGAGCAGCTCTTCGACGAAGCTGAGAGTAGTTTTTGACGCTTCGTACAAAATATCAGACGGCAAATCACTCAATAACACACTTATGGTAGGTCCAACACTCCAAAATAACATAGTCGATGTCATTCTCAGGTGGAGGTTGTACAGGTTCACGTTTACAGCCGATATCGGAAAAATGTATCGGCAAATTTGGGTGACTGACATAAATTCCTTTTATCAACTGATACTATGGCGAAAAAATGCCTCCGATATTATCAAAACCTGGGACAGCATCTGCTCCCTACTTAGCTATCCGAACTCTAAATTGGTTAGCAGAAAGAGCCCGTTTCCAGTACCCACTAGCCGCACAAATGATACGCGAAGAGATGTACGTGGACGACCTTATATCAGGAGCAGATACAAAAACCGAAGCAAAATAGAAGATAAAGGAAATCAAAACAACACTGGAAGCTGCTGGACTAAATCTGCATAAGTGGGCATCTAACACAGATGACCTGGTGAATGAGGTATCTCATAAAGACGGCAATGTAGTCGGATTTGTGTTACCTTCGAAAGGATCAAGTCAACTAAAGACTTTGGGAATACAGTGGCTTCCCCAGGCAGATAATTTTTTGTACAGCTACACACCCATCCAACACCAAAAACCAACAAAAAGATCCATTTTGTCAACAGTAGCCAGACTTTTTGACCCAATGGGGTGGATCTCGCCATGCATCATCAAGGCAAAATCCTTTATCCAAGTGCTATGGATCAAGAAGTTGACATGTGACGAACTAATCGACGAAGACATCCAAAATGAGTGGAACACATTTGTTCAGGACCTCGAAGCCGTGAACCGCATCCGTTTACCTCGATGGGTACTCACAAAAGGACGGTGCAAGAAAAAATTGCATGGGTTTTGCGACGCGTCGGAGAAAGCGTTTAGTGCGGCGGTCTACATCCGTACTCTGGATGAGGAAGGTAAGGTCCACATGAATCTGCTGGTTTCGAAAACTAGGGTAGCTCCAGTCAAACCAGTGAGCATTCCACGTCTGGAGTTGTGCGGGGCAGTCATTCTGGCAAAACTCCTAAACCATGTCACAAGAGTTCTAAATATGACGGAGAAGGAAGTGTTCGAGAAGGAAGTCGCCTTCAGCACGATGGGAAACATTTGTTGGAAACCGAGTGGGGGAAATACAAAGGCTGACAAGGCCATCCACTTGGAAGCACATCCCCACCCATCAGAATCCAGCAGACCTAGCTTCTCGAGGAGTACTGCTCTCAGAGTTAATCCCCGAAAGGTTATGGTGGCACGGACCATAGTTTTTGCACACAAACTGGGATTTCGCGGTTCCAAACCAACCCACATATTTCTCAACCGACGTGGGTCATAAAGCACAGGTACACCGAGCTGTAATTAAAGACAATCCAATAAAACAACTCACCTTAAGAGCGTCCAGACTGCCAAAACTCATTAGGACGGTTGCATATTGTCGTAGGTTTGTCGAAGCCTTTAGACAACATCATCCAAAATTTTGCATCTATATCCGAAGTCTCAACAACAACACCAATAAACGGATTAAGCGACCCTTCACACCAATGGAACTAGAGGAAGCAACTAAAGCTATCATCCGAGTCGCACAAATCGAAAAGTTTCCAGAAGGCATCACCAAAACGAGGTGTATGGGGTCCTTACATCCCTTTGTAGACGGCAACGGAATCATTCGTGTAGGCGGGAGGCTTCGACACGCCAACATACTGCAACACCCTGTGATATTGGATTCAAAACACGAAATTTGAAAATTAATCATACAAGAAACACATATCATAACTTTACACGGAGGGACTCAGTTAATGATGGCACACCTTAGGCAAAAATACTGGATTTTCCAACTTAAAAGAACAGTGAAACAACACATAAACAGCTGTACCACTTGTCACAGGTTTCGAAACAAAACCGCCCAATAGCTAATGGGAGAGTTGCCAGCCCCTAGGGTGACGGTGTCAAAACCCTTTACTAATACCGGCATCGATTATGCAGGACCAATTAATATTCGTGCTTGGAAAGCTAGAGGAGCTAAGTGCCACATGGGTTATTTGGCAATATTCATCTGTTTGGCGACAAAAGCCATACATCTCGAGGCAGTTAGCGACCTCTCAACCCAATCGTTTCTGCCAGCTTTTCGCAGATTTGCAGCAAGGCGTGGTGTTTGTGCCAACGTTTACACGGACTGTGGGACTAATTTTGTCGGAGCAGATGCTGAACTACGTCGCCTGATGAAAGAAGGAATTCAGGGAAGGAAGATTTTAACGCCCTAACACCAGCACACTTCTTGATAGGAGAAACCTTATTCACAGTTCCTGAACCAGATTTAGCCTCGACAAAAGAAAACTACACCGACCGATGGAAAGCGATTCAGGCACATCTGCAGATGTTCTGGAAGCAGCGGCAGACAGAATACTTGAGTCGTTTACAACAGCGACCGAAGTGGTTGAAACTCTAACCTTAACTTAAGACCGGAGACTTGGTGCTGGTGAAAGACGAACGACTCCCCCCAGCGAAATGGAACTTAGCCCGAATCTTGCAAACATATCCTGGAGCTGACAACATCGTAAGAGTCGTAAAGGTAAAAACACAAGCAGGAGAATTTCGACGACCAATAACCAAATTTATCCCACTTCCAAACAACGATACCCCACAATAATCATCAATAGACAACAACATTATTTAAACTACACATGCAAATACATATTTTAAAATACAATAACTCACTTCATATTTTCATCCATAGCTCACACTACACAACAAATACCTAATCCATAATTTAAATTTTTATAATAAACTTACAACCACATTCCGTAAAATTAAAATCAAACTTAAAATCATCACACAATATCCATCAATAACAAAACAAATCATCGTAAAATTATTTATAAACAAACTGTTATAAAATCAAAAATAATGTCAAAATGCACGGCCATTCAACCTCACATCTTAACCCATATGCAAGTGCAAACCGCTGCCACCTGAGCACCTTTGTACATATGTCGATACATGCATATGAACATACTTACGCAGGCACTTGCATACTTTTTGTATTCACGCAATAAAATTAGAAAACAAAACCAAATATAATCCACTCACTCATACCCACAGGTTACATTCATCAAACCGTCTCCTCATTCACTCATTCCTCTGCATATCAACATCAGCCAAACTGAAGTTAAATCACACACACACACACACACACACACACACACACACACACACACACACACACACACACACACACACACACACACACACACACACACACACACACACACACACACACACACAAGGCTAAGCTCAGGCTACTGGGGGGGTCACAGGTGGCGGATGGTGATCGGCCTGCAGATATGCAGGTTAGCTGCGAATAACAAATAAACAGTCCCCGACCAAGAGCGGCAGAGAAGGAGGGCGCGGCTGAAAAGGCCACAGGAACCCCTAAGAACTTTCTGCGACAAGACGAGTCGGCACCGTCTTCAACTATGTGCTAACCCATCTCCTAGCTTTTGGGTAAAGAGATGGCACCGTGGGAAACCATAGCTCCACTGGTACCTACCAGTGGACACTTCAATTTCAACACTGCCTTTTAGGCATTACGACTGAGCCCAGTAAGGTCGTAATTATGGTATACTGGAATCAAATCTCTAGAATGATTGACATATGGGCTGACGTTTGCAGTATTCTGTTACCTG